>CM046442.1:107623990-107846490 GCA_025506515.1 Flaveria trinervia | reverse complement strand
ACACTTGAAACAATAGATAATACAACCCAATTGAATGAATGAATACAACCATTACAAACACCCAAACAACACAAGGTCAATGGCTAGGTTATGCACTAAAATAAGCATCCATTATATCATCCAAAATATAACTATGAATCCCCTTAAAACCAACGAATTTTCAGCCAACATAAACTGAAAAATTCGGGTTTAGATGTTGTCCAAACAACACAACATATCAACATATATATATATCTTTCAAGATTTAATCTTAAGCATGTATAATTAAATCTTGAAAGTTGGGGATTCAACAAAACAGAAACATAGCAGCCCCAAATCAGCTTATATTTAGATTATCATCATCCTTTAAAACCTATTTTAAAGGACAAAACAAGCAAGTCATCCACATAACGTCTCTTGATGCCATTTACGGGTTTGCTAGAACACAAAATCCATGTTTAACCATTTAAACTTTCAGAAAACGCAGCGGATATGTAGTTTTTAAAACCGATTTTAAAGCTGAAAATTTCATGTTCTTAGTTATGTTTTAAGATGGAAAACAAACCCAAACCAAAAGGGATCATTTATGTGAATGAGCATGCTATGTAAACACAAAACACATAATATGACAGCCACAAGGTGCTGCCAAAACTACCTTTCAGCAAGCTACAAATGTCGACGGAAAGAGTAGAATGGATGCTGAAATTCGGCCAAAAGAAAGCTGAAATATGCCCAAAAAACTTCAAGCTTGGAAGTCTTCAAGTGTTCACTCCCACTGGCTTTAAGTAAGCATCATGATTACTTGGATTTGGACACCAATACTCCAAAAGGAAAACCTCCAACTGCCCTTCAAAACCGCGAACATCCAGCAGCAAAACTGGGAGGATGAAATCGACCAAGGTTCCAAGAGGAGGAACCCTCAAGCTTGTATACCCAAAGCCTTTGAAGTAACCACCACTCTTGCTAGGGAGAGAGCACCAAAAACACCCAAAAATGTTCTCTTCTTTGGTTTCAGCCGTGAGCATCAAGAGAGAAGAAGATGAGAGAGATTTTGAGCATGCAAGATGAATTGATGGATGAGAAGTGTGTCTTACACTCTTTAATAAAGAGTGTAAGTTTCAAGACAATAATTCTCACCTTTCCACACAGGTGGCCGCCCAAAATGGTCCAAAAGGGGAGGGTTTTCCCTCCTAAACTTGTCTATATCACACATTAATAAGTCATGTACTAGACTTATTAAAATTGTGACATATACCTTCTCCAATTAAACATTTTAACTAAAGTATACTCACATGTTATTTGTGTTATTTAAACCCTTTTAAATAACAAAATAATAATAAACCCATCAACAAATTATCCTTATAACTTGTTTCATCTCGCAGATAATTATTTAGAAAACCTAATTTTTCTTTCTAAATTTGGTGTAATTATTTAATTGTATGAACCCATCATCAATTAAATAATTCTTGGTGATGCAAAGCTTATTATTGGGTATAACCCCACTTGGATCATAACGTACTAAGCATCAATATTCTACGTGTCTTGGGCACATAGAATCCTACAACAACAACAAGAACAACAACAACAATAACAAAAACGACAACTACAACAGCAGCAGTAACAACAACAACAACAACAACAACAAAAGCAACAACAAGAGCAACAACAACAAAAATTGCAACAGCGACAGCGACAGCGACAGCGACAGCGACAGCGACAGCGACAGCGACATCGACATCGACAGCAGCATCGACAGCAGCATCGACAGCGCAGCAGCGACAGCAGCAGCGACAGCAGCAGCGACAGCAGCAGCGACAGCAGCAGCGACAGCAGCAGCGACAGCACAGCAGCAGCGACAGCAGCAGCGACAGCAGCAGCGACAGCAGCAGCGACAGCAGCAGCGACAGCAGCAGCGACAGCAGCAGCGACAGCAGCAGCGACAGCAGCAGCAGAAGCAGCAGCGACAGCAGCAGCGACAGCAGCAGCGACAGCAGCAGCGACAGCAGCAGCGACAGCACCAGCGACAGCACCAGCGACAGCACCAGCGACAGCACCAGCGACAGCACCAGCGACAGCACCAGCGACAGCACCAGCGACAGCACCAGCGACAGCACCAGCGACAGCACCAGCGACAGCACCAGCGACAGCACCAGCGACAGCACCAGCGACAGCAACAGCACAGCACCAGCGACAGCACCAGCGACAGCAACAGCAACAGCGACACAACAGCGACAGCAACAGCGACAGCAACAGCGACAGCAACAGCGACAGCAACAGCGACGCAACAGCGACAGCAACAGCGACAGCACAGCGACAGCAACAGCGACAGCAACACGACAGCAACAGCGACAGCAACAGCGACACAACAGCGACAGCAACAGCGACAGCAACAGCGACAGCAACAGCGACAGCAACAGCGACAGCAACACGACAGCAACAGCGACAGCAACAGCGACAGCAACAGCGACAGCAACATCGACAGCAACAGCGACAGCAACAGCGACAGCAACATCGACAGCAACAGCGACAGCAACACGACAGCAACAGCGACAGCAACAGCGACAGCAACAGCGACAGCAACAGCGACAGCAACAGCGACACAACAGCGACAGCAACAGCGACAACAGCGACAGCAAGAGCGACAGCAAGAGCGACAGCAAGAGCGGCAAGAGCGACGGCAAGAGCGGCGGCAAGAGCGGCGGCAAGAGCGGCCAGAGCGGCCAGAGCGACAGCCAGAGCGACAGCGAGAGCGACAGCGAGAGCGACAGCGAGAGCGACAGCGAGAGCGACAGCGAGAGCGACAGCAAGAGCGAGAGCGACAGCAAGAGCCAGAGCGACAGAAGAGCCAGAGCGACAGCAAGAGCCAGAGCGACAGCAAGAGCCAGAGCGACAGCAAGAGCCAGAGCGACAGCAAGAGCCAGAGCGACAGCAAGAGCCAGAGCAAGAGCAAGAGCCAGAGCAAGAGCAAGAGCAAGAGCAAGAGCAAGAGCAAGAGCAAGAGCAAGAGCAAGAGCAAGAGCAAGAGCAAGAGCAAGAGCAAGAGCAAGAGCAAGAGCAAGAGCAAGAGCAAGAGCAAGAGCAAGAGCAGCAAGAGCAACAGCAACAAGAGCCACAGCAACAAGAGCCGCAGCAACAAGAGCCGCAGCAAGAGCCGCAGCAAGAGCCGCAGCAAGAGCCGCAGCAACAGCCGCAGCAAGAGCCGCAGCAACAGCCGCAGCGACAGCCACAGCAACAGCAACAGCAACAGCAACAGCAACAGCAACAGCAACAGCAACAGCAACAGCAACAGCAACAGCAACAGCAACAGCAACAGCAACAGCAACAGCAACAGCAACAGCAACAGCAACAGCAACAGCAACAGCAACAGCAACAGCAACAGCAACAGCAACAGCAACAGCAACAGCAACAGCAACAGCAACAGCAACAGAACAGCAACAGCAACAGCAACGCAACAGCAACAGCAACAGCAACAGCACAGCAACAGCAACAGCACAGCAACAGCAACAGCACAGCAACAGCAACAGCAACCAGCAACAGCAACAGCAACGCAACAGCAACAGCAACAGCAACAGCAACAGCAACAGCAACAGCAACAGCAACAGCAACAGCAACAGCAACAGCAACAGCAACAGCAACAGCAACAGCAACAGCAACAGCAACAGCAACAGCAACAGCAACAGCAACAGCAACAGCAACAGCAACAGCAAGAGCAAGAGCAAGAGCAAGAGCAAGAGCAAGAGCAAGAGCAAGAGCAAGAGCAAGAGCAAGAGCAAGAGCAAGAGCAAGAGCAAGAGCAAGAGCAAGAGCAAGAGCAAGAGCAAGAGCAAGAGCAAGAGCAAGAGCAAGAGCAAGAGCAAGAGCAAGAGCATGAGCCAGAGCAAGAGCAAGAGCAAGAGCAAGAGCAAGAGCAAGAGCAAGAACAAGAGCAAGAGCAAGAGCAAGAGCAAGAGCAAGAGCAAGAGCAAGAGCAAGAGCAAGAGCAAGAGCAAGAGCAAGAGCATGAGCAGAGCAAGAGCAAGAGCAAGAGCAAGAGCAGAGCCAGAGCAAGAGCAAGAGCAAGAGCAAGAGCAAGAGCAAGAACAAGAGCAAGAGCAAGAGCAAGAGCAAGAGCAAGAGCAAGAGCAAGAGCAAGAGCAAGAGCAAGAGCAAGAGCAAGAGCAACAAGAGCCACAGCAACAAGAGCCACAGCAAGAGCCACAGCAACAGCCACAGCAACAGCAACAGCAACAGCACAGCAACAGCAACAGCAACAGCAACAGCAACAGCAACAGCAACAGCAACAGCAACAGCAACAGCAACAGCAACAGCAACAGCAACAGCAACAGCACAGCAACAGCAACAGCAACAGCAACAGCAACAGCAACAGCAACAGCAACAGCAACAGCAACAGCAACAGCAACAGCAACAGCAACAGCAACAGCAACAGCAACAGCAACAGCAACAGCAACAGCAACAGCAACAGCAACAGCAACAGCAACAGCAACAGCAACAGCAACAGCAACAGCAACAGCAACAGCAACAGAAACAGCAACAGCAACAGCAACAGCAACAGCAACAGCAACAGCAACAGCAACAGCAACAGCAACAGCAACAGCAACAGCAACAGCAACAGCAACAGCAACAGCAACAGCAACAGCAACAGCAACAGCAACAGCAACAGCAACAGCAACAGCAACAGCAACAGCAACAGCAACAGCAACAGCAACAGCAACAGCAACAGCAACAGCACAGCAACAGCAACAGCAACAGCAACAGCAACAGCAACAGCAACAGCAACAGCAACAGCAACAGCAACAGCAACAGCAACAGCAACAGCAACAGCAACAGCAACAGCAACAGCAAACAGACAGCAACAGCAACAGCAACAGCAACAGCAACAGCAACAGCAACAGCAACAGCAACAGCAACAGCAACAGCAACAGCAACAGCAACAGCAACAGCAACAGCAACAACAACAACTACAACAACAACAGCAACAACACTAGCAACAAGAACAAGAACAAGAACAAGAACAACAACAAAAATGAAAAAACACAAAAAAACAACAACAACAACAACAACAACAACAAAACACAACAACAACAACAACAACACAACAACAACTACAACAACAACAACAATAACAACAACAACAAAAACAGTAGCAACAACAAGAACAACAACAACAACAGCAAAAACAATAACAATAACAACAAACAAAACAACAACAACAACAACAACAAAAAACAACAACAACAACAAGAACAACAGCAACAACAAAAAGAACAACACTTGTTATAGGCTGTTTTTTGGGCTGCTATGTTTTGTTTGAATGATTCCCCAACTTTCAAAGTCATCACACATGCTTGTGATTAGATCTTGAAAGATATATATCATGATATGTTGATTGTTTGGACAATGTTTAAAACCAAAAATTTCAGTTTATGTTGGCTGAAATTTGAAGGTTTTAAGTGGGGTTTCATTGTATGTTTTGATGATATGATCATTGGATGTTAGTGTGCATAACCTAGCCTTTGACCTTGTGTTGTTTGGATGCTTGCAATGTTTGTTTTGGTTGTTTTCTCTTGGGATTGTAATATTATTCATTTGTGTTTTGTTTAAAATGTAATTTTCTATTTATTCATTGGGATGTATATTTTGTAAAAGAAGATGCTCGGGATGGAAGCACAATGGAAGACACAAAGAAGGACTCGAAGCATATGGATGCAAGTTCAAGTGGGTGTCCATCAAGACCCCTATTTTGTGTTGTTTTCAACCCTTAGGAAAGATCTAATGACCACACTTGTGATGGCAAACAAGTATGGTCACAATAGTAGCTAAGGTTATGCACATTATGGTTGTTTATGCTTATGACTTGTTTGGAGTTTGTTATTTGATTGTGTGGTTGTTTTGACATGCATTACAAACTAATTAACAAACTTAACAAGTTATTAAAATGATGGTTCTTAATCATTAAAAGGTAATAAAAGGTTATTAAATTGATTTAATGGTTTTAAAGATTAGAATTGGTTTTAATCAAAGGACCATAGGGTACTTGTATTTGAAAGCATGCAAATACAAGTACATAGAGTTTTCTAAACTAGAATTATAAAATCTCTAAACTTTTGACCAACAAGTTCAACACCGTCCTTTTGCACAACACTTGAATCATTTGGAAAATCTTAATGGGATAAAGGTCACCTAACCATTTAGAGGGAACTTATGATTTAAGGTGGGGATACCACATTGGTGGGATAAAGGTCACCTAACCACTTATGTGGGTAAACTCACACGTGTGTGCAAGTAGGGTAACTTGATTTGCAAACCATGTTAAATGGATCACCTAATATGGTTTCCAAATGGTGTTGATGGGATTAACGTGCCGACTTTACATATGATGTTTAAAGGTCGATCCCATACATCTAGAAGTTGTAAATGGTTGCAACCGTCAATCGTTGACCACCTTATTAATTTAAATCGTGGGATAAAGGTCACCTAACCACAATTAAATGTAATGTTGGGTTCTAGATTTTATATGAAAATACCTTAAAAGGCATTTATTATAAAATTACAATATCGAAAATACTAAAATAAAACTTTGTTAAAATTTTGTAGATGGCCTCAAATAATGATAATTCCGATAACTCATCCGCTTCCAACCAATCTCTACGAGCGATCCTCCAAAAGGAACGTCTAAACCATAACAACTTCATCGATTGGTATCGAAACTTGAGAATCGTTCTCAAGCAAGAGAGAAGATCGTATGTTTTAGACGCCCCTATCCCCGATCAACCTAGCGAGGATGATGAGGAGGCCTATAACGATTGGCTGAAATACCTGAGGACTCCGTCCAAGTGTCTTGTCTCATGCTAGCGAGCATGACTCCAGATCTCCAAAAGGAGTATGAACACCACGGAGCTTACGACATGATAACCCAACTGAAGGAAACATTCCAACAGCAAGCAAGGGTTGAGCGCTTCGAAACGGTTCGAGCACTCCATGCATGTCGTATGGACGACAACCAATCTGTTTCATCTTATGTACTTAAGATGAAAAGTCACATTGACCGCCTCGAGAGGCTAAATTGTCCCGTCTCGAAGGAATTGGCCACGGATTTGATCCTCAATGGCCTTACCAAGAAGTTCGAGACATTCGTGTTGAACTACAACATGAATGCATAGGACAAAAGCACTGGTGAGCTTCACTCAATGCTCAAAACGGCCGAGGCGGCCATGGGTAAAATGGTTTTACCCGTTATCACCATCAATGAAGGTGGGAACAACAAAAGGCCTCGTCCCGCACCCAAGGCAAAGGTTGCAAAGGGTAAGGGACCCGCTTGGGGAAAAGGGAAAGGGGTGGCAAGGGTGCCACCCAAACCACAAGAGAAAAAGCAAAAGGTTGCTACTAACGACCCATGCTTCAAGTGTGGGGAGATTGGACATTGGGCAAGGAATTGTCCTGTCCATCTCCAAGAGTTGAAAGCAAAGAGGGATGCCAGGCAGACCTCAGGTACAATATACATGATCCATATTGATTTAAACATGATATCCTCTAACACATGGGTATTAGATACCGGATGTGGAACTCACATTTGCAATTTGTTGCAGGGGTTCAAAAGAAGTAGTGACTTCAAGAAAGGGGATGTAAGCCTCTACATGGGCAATGGGGCTAAAGTTCAAGTTGAAGCCCATGGTGACTACATCTTGAAACTTCCAAATGGTTTGGAAGTGATTTTGAACAATTTTTGTATGCTCCTAGTTTGACTAGGAATATTATCTCTGTAGCCTTGTTAAAACAATTTGGATATGTATTATCCTTTATTGAAAATGATATTCATGTTTCTTTAAATGGTATGTTCTATTTTAAAGCCATTCCCATTAATGGTATTTATGAATTGGCTCATGAAAATACTCTAAATAGCTCATGTACCATACTAACACCAAGAAACTCAAGTTGGACTTGAGTGATACCTATCTTGGCATTGTCGTCTTGGTCATATAAACAAGAAAAGTATACAAACACTTCAAAAGAATGGTCTTTTAAAAAAAAATGAATATAATTCATTTGATGTATGTGAATCTTGTTTACAAGGAAAGATGACTAAGGCACCCTTTAGTGGAACTAATGAAAGGGCAAAAGATTTATTAGGAATCATACATTCGGATGTATGTGGTCCTTTTAAGCCAATGACTAGGAATGGTGAAAGATACTTCATTACCTTTACCGACGATTATAGTGGCTATGGGTATGTGTACTTATTAAGGCACAAAGATGAAGCTTTTGAAATGTTCAAAATCTTCAAGAATGAAGTAGAAAATCAACTTAACAAGTCAATTAAAGTTCTCCGTACCGATAGAGGAGGTGAATACCTGAGTGATGCTTTTCAAGATCATCTTAGGAGTTGTGGGATTGTCTCACAACTCACTGAACACAACAACATAATGGTGTGTCTGAGAGGAGGAATCGAACTTATTGGATATGGTTCGATCTATGATGGCTAGAAGCACATTACCTCTATCATTTTGGGGTTTCGCTCTGCTCTCCGCGGCCCGTATTCTAAATATGGCCCCAACCAAAAAGGTGGAAAGGACACCTTTTGAGATATGGCATGGAAGGGTTCCATCTCTATCATACTTAAGGGTCTGGGGTTGTGAGGCTTATGTTAAGACTCCCACCCCAAACAAGTTAGAAGTCAGATCCACCAAGTGCATCTTTGTTGGATATCCTAGAGATTCTATGGGATATTATTTCTATGACCACTGGAACAAAAGGTGTTTGTTGCCAGAAAGGGTGAGTTCTTAGAAGCAAAGTTTCTTATGGAAGGAACTAGCAGTAGAACAGTGGATCTTGAGGAGGATCAAGAACCACAACCCGATGCACATTTGGTTGAAACTAGCACTCAACATGAGGATGTTGAAGATGATCAAATGGTTGATCAATACACACAAAACGTTCGCAGAAGTGGTAGAACTAGTAATCCACCTGAAAGATACGGATTTTTCATGGATGGATGCTATGTGGTAGATTCAGATGAACCAACCACATATCATGATCCAGTGTCCAATTCGGATTGTGACAAATGGCTCGAGGCCATGAGCGTTGAGATGCAATCCATGCATGACAATCAAGTATGGGACTTGGTTGTTCCACCTCCTAACTCAAAAGTAGTTGGAAGCAAATGGGTTTTCAAGAAGAAAACCGATATGCATGGAAACTTGGATACTTATAAAGCTAGACTTGTAGCAAAGGGTTTCACTCAAACTCAAGGGGTGATTATGATGAAACCTTCTCACCTGTTACGATGCTAAAGTCTATAAGAATATTGTTTTCCATAGCTACTCATTATGATTATAAGATTGGCAAATGGATGTCAAAACCGCTTCCTAAATGGATATCTTGAGGAAGAGTGTCTATATGGTTCAGCCTGAAGGTTTTGTCGATCCAAAACATCCTAATAAAGTATGCAAGTTAAAGAAATCAATCTATGGATTGAAACAAGCATCGAGAAGCTGGAATCACCGTTTTGATGAGGAAGTAAAGAAATTTGGCTTCATCAAAAACGCTGATGAGGCTTGTGTGTATAAGAAGGCTAGTGGGAGCACAATAACTTTCCTAGTATTGTATGTTGATGACATACTACTATTTGGAAATGACATTCCAACCTTGGAAGGTGTAAAAACCTGGCTTGGAAGTTGTTTTCCATAAGGATCTGGTGAAGCCGCCTATATTCTGGGATAAAGATCTATAGGGATAGATCAAGGCGGTTGATTGGTTTGAATCAAAGTGCGTACATTGATAAGATCTTGAAAAGGTTCAAGATGGAAAACTCTAAGAAAGGTACCGTACCTATTCAAAGAGGAACAATATTGAGTACGACTCAATGTCCTAGCTCAATGGATGAGCAAGATAAAATGAAGGCAATCCCTACGCATCTGCTATTGGATCCATCATGTATGCGATGATATGCACTCGACCAGACGTGTCATGCGCCTTAAGCATGACAAGCTATTACCAGCAAAATCCTGGAAGTAGTCATTGATGGCTGTTAAGAACATACTTAAGTACCTAAGAAGGACAAGAGACATGTTCTTAATCTATGGATCTGGTGATGAGGAACTCGTTGTAAAGGGTTACACGGATGCGAGTTTCCAAACCGATCGTGATGATTCTCGGTCGCAATCGGGATATATTTTCATTCTGAATGGAGGAGCAGTCTCTTGGAAAAGCTCCAAACAGGATGTGGTGGCTCTATCAACTACAGAATCAGAATACGTCGCCGCCTCATTGGCAGCTCAAGAAGCTGCATGGTTAAAGAAATTCATTGCCGATCTGGGGGTTGTCCCTTCCATTCAGGACCCCTAGAGATCTTTTATGACAACGAGGGTGCGATTGCTCAAATCAAGGAACCTCGTGCTCATCAAAAGACTAGGCACATTGAGCGGAGATTCAACTACATACGAGATGAAGTTGAAAAGGGAAAGATATGTATTCGCAAAGTTCATACGGATCAAAACATTGCGGATCCTCTCACGAAGCTCCTTGAAAAGGCAAAGCATGAAGGTCATACTTGTGCCATGGGACTTCGATATTCTAGTGATTGGATTTGATATGTAAATTTTGTATTTGGATATGTGGAACTCTTTATTTGAATAAAATTACTTGGTTATAATGTTTCAATTAATGTTCCAATTTAGCATGTTTAATCCATGAGTAAAATATTCACTCTAAATGTCCGTAGTCGTTCAAACTTGTGGGAACAAGTATGAGGGTAAGACTATTATGAACTTGGATTGGTTGATATACATAAGGATGAATATAGAGCAATGGGTTGCTACCAAGGTTCATGGATATTTGTGGGATGCAAATATTGGACAGACCTACATCTCAAATATTACTACATGGAATCTTTTGATTGATCATAAGTAAATTTGAGTAAAGGCGAATATCATTGGTATCCTCAGACCTGAGATACATATTGGTTTTGATATTCACCAAGTGTTATACCTTGAGCTTATTCTTCACTGTCCTGAAATAGTGGACAGTGCATAAGGGTATGTTCAGGCATGACACAAGGTGTTTGTGAGAAACGTATGTAATCAAGATGGAATTTGTTCCTCTTATTCGTTGAGAGTTAGATGTCTAAGGCCTGATTAAGTTAAATCAACAAGGAATGATCATTCTGTGTCCTTGGATTTAACATGACATCTGTGACAAAAGGATAGATGATTAATTCACCTAAAAACATTTCAAGTATGGTACTTGAAGAGGATGATGTTATTGAATGGCACTTAGTCATACGTATTAAGGGTAGTAAACCGTTGTTAGGCGGTATTTACTACTTACATCAATCTTCTATGAATCTTGTGCAAGTGGGAGATTATTGGATCTTATATGCCCAAGACACATATAAGATTGATGTGGTTAGTGCGTCATGATCCAAGTCAGGTCATACCAATAACAAGTTAGACAAACACCATCAAATATTGTTTAATGATAGGATCATGCAACAAAATAGACACCTAATTTAGAAAATTGGTTTTCTAAATATTGCTTTTGTGTTAGAACAAAATTATATGGATGATTTTGTTCAAGAGAGATTTATTTGTTTCATTATTTAAAATGGTTAGATAATGACTTATAAAAGAGTGTTGTGTTATAAAATTACAACTAGGTTTTAATTTTACAACATGAATTAATAAAAGGGTACAACTAATACAAAATAAAAAGTGTGGGAAAACTTGTTTTTGGTTTGAAGTTGCGGCCGCCCAAGGGCATTGGGAGACCCCCTTTTGTCTTGATTCTTGTATGACTAACTTATGCACACACCACAATCAACTCTCCTAAGACTCTCTCTCACACACACTAGAAACTCTCTCAACTTGGCTGCATGATTTCGAGCTTGGAGCAGAATTATTGGGGCTGAAATTTTGAGTTCTAGTGAAGCAAAAGAAGAGGTTCTTTTGGGTGTAGCAACCTAACAAGCAAGGTGTTTGAAGGGCTTGGGGTATCACGGATTTGAGGCCTTCTCTTTTGAAGATTATTCACTCAAAAGCATCATCATCTTCATCTATTTCGATCTTGTTTTGCTGCTGCAAGGTAGTTTATGGCAGCTTCTTTATGGCTGTCCATAATGCTAGTTTTATGTCTTCCTTGCTTGTCTATTCACATAAATGATCCTTGTAAAATGGGTTTGTTTTAACACTAATATGGTCACCTAAAGAACATATATTTCAGCTTTGAAAATCATTCAAAAACTAATATTATCCGCTGCGTTTTCTGAAAGTTTAAATGGTTAAACTACGTTTTATGTTCTTGCAAACCCTACAGCATAATCATACAACGTCATACATCATATCAATCACGCGCATCACACCATCAAAAACCCCAAAGGTCAAAACCTACATCTGCACGTTCCCTGAAACTAGATAATAAACTGTGATCATTCGGGCTTATGGACCCTATTCGGTCGCACAGTCTTCCATACATATGAGAACAATTAGGTGGATGGACCTTTAGTCGTATAGCCTCCAGTCGCATGATTCCCATGCGCATGAACCTCAGTGACATGGTATCCGGGTGTATGGACCTCAGTCGTATGACCTTCATGTAAATGGCCTCCAGTCGCACTCCTTGCATGCGAATGAACCTCAGTTGCACGACTCACAAGCGTATGGACTCCAGTCGCATGACCTCCAGTTGCATGACCTTCATCCGCATTTCCTTCAGTTGCATGGCCCTCATCCGCATTCCCTTCAGTCGCATAGCCCTCAGACGTATGACTCTCAGTCGCACTATTCACATGCGAATGAAACTCAGTCGCACTATTCACATGCGAATGAACCTCAGTCGCACTCCTTTCGTGCGTATGGCCTACATTCGGTCGCCTAGCCCTAGCTGATGTAGAATGCAGTTCATCCCGAACCCAATCTGCCATTTTCGGCCTCCAAACCCTTCCAACCCTCTTCTAAGCTCAAATCAACCATCCTAAACCTTAGGAAAGCATACCACAACACCATTCAAGCACACACAAGCCCAAAATCATGCCCCACTCGAATCAAACACATACACATACGCATACATACATGTTCAACACCCCACTTTTCAAAAACGGGTTTCAGATGTGTTCTAGCCCTAAAATCATTCAAAAACGTATAAAAGAGGGGTCCTATAACTCACAAAAACAATACTGACAATTTGAGCTTCGATTCCACCCGCTACATTTCAATTTCCACGCTTGAATCCACACGAACCAAGCTTGAAACCCCTTTTTCTCCCTTTTCTCCTTCTCTTCTCTCTTTGGGCAGAATTTTGCAAGTGTGGGGAGGGTGTGGGCTGCCCTCCCCTCTTATTCTCCCACTTATCTAATCTTTCTTCCGTTTTGGCAAGTTTGGACCCCGACTTTGGACTTTATTTCTTTTTCTTCTTTCTTTGGCTTAAAAGGAAATAACCAAGCGTTACACCTCGAAAGGCTGAATTGTCCCGTCTTGAAAGAGTTGGGTACGGATTTGATCCTCAACTCTTTTTCAAAAAGGTTTGACAACTTTTTCATGAATTATAACTTGAATGGGTGGGACAAGAACATAAGTGAGCTTCACTCTATGCTCAAAACTGCAGAGGCAGCCATGAGTAAAAAGGTTTTACCCGTTCTCACCATCAATTAAGGTGGGAACAAGAAGAGGCCTCACCTCGCACCCAAGGCAAATGTTGCCAAGGGTAAAGGGCACATTAAGGGAAAAGGAAAGGGAGTGGTAAGAGCGCCATCACCAAAGCCAGCGAGAAGAAGCAAAAGGTTGCTTCGAATGACCCATGCTTTAAGTGTGGGGAGATTGGACATTAGGCAAGAAATTGTCCAGTCCATCTCAAAGAGTTGCAAGCTAAGAGGGATGTCGGGCAAACCTCAAGTACAATTTTCATGATTCATATTGATCTAAATTTAATATCCTCTAACACATGGGTATTGGACACCGATGTGAAACTCACATTCGCAAATTATTGTAGGGGTTCAAAAGAAGTAAGGACTTCAAGAAAGGGGATGTTAGCCTCTACATGGGGAATGGGGCAAAAGTTCAAGTTGAAGACCGAGGGGACTACATCTTAAATCTTCCAAATGGTTTGGAAGCAATTTTGAAAAATGTTTTGTATGCTTCTAGTTTGACTAGGAACATTATTTATGTTTCCTATTTAAGACAATATGGTTATGTTATGACATTTATGAAAATGAAATTCATGTTTCTTTGAATGACATCTTTCATTTTAAAGCTATTCCTATTATGGTATTTATGAATTGGTTCGTGAAAATACATTATATGATAACTCATTGTACCAAACCACCACTAAGAAACTCAAATGGATTTGAGTGATACCTATCTTTGGCATTGCCGTCTTGGTCATATAAACAAGAAGCACATATAAACACTTCAAAAGAAAGGTCGTTTAAAAGCAAGTGAATATGATTCATTTGATGTATGTGAATCTTATTTACAAGGTAAAATGACTAAGGCGCCTTTTAGTGGCAAATCCGAGAGGGCAAAAGATTTGTTAGGCATCATACTTTCAAATATATGTGGTCCTTTTAAGCCAAGACTAGGTACCATGAAAGATACTTCATTACCTTTACCGACGACTATAGTCAATATGGTTATGTCTACTTGTTAAGACACAAAGATGAAGCTTTTGAAATGTTTAGAATCTTCCAAAATGAAGTAGAAAATCAACTCAAAAAGAAAATAAAAATTCTCCGCACCGATAGAGGAGGTGAATACCTAAGTGATGTTTTTAGAGATCATCTTAGAAGTTGTGGATTGTCTCACAACTATCTCCACCTGGAACACCACAACACAATGGTGTGTCTAAGAGGAGGAATCGAACTCTATTGGATATGGTTTGATCTATGATAGCTAGAAGCTCATTGCCTCTATCATTTTGGGGTTTTGCTTTGCTCTCTACGGCCCGTATCTTGAATATGGCCCTACCAAGAAAGTGGAAACAACACTTTTTGAAATATGGCATGGAAGGGTTCCATCACTATCATATTTAAAGGTATGGATTGTGAGACTTATGTTAAGACTCCCACTTCAAACAAGTTAGAAAGTTGTTCCACTAAGTGTATCTTCATTGGATATCCTAGAGATTCTATGGGATATTATTTCTATGATCCATTGTAACAAAAGGAGTTTGTTGCCAAGAAGGCTGAGTTCTTAGAAACTAAGTTCCTTACGGAAGGAACTAGCAGTAGAACAGTGGATCTTGAGGAAGATCAAGAACCACAAACCGATACACGTTTGGTTGACACTAGCACTCAACATGAGGATGTTGAGGATGATCAAATGGTTGATTAGTACACAAAAAATGTTTGAAGATCAGGTAGAATTAGTAATCCACCTGAAAGATATGGATTTTTCGTGGATGGATGCTATATGGTAGATTTCGATGAACCAACCACTTATCGTGATGCAATGTCCAATTTGGATTGTGACAAATGGCTTGAAGCCATGAACGTTAAGATGCAATCCATGTATGACAACGAAGTATGGGACTTGGTTAAGCCACCTCTTAACTCCAAGATAGTTGGAAGTAAGTGGGTTTTCAAGAAGAAAACCGATATGCATGGAAACTTGGATACTTATAAAGCTAGACTTGTAGCAAAAGGTTTCACTCAAACTCAAGGGGTTGATTATGATAAGACCTTCTCACTGGTTGCAATGCTAAAGTCTATTAGGATATTATTTGCCATAGCTGCTCATTATGATAATGAGATTTGGAAAATGGATGTCAAAACTGCTTTTCTAAATGGATATCTTGAGTAAGATGTCTATATGGTTTAGCCTAAAGTTTTGTCGATCAAAAGCATCCTAACAAAGTATGCAAGTTGAAAAAATCAATCTATGGATTGAAGCAAGCATCAAGAAGTTCGAATTACCGTTTTGATAAAAATGCTGATGAAGCATGTGTATATAAGAAAGCTAGTGGGAGCATCATCACTTTCCTAGTATTGTATGTTTATGAAATTCTACTATTTGGAAATGACATTCCAACCTTGGAGGGTGTAAAAGCCTGGATTGGAAGCTGTTTTTCCATTACGGATCTTGGTGAAGCCGCCTATATTTTGGGAATAAAGATCTATAGGGATAGATCAATGCGGTTGATAGATTTAAATCAAAGTGCATACAGTGACAAGATCTTGAAAAGGTTCAAGATGGAAAACTCTAACAAAGGTATGGTACCTATCCAAAGAGGAACGATATTGAGTAGGACTCAATGTCCAAGCTCAAAGTATGAGCAAGATTAAATGAAGGGAACGTGTATGCGTCTGCTATAGGATCCATCATGTATGCAATGATATGCACTAGGCCAGACGTGTCATGTGCTTTGAGCTTGATAAGCCGATACCAACAAAATCCTGGAAATATTCATTGGATGGTTGTTAAGAACATACTTAAGTACCTAAGGAAGACCAAAGATATGTTCCTAATCTATGGATCAGGTGAGGAGGAACTCGTAGTAAAGGGTTACAGAGATGCGAGTTTCCAAACTGATCGGGATGATTCACGATCACAATCGGGGTACATTTTCATCTTGAATGGAGGAGCAGTCTCTTGGAAGAGCTCTAAGCAAGATGTGGTGGCATTATCAACTACAGAGTCTGAATACATCTCCGCTTCATTAGTAGCTCAGGAAGCTGCATGGTTAAAGAAATTCATTGCCGATCTAGGGGTGGTCCCTTCCATTCAGGACCCCCTAGAAATTCTTTGTGATAACGAGGGTGCGATTGCTCAAATCAAGGAACCCCGTGCACATAAAAAGACTAGGCACATTGAACGGAGATTCAACTACATAAGGGATGAAGTTGGAAAAGGAAAGATATGTATTCTCAAAGTTCACACGGATCAAAACATTGCGGATCCACTCATGAAGCTTCTTGAAAAGGCAAAGCATGAAAGTCATACTTGTGCCATGGGACTTCAATATTCTAGTGACTGGATTTGATCTTTAATGTTGTATTTAGTTATTGTAACCCTTTATTACTTGAATTAATTATTTGGTTATAATGATTCAACTAATAATCATATTTTTCATGTTTAAAATCCATGAGTAAATCGTTTACCCAGAACGTCCGTAGTTGTTCATACTTATGGGAACAAGTACGAGGATAAGGCTATTATAAACTTGGATCGGTAGATATTCATATGGATGAATATAGAGCAAAGTGTTGCTGCCAAAGTTCATTAATATTTGTGGGATACAAATATTGGACTGACCCACTTCTCAAATATTACTACATGGAATCTTCTTGATTGATCATAGGTAAATTTGAGTAAAGGAGAAAATCATTTGGTATCCTATGACCTAAGATACATATTGGGTCTTGATATTTACCGAATATTATACTTTGACTTAGTTCATTGTTGTATAGAAACACGGCAGTACATAAGTCTAAGTTCAGGTATAATACAAGTTAGTTGTGAGAGACGTATGTAGTCAAGATAGGATTTGTCCTTCTTATTCGTTGAGCATAAGATGTCTAAGGCCTGATAAAGTTAAATCAATAGAGAATCATCATTCTGTGTCTCTAAGATTTAACATGACATCTGTGACAAAAGGATAGATGATTGATTCACCTAAAACATTTCGAGTAAGGTACTTGAAGGGGATGATGTTATTGAATGGCACTTAGTCATACATATTAAGGGTAGTAAACCGTTGTTAGGTGGTATTTACTTCTTGCATCAATCTTCTATAAATCTTGTGCAACTGGGAGATTGTTGGAACTTGTATGCCCAAGACACATGCAAGATTAATGTGGTTAGTACGTTATGATCCAAGTCGAGTCATGCCCAATAACAAGCTAAACAAACACCAATAAATATTTATTTGTTGATGAGATCATACAAATAAATATTGACACCAATTTAGAAAATGGGTTTTCTAAAACTTTGCTTTTGTAAAGGAACAACATTATGTAGATAATTTGTTCATGAGAAATTATTTGTTTCATTATTTTAGTGAGTTAAATAATAACAAATAAAAGTGTGTTAATGTTATAAAATTAAAAGAGGTTTTAATTTTATAAACTTATGGGTTAAGAGTGTAAAGTTTTATAAAATTAAGTTTAGGAGGGAACCCTTTTGAATCTTTTATTTTCGGCCACCCCATGTGGGGTGCTTGGGTTCCTTTAGTCTTGGTAAAATACAAGACTTTCACCATTCTTGCACTATTCCCTTTAGCACACTCTCTCACACACATGCAAACAACTCTTCTTTCTTCTTCTTTGGTTGAAAATTTCGAAATTTTGGGCTGAACTTGAAGAACTTCTTGGCTAATTTTCGGGTTGTTCAAGAAGGAGTCGGGTCTTGGTGTTCTACTACCTAACAAGTTAGGTGTTTGCTAGAGCTTGTGGGTATACAAGCTTGACGACTTCTCATTTGGAGGCTAGACATTCAAGAGCATCATCATCTTCTTCTCATCCATACTACATCTTCTTGTTCTTGAAAGGTAGTTTCAAAACACCCCTTTGGTTGTTCTTTTTGGTTTGATAACACTTCATTTCACATACTATATGATCCTTGTTCTTGGGTTTTGTTTTGGTTTAAAAATGATTCATATTTTCAGATTCTTAACAACATGTTTAAACCCTTATATCCACTGTGTATTTTAGTTTAAATGGTTAAACTAACTTTGATGAACATGTTACGAATTCCAACAGTAGTGACTGTAGTAGTAGTGGTTTTCGATGGTCTAAGTGTGATCACTTTGAATTATGGGTTTTTCATGACGTTGATGCATTTATATGTTAGATGTTTTATGTATAATTAGATTGATCAGTTGATCAATGTAATAATAATATTAATCAAAGTAGACAAGAGTAGCGGAGTGCATTTTGTTTGAGTTTATTGTAGTATTTGGCATTAGAACCTCACAATTTTTCAGGGGCGAAACCCAAAGCAATGGGGTTCAACGCCTAGCATGATTCAAGGATAAAGTCTTTGCCTATAGTTGAAAAGTTTTCACTTTGGTAAAAAATGCTTCATTAAAACGTATAAAAAATTGTATACTGAACTTTCACATTTGAAATCGTGCTGAAAAAGATGTAAGTTTTAGGCATAAGTTGATTTATATGAAAACTTTCCATCCTCATCTCCTAAAAATATATATAATACTAATTACCAAGTGGATTATGCATTATGAGTTGTACCCAAGCTTTAGTGGGTTGTATGTATTTTGTTTTTTATTTTTATTTTATTTTATTACTTTTAACCCCAATAAATTTTATTTTTTATAATTTAACCCTTACAATTTTCCACTTTCAACTTTGGTTGCCTATACCTTTATTTTTTACAACGTTATTGTTTTATGTTTCGCGTTTAAATTTCACGAGCTCACACGCCTCAATGTTGGCATGTGTTTCAACATTTTTACGTCTATCTTTTTCTATTGAAAGACCCCGTCACAATGCGCGGTTCTTAGATCGACTTGGTTTTAATCTTATATGTTTTACGTTTCACATGCGGCGTTCAACGTTTTTACATTACTTTCAGTTTAGTTTTATTTCCTCCTTTTTTTAATACGAGTTTTTTTGGTATTGGTGGTCGTTAATGATGGTATAAAACTGGCGCTACTTGACATGGTTTTACACCCCCCGTCGCAATGCGAGGGGTTTAATACTAGTTAATTCTATTTGGTCATCCTTTTGGTTCTTTCTTGGTTCTTGAATAACACACACAAAGTTTAGTACTTTGGTATTGATAATCATCTAAGTTGTTTCCAATTATTCGGATGAATCAAAAAGAAATTTCATTCTAAAAGTATTATATATGTTTCTTAGGTTATCCCTGTTATTGATTCAAATCCTCTACATTATATATCTGGATTGTTGATACATGTGTACCTTGATTCCAATCTTAATGTAATATGTCTTTATTGTCTTATGCTTATGTAATAGTTGGGTACTTAATGAAATGCAAATGTTTGGTTGTGTCTATCATGTTTAATATTTCATTAATGAGTTGTTTAACGCATATTAACTTGATTATATAGGTTTGTGGTTGATTGAACTAATATAAATAACATTACTATGTTTAATATATTCAAACTTAATAACATGAAGGTATCATGCGAATGGCACATGCTAATGAACCATACGCATGAACACCTTCATACGAATGACTCAGTCGCATGACTGAACCAGGAGACTGGATCAGTCGTATGACTATAACATGAGATTGGCTCAGTCGCATGACTGAACACTCAGTCGTCTGAATGGATCAATCGCATGGCTCAATCGCACGAATGAACCATGCTAATGGTTCAGTCACCCGAATGAGAAAGCCTAACCTATAAATACCACCTAATTCATGGAAAAACATAAGCATTCAGTCCACTTCGACTCCACTTCGACTCCAGACGTACCCTAGCCGTCCAGAAGCCTCTAAGTCCGTACTCCAAGTTCATAGAACACTGTAGATCGATTCCTAATCGATTCTTGACGCTAGTTTCAATACCATGTTGTTACTACGTGTGTTCTCACTGATTGGATCGCCAATCAAATAGGATTCCACACTATTTGGTTTGGTTTAACATGTTAATCAGATGGTGTTTCGTTCAAATACTGGATCCCAACAAGTGGTATCAGAGCTTGGCTCTTGATTACGTGTTGATTCAATTGTTTTTGTTACAAAAGTTGTGTTTTTTTCACTCAAAACGCAATCCTTTTGTGTCAAACGGAGTTTTAGAAGTTTCCCGACCATAAAGTTTAGTTTTTCCGGCATACGGCTATTAGGGTTTGGTAAAATTCGAGTTTTATGGCCAAAACAAGTTTAACCTACGAATTATCAAACTTTCAGTCGCACGATTGGCTCAATCGCACGACTGAGTTCATTCGCATTCTCAAACCGCACGATTGGACTCATTCGTACCTTCATTTGTACGACTGAGACCTTCATTCGGACTGTACAACCGTATTAGTTCATTCGGACGACTGACTCATCCGCATTTGTTCAGTCGCATGATTGAACCATCCGCATTTGTTCAATCGCGCGAATAAGCCTAATCGCATACCTTCATTCGCATACATCAACAGTTTGTTAAAACAGTAAAGTTAAGTGAAATGGAGGATCAGTTTTCGGCATACACAGCTAGTAGAGATACTCGTATTCAGAATCTACTGTTATTGGAAAACGAAGTGGGAATACACAATAAACCCCCAAAGCTTATCACGTTAGACGACTACCCACAATGGAAGCAACGTTTCGAAATCTACTTAAATGGAGTAGATACAAACTTGTGGGAGGCAATAGAGTTGGGGTACAGCATTCCAGTAGGAGCTGACGGAGTAAAACTTACTCTAAGTGGCATGTCGGATGCACAGAAAGTAAACCACAACGCTGAGAAGAAAGTCTACGCTTTGCTCACTCAGTCTATTCTGAAGGATATCTTCCATCAGTATTCAGAGTACACTCAAGCAAAGAAACTATGGGATGCGTTGGAGAAGAGGTATGATGGAAATGCCTCTCTCAAGGCCATTAAGGCAAAAGCTTTGAAGAAGGAGTTCGACAACTTCTTTTCAATGGGAAAGGAAGGTCTGGATGATGTGATCGACAGATTCTAACACTTGATGAGTGAGATGCACACTCATGGAGTAATTACATCGATGGAGGATAAAGTTTCCAACTTTGCAGATGGTCTACCGGAGAAATGGGCTTCCTTCATATCAAATCTCAGATAGAATGGGATGCTCTCAAAGTTAGATATCAATGACTTCATTCTTAAATTGAGGGAAGAGGAGCTTAGGATGAAGTACAGAGCTCAAAAGGCCAACTATGATCAGAATCCTGCACTCTACAATGCAACCCTCCGGTCAAGACATCTGAAGCTCCATTGCAAGCTGCTTATGTCTCAAGCGTAGCAATTCCAGCACAACCGTCGACTTCAGGGTCCAAAACGACAGGGTAGTCTAGCACCTAGTATATGATACCTGAAGCCAATGCAACAAAACTGAAAACCGAAAACTTCGGGAATGTGACTATGGAGGTGGCCAAAGAACATATGGACCTCTTAGTTGTGGTAGTTCACTCCTATGATGGACTAGTTGCTGGAAAGATGGAAAATTGTCACCTAGCAGATGAAGATTATGAACAGGTGGACAAAATGGAGTTGGAACGTATGGACATAATGTGGGCTTTGGCAAGTGATGTCCGACGAGCTAAAAAGTTTGTCAAAAAGACCGGACAGAACTTGGTTGCTACCAAAGACACAACCTTCGGCTTCGACAGGTCAAAGGTTACTTGTTTCAACTGTGGAGAGAAGGGACACTTCAAGGGGGAGTGTGTAAAGCCAAGAAGACTGGGAATGGTAATCCCTTCTCGTCATTCAATCGTCAGGACAAAGCCACATCTAACAGTTCTACTTCATCAAGTATGGACCCCAAAGCCTTGACAGCTAATGAGGATGAAGGACAAGACTGGAGCTTTCGGTTCGTATCATCGGGAGAGTCCAACATAGCGAATGTGGAGGACATTGATGACGATTCTGCTAGTGAGGGAGACATAGCAGTAGAGCTTGCAATGTCAAATTTTGAAGACACTGCACCTGTGGTCAACCATTTGCCTGAAGAAGAAAAATCTGCATCAATGTCAGAATCACCAAAACCAGAATCAACAGATTCTGTACTCATGGCTGACTCATCTTCAATATCTCAGGTAAGTACTACTAACCAGTTGTTTAATAATCATGCTTGTTTAGATTGTAATAAATTTAGAGAAAGTATAGATTTAAAGTTTGCTAGGTTATTAGATCATAATGATAACCTAGTAAAGGACTTGGAACTGTGCACTGAGGCAAATAGAGTGTTAAAACATAATGAGCACAGTTATAAGAAAAAGATAGACCTATTGAATAAACAGCTTAGGGAAATAGAGGTAGTGGCCTTTAACCAAGCAAATGACATTAGGTACTATCTAAACTCCCTAGAGGACACTAAGAAGCAAAAGGCTGTTTTAGAAGTAGAAGTCAACTCTTTAAAACAGAAACTGCATAGTTGGACAAGCTCATCACACATTGCCCAACACTTAGTGAGAGAGAGAAACAATGGGGAGGGGCTGGGATACAAAGTGATTCCACCACCATATGAGACATTGATGAACACCAAAAGTAAACCTATTAACAATAACCCCATCAAGGATCACGTGCTGTCCACTCCTCTTGTTAGTAATCCAGATTCAATAAGTAAAGCAAATGAATTTGACTCTAAACAAAAGGAGGCCACTTCAAAGGCAAAAGGGAAGATGCCTTGTATAAACTAGGAAAAAGAGTTTGAAAAGGTTAATTAAAGTCTGGGTCAAACCAAGTCAAACAAGAACCCAAAAAGACTATAACACCTAATCAATCACGGGTTTCATGTCAAAGTCCAGGTAAACAAGAAATAAAAGAGGTAAAACCAGGTAAAACAATAAGTTTGTAAAACCCGACCATGCATCTAACAAAGAAGTGTCTCAATCTAAACAAAATAAGGTCAACCGTGTGATACCTACATCTCCACAAAAACATTTAAACCGTAAAGTTGAAAGGAGATCCTGCTACAATTGTGGAGAGTACGGTCACATTGCGTCTCATTGTCCTGATTTTTTGACACCGAGGAGGAAAGTAGAACTTCCAGTATCTACACCTAGATCTTTTAAGAGGAACTCTATGACGCCTCCAAAAAGGTTTAGTGAACCAAAAGTTCCATCCATCAGCCAATCTTCTATCTATCACAAACAGGCCTTACACAGAGCTGGTTTATGGAAAGAAAAATCCGCATCCGCGTCTGAAAATGAAAACCTACAGAAATCCATGCTTCCCTCAATCTCAAATGGTCAATGGGTTGAATTTATGATGTGTGACACCTCAGGGAAACCCAAGCCAGTGAAGGCTTGGGTTCCTAACATGAACTAATGTTTTATTGAATGTGCAGGGTGTATGCTATAGTGCTGAGACTAACACGTGGATTATAGATAGCGGAGCTTTTGGGGTTTGTTAGAACAAGATACGTAGTTTAACCATTTAAACTTTGTGTAAACGCAGCGGAAACAAGCTTTATAACATGGTTTGTAAACTGAAATTTTGGGTTTCATCTAGTTACTTTTTAATTTACAAACAAACCCAAGAACAATGGACCTTTCATATGTGAAAAAGACTAGCTATGTAAACACAAAACAAAACATTATGGACAGCCATAAAGAGGCTGCCATAAACTACCTTTTTCAGCAGCAAAAAAGTCAAGATTGAGGAAGATATGTTCCAAGAAATGACTAAGGCACCAAAGGAGGTCTTCTCAAGTTTGCATACCCCAAGCTCTATAGCAAAAACACCTTTGTTGCTAGGATTTCCACACCAAATCGCAAGAATAGGCTGCTGAAACACCCCCTTTTCAGCCTTGTCTTTCTTCTAAGACGAGAGAAAAAACTACTCTTGCATGTATGAGAGAGAAGAAGAAAATGGGAGAGTGTGTCTAGTCATAAGTGGTTGTGATTTTCAAAGGCAACAAAGACTTGTCATGCCCTTGAGGGCGGCCGAAAACCATCTTAAAAATGAAGTTTCCCCCCATTTTAAAACACCCACTAAATAATAACTAGTTACATTATAAGTTGTATAAATAACCTCTTAATTATAAAACTTAAACACACTATTATTATTTGATGTTATTTAACCAACTTAAATTACATTATAAATAATATCCATGAACAAAATATCCATACAAGTTGTTCTTTCTCACATACAATTTATTTAGAAAACCCATTATCTAAATTGGTGTAATGATTTAATTGTATGATCATATCATCAATTTAAATACATGTTGGTATTTGCTAAGCTTGTTATTGGGTATGACCCGACTTGGATCATGACGTATTAACCACATCAATGTTCTATGTGTCTTGGGCACAAAGAAACCAACAATCTCCCACTTGCACAAGATTCATAAAAGATTGATGCAAGCAGTAAATACCGCCTAACAACGATTTACAACCCTTAATACGCATGACTTAAAGCCATTCAATAACATCATCCCCTTCAAGTATCCAACTTGAAATGATTTAGGTGAATCAATCATTTATCCTTTTGTTACAGATGTCATGTTAAATCCAAGGACACGGAATGATCATTCCTTGTTGATTTAACTTAATCAGGCCTTAGACATCTTGCTCTTAACGAATAAGAGGAACAAATTCCATCTTGACTACATATGTTTCTCACAAGCACCTCGTGTTATGCCTGAACATAGCCTTATGTACTGTCCATTATTTCAGGGTAGTGAAGACTAGCTCAAGGTATAACACTTGGTGAATATCAAAACCCAATATGTATCTCTGGTCTGAGGATGCCAAATGATATTCGCCTTTACTCAAATTACTTATGATCAATCTAGAAGATTCCATGTAGTAAAATTTGAGATGCGGGTCAGTCCAATATTTGTATCCCACAAGTATCTATGAGCTTTGGTAGCAACCATTTGCTCTATATTCATTCCTTATGAATGTCCACCAATCCAAATACATAATAATCTTACCCTCATATATGTTGCCACAAGTATGAACGACTACGGACATTTAGAGTAAAAAATTTACCCATGGATTAAACATGCTAAATTGGAACATTTATTGAAATATTATAACCAAATAATTTTATTCAAGTAGTAAGGGAGTTCCAAATATCCAAATACGAAATCATAGATCAAATCCAATCACTAGAATATCGAAGTCCCATGGCACAGGTATGACCTTCATGCTTTGCCTTTTCTAGGAGCTTCGTAAGAGGATCCGTAATATTTTGATGTGTGTGAACTTTGCGAATACATATCTTTCCTTTCTCCATTTCATCTCGTATGTAGTTGAATCTCCGCTCAATGTGCCTAGTCTTTTATTGAGCACGAAGTTCCTTGATTTGAGCAATCGCACCCTCGTTATCACAAAAGATCTCTAGGAGGTCCTAAATGGAAGGGACAACCCCTAGATCGGCAATGAATTTCTTCAACCATGCAGCTTCTTGGGCTGCCAATGAGGCGGCGACGTATTCAGATTCTGTAGTTGATAAAGCCACCACATCCTGTTTAGAGCTCTTCCAAGAGACAGCTCCTCCATTCAGAAGGAAAATGTATCCTGATTGTGATCGTGAATCATCACGATCGGTTTGGAAACTCGCATTCGTGTAACCTTTTACAATGAGTTCCTCATCACCAGATCCATAGATTAGAAACATATCTTTAGTCCTCCTTAGGTACTTAAGTATGTTCTTAGCAGCCATCCAATGACTGCTTCCAGGATTCTGCTGGTATCGGCTTTTCATGCTTAAGGCGCATGAAACGTCCGGCCGAGTGCATATCATTGCTTACATGATGGATCCAATAGCAGATGTGTGTGGGATTGCCTTCATTTTATATTGCTCATCCTTTGAGCTTGGACATTGAGTCATACTCAATATTGTTCCTCTTTGAAAAGGTACCGTACCTTTCTTAGAGTTCTCCATCTTGAACCTTTTCAAGATCTTATCAATGTATGCACTTTGATTTAAACAAATCAACCGCCTTGATCTATCCCTATAGATCTTTATTCCAGAATATAGGCGGCTTCACCAAGATCCTTGATGGAAAAACAACTTCCAAGCCAGGTTTTTACACCTTCCAAGGTTGGAATGTCATTTCCAAATAGTAGTATGTCATCAACATACAATACTAGGAAAGTGATGATGCTCCCACTAGCTTTCTTAGATACACAAGCTTCATCAGCGTTCTTGATGAATCCAAAGTTGATTACTTCTTCATCAAAACAGTGATTCCAATTCTCAATGCTTGTTTCAATCCATAGATTGATTTCTTTAACTTGCATACTTTGTTAGGATGTTTTGGATCAACAAAACCTTCAGGCTGAACCATATATCTTCCTTAAGATATCCATTTAGGAAAGCTGTTTTGACATCCATTTTCCAAATCTCATAATCATAATGATCAGCTATGGCAAACAATATCCTAATAGATTTTAGCATTGCAACAGGTGAGAAAGTTTCATCATAGTCAACCCTTGAGTTTGAGTGAAACCCTTTGCTACAAGTCTAGCTTTATAAGTATCCAAGTTTCCATGCATATCGGTTTTCTTCTTGAAAACCCACTTACTTCCAATTACTTTGGAGTTAAGAGGTGGTACAACCAAGTCCCATACTTGATTTTCATACATGGATTGCATCTCAACGTTCATGGCTTCAAGCCATTTGTCACAATCCGAATTGGACAACGCATCATGGTATGTGATTGGTTCATCGGAATCTATCACATAGCATCCATCAGCGAAAAATCCATATCTTTCAGGTGGATTACTAGTTCTACTAGATCTCCGAACATTTTCTGTGTATTGATCAACTATTGATCACTTTCAACATCCTCATGTTGAGTGCTAGTGTCAACCAAACGTGTATCGGGTTGCGGTTCTTGATCCTCTTCAAGATCCACAGTTCTACTACCAGTTCCTTCCATAGGAACTTGGTTTCCAAGAACTCACCTTTTTTGGCAACAAACTCCTTTTGTTGTATTGATCATAGAAACAATATCCCATAGAATCTTGGATATCCGATAAAGATACACTTAGTGGAACGGCTTTCTAACTTGTTCGAGGTGGGAGTCTTCACATAAGCCTCACACCCCTACACCCTCAAATATGAAAATGATAGAACCCTTCCATGCCAATTTCATAAGGTGTCCTTTCCACCTTTTTGGTTGGGGCCATATTCAAAATACGGGCGCAGAGAGCAGAGCAAAACCCCAAAATGACAGAGGTAATGAGCTTCTAGCCATCATAGATCGAACCATATCCAATAGAGTTCGATTTCTCCGCTCGTACATGCATTATGTTGTGGTGTTCTCGGTGGAGATAGTTGTGAGACAATCCCACAACTTCTAAGATGGTCCCTAAAAGTATCATTCAGGTATTCACCTCCTCTATCGGTGCTGAGAATTGTAATTGGCTTATTGAGTTGATTTTGTACTTCACTTTGAAAGATTTTGAACATTTCAAAAGCTTCATCTTTGTGTCTTAACAAATACACATACCCATATCGACTATAGTCATTAGTAAAGGTAATGAAGTATCTTTCATTATACCTTGTCATAGGTTTAAAAGGACCACATACATCCGAATGTATGATACCTAATAAATCCTTGCCCTTTCGGATTGCCACTAAAAGGTGCCTTGGTCATTTTACCTTGTAAACAAGACTCACGTACATCAATGAATCACATTCATTTGTTTTTAAAAGGCCATTCTTTTGTAGTGTTTGTATTCTTTTCTTGTTTATATGACCAAGACGGCAATACCAAAGGTAACTGTCACTCAAATCCGATTTGAGTTTCTTGGTACTAATTTGGTACAACAAGCTATCATTCAATGTATTTTCACGAACCAATTCATAGATACCATTGATGGAAATAGCTTTAAAGTAAAACATGTCATTCAAAGTAACATGGATTTCATTTCCAATAAATGACAATACATATCCAAAATGTTTTAATAGGGCTACGGAAATAATGTTCCTAGTCAAACTAGGAGCATACAAAACATTGTACAAAATTACTTCCAAACCATTTGGTAGTTTCAAGATGTAGTCACCACGAGCTTCAACTTGAACTTTAGCCCCATTGCCCATGTAGAGGCTAACATCCCTTTTGTTGAAGTTGCTACTTCTTTTGAACCCTTGCAACAAATTGCAAATATGAGTTCCACATCCGGTATCTAATACCCATGTGTTAGAGGATATTAAGTTTAAATCAATATAAATCATGTATAGTACCTGAGGTCTGTCCGACATCCCTCTTCGCTTTCAACTCTTGGAGATGGACAGGACAATTTCTTGCCCAATGTCCAATCTCCCACACTTGAAGCATGGGTCATTAGAAGCAACCTTTTGCCTCTTCTCCTGTGCTTTGGGTGGCACCCTTGCCACCCCTTTCCCCTTTCCCATTACGAGTCCCTTACCCTTGGCAACTATTGCCTTGGGTGCGGGATGAGGCTTTTCTTGTTCCCACCTTCGTTATGGTGAGAATGGGTAAAACCCTTTTACCATGGCCGCCTTGGCCGTTTTGAGCATAGAGTGAAGCTCACCAATGCTTTTGTCCCAAGCATTCATGTTGTAGTTCAACACGAACGTGTCAAACCTTTTGGTAAGGCCATTGAGGATCAAATTCGTGGCCAATTCCTTTGAGACGGGACAGTTTAGCCTTTTGAGGCGGTCAATGTGACTTTTCATCTTAAGTACATAAGATGAAACTGATTGGTTGAGCGCTCAAACCGTTTCGAAGCGCTCAACCCTCGCTTGCTGTTGGAACGTTTCCTTCAGCTGGGTTATCATGTCATAAGCTCCGTGATGCTCATATTCCTTCTGGAGATCCGAAGTCATGCTTGCCAACATGAGGCAAGACACTTGGACAGAGTCCTCAGTGTAATTTATCCAATCGTTATAGGCCTCCTCATCATCCTCAGTAGGTTGATCGGGGACAGGGTCGTGTAAAACATATGATCGTTTCTCTTGCTTGAGAACGATTCTCAAGTTCCGATACCAATCGATAAAACTGTTATGATTTAGACGTTCCTTTTGTAGAATCGCTCGTAAAGATTGGGTGGACGTGGATGAATTATCATGATTATCATAATTATTGGTGGCCATCTACAAAATTTAACAAAGATCAATTTTAGTATTTTCGATATTGTTATTTTAATAATTAATACCTTTTAAGGTCGTTTTCATATTAAAATCTAGAACCCAACATTACATTTAAATAGTGGTTAGGTGACCTTTATCCCATGATTTAAATTAATAAGGTGGTCAACAATTGACGATTGCAACCATTTGCAACTTCTAGAGGTATGGGATCGACTTGAAACATCATATGTAAAGTCGGCATGTTGATCCCATAAACACCATTTGGAAACCATATCGTAGGTGATTCATTTGACATGGTTTGCAAATCAAGACACCCTACTTACACAACGTGTGAGTTTGCCAAAATAAGCGGTTAGGTGACCTTATCCCATGAATATGGCATTCTCACCTGAAGTCACAAGTTCCCTCAAAATGGTTAGGTGACCTTTATCCCACTAAGATTTCCCGAGTGATTCAAGTGTTGTGTAAAAGGACGGTGTTGATCTCATTTTTAAAATATTTAGAGATTACATAATTCTAGTTTAGAAAATTCTATGTATTCATATTTGCATGCTTTCAAATACAAGATACCCTATGGTACATTGATTAAAACCCTTTTTAATCTTTGAAATCATTAAATAACTTTAATAACCATTTATTACCTTTTAATGATTAATGCCCATTTAATTAGTTTGTTATGATCATTGAAAAGATTGTTAAGCAAACATCATATATAAGCAATCAACCACAATACCATAACCAATACAACCATGAATCAACCAAATGATAGTGCATAACCATAGCATCTAAAGTGGCCACACTTGTTTGCCATCACAGTGTGGACCATAGGACATTCCTAAGGGACAAAACACAACACAAAAGGCTTCCAAGAACCTCCCACTTGAAACCGCATCCAAATGCTCCATGTTTCTTGTGTCTTCCCTTTGTGCTTCTAACGCGTACATCTCATATTACAAGATATCATATCCTAATACAAGATTTCTAGTAAAATGAAAAGTACCTAATCTATTTATTACATCCCAATAACAAATAAATTACACTTTAAACAAAGCACAAATAAATGATTATACAACCCAATTGAATAAATAGAAACAACCATTACAATCATCCAAAAAACACAAGGTCAAGGGCTAGGTTATGCACCACAAAACAACAATGATCATATCATCCAAAACAACAATGAATCCCCACTAAAGACCACGAAATTTCAGCCAACACAAACTGAAATATCGGGTTTTATCTTGTCCAAACAAACAAACAATGCAACATACATGTCTTTCAAAGTTTAATCACAAGCATGTGTGATATAACTTTGAAAGTTTGGGGATTCATAATACACGAATATAGCAGCCCCTTAAGGGGTTGAAATGTCCCATAAAACAAATTTTTTAAGGACAAAACAAGCTAGCTATCCACATAACCGGCTCTAGATGCCAATGTTGGGGTTTGTTAGAACAAGATACGTAGTTTAACTATTTAAACTTTGTGAAAACGCAGCGGAAACAAGCTTTATAACATGGTTTGTAAACTGAAATTTCGGGTTTCATCTAGATATTTTAAAGTTACAAACAAACCCAAGAACAAGGACCTTTTATAAGTGAATAAGACTAGCTATGTAAACACAAAACAAAACATTATGGACAGCCATAAAGTGGCTGCCATAAACTACCTTTTTCAGCAGCAAAAAAGTCGAGATTGAGAGGATATGTTCCAAGAAACGACTAAGGCACCAAAGGAGGTCCTCTCAAGTTTGCATACCCAAGCTCTATAGCAAAAACACCTTTGTTGCTAGGATTTCCACACCCAATCACAAGAATAGGCTGCTGAAACACCCCCTTTTCAGCCTTGTCTTTCTTCTAAGATGAGAGAAAAAAACTACTCTTGCATGTATGAGAGAGAAGAAGAAAATGAGAGAGCGTGTCTAGTCATAAGTGGTTGTGATTTTCAAAGGAAACAAAGACTTGTCATGCCCTTGAGGGCGGCCGAAAACCATCTTTAAAAATGAAGTTTCCCCCCCATTTTAAAACACCCACTAAATAAATAACTAGTTACATTATAAGTTGTATAATTAACCTCTTAATTATAAAACTTAAATACACTATTATTTGATGTTATTTAACCAACTTAAATAACATTATAAATAATATCCATGAACAAAATATCCATATAAGTTGTTCTTTCTCACATACAATTTATTTAGAAAACCCATTATCTAAATTGGTGTAATGATTAATTGTATGATCATATCATCAATTTAAATACATGTTGGTATATTGCTAAGCTTGTTATTGGGTATGACCCGACTTGGATCATGACGTATTAACCACATCAATGTTCTATGTGTCGGAACAAAGAAATCAACAGGCATGACAGGGAACAGATCTCTATTATCAATTGTTTGACAAATTATAGGAGGGCCTATTTCATTTGCTGGAAACAAAGGCGGGTACATCACAGGCCAAGGAGAAGTGGGAAATGAGAAAGTTAAGTTTGATAAGGTAAATTACGTCCAACAATTACAAAATAACTTGCTTTCAATCTCTTAAATTTGTGATAAAGGATTCAAGGTAGTCTTTGACAACAAGACGTGCTACGTTCTAAAGAAGGACTACATGATCCCGGAGGACCAATCTTAATGTCAGTTTCAAGATATAATGATCTTTATGTCTTGGATCTCTCAAAGGCCTCCACAACGGATCATGAAGTCAAATGCTTCTTGTCCAAAGCTACTGAGAAGGACTCCATCTCCTGGCATACGAGAATGGGACACATAAATCCGAGAAAAATGAATCACTTGATCCAGAATGATCTTGTGAGAGGAGTAAATGTCAAAAACTTCCCACTCCCGGATTTCTGTGTTGCATGCAAAAAGGGCAAACAGACGAAGAAGTCTCATAAGAAAAAGAAAGTTCATTCTATAGAACTTCCTCTGGAGCTACTTCACATGGATCTATTTGGTCCGATCAGTACAAGAAGCATCGCAGGCGACTTGTATTGCTATGTAGTTACTGATGACTACTCAAGGTTCTCTTGGGTAATGTTTCTGAAATCCAAATCAGAAACATTTGAATCCTTCAAGGAATTGGTAACGACACTGGAATCCCTATACAAGCTGAAGGTACAACAGGTGCGTTCAGAAAACAGAACCGAGTTCAAGAATCAGAGGATGGAAGACTATTTCAAGGAATAGGGAATTGTGCATCAATTACCTCAGCCTACACTCCTCAGATGAATGGAGTTGCTGAACGGAAGAAACGCAGCTTGATAGAGACGACACGGACTATGCTGGCAGACTCGAAACTGCCTATCCAATTCTGGAATGAAGCAGTGGCAAATGCATGTTATACGCTTAATCGAGTTCTGGTAGTGAAACGCCATGGAAAAACATGCTACGAGTTATTACAGCGACGTAAACCTAACTTAGAATATCTCGAGCCGTTTCATGCCCCGTGCACCCTGCTGAAGAAAACTCAAGAGGGAAAATTCAGTGAAAAGGTTGATGAAAGGATCTTTCTAGGATACAACTTACCGAACAAGAGAGTTTATAACGACTCAACAGGTCAGGTAGAGGTGTGGTGTAACGTTGATGTTCAGAGATATATCACACCACCTGCTGGAAAAGGGCCTGCTTACTTCTTCGACTATGATGGATTCTTCAAGTCCTTCAACATGTGTCTCTCTTCTTCAGAAGACGAGTGGCAAACAAGATGATGTACGATGTCTTGAACACTCCGTCTCAAGATTCAACAAGTCATCTCCTACCAACTCAGGGGGAGCACTTGAAGTAAGTGACTCTTCCTCTGATGAAGAAAATCAAGAAAATGATTAGATCAACCAGGATGTACAGGTTCCTACTACCACAAGTCCACAAGCATCTGCTAGTGATGCTTCTAAACCTTCGGAACCTCAGACTCCGCTTGCCTCAGATCCATAACCAAATGTTCATAATCTTGACTCTGAGGTGGTTGTTCCAACACTCCAGCTCACATCTAAACATCTATCATCCTTTGGATAATATTATAAGAGATGTGAGATTAGGTGTTCAGACTAGAAATCAGCTATACTCAGCTGATTATGCCTCTGTGATAGAAAAGGGATACCGTCATGACGGTGCCTACCGCTGCTTTATGTCTCAGTTTGAGCCAAAGTATGGTAGTAAAGCACTAAATGATAAGGCTTGGTGAGTGCCATGTAGGAAGAACTTCTACAATTTAAGAAGTTAGGTGTATAGACACTGGTGGATAGGCCCAAAGAAGGTGAAGTCATTGGCACCAAATGGGTCTTGAAATGTAAGAAGGATCATCAGGAGTGATCATCAGAAACAAGGCTCAGCTTGTTGTTCAGGGTTTCGACAAGTAGATGGTATCGACTACAATGAAGTATTTGCACGAGTGGCAAGTATGGAAGCCATCCACATCTTCCTTGTCTATGCATCTTATATGAAAATAAAAGTTCATCAACTAGATGTTAAGAGTGCTTTCTTTCATGGTGAGATCCGAGAAACAGTGTATGTCAGTCAACCTGAGGGATTTGAGGATCCATATCATCGGGATAGAGTTTACAAACTCGACAAGGCTCTATACGGGCTTCATCAAGCTCCATGGGCTTGGTATGAGAAACTCTCGACTTATCTTGTGAAACACGGCTTTCGCAGGGGAGTCATTGACTGTACACTGTTTATCAAAGAAAACGATAGCGACTTACTGCTAGTACAGATCTATGTAGATGACATAATCTTCAGTTCAAAGAACGAAGAATTATGCAAAGAATTTGAAGCGATAATGAAGGCGGAGTTTGAGATGAGTGCCATGGGGGAGATGAAGTTCTTTCTCGGGTTACAGGTGGATCAGACGCCAAATGGGATCTTCTTACATCAGACCAAGTATGTAGGGGATATTCTCAGTCGGTTTGACATGGAGAATGCTTCCACTACTGACACTCCACTGCCTACAAACCATGATGTAGCACCCGATGAGAATGGTGATCTGGTAGATGCCACTATGTACCGAGGGATGATTGGATCTCTCATGTATCTCACTGCCTCAAGACCTAATCATGTATGCTACATGTTTATGCTCACGATATCAGGCAAAGCCGAAGGTGAACCATCTAATTGGGGTCAAAAGGATATTCCGTTATCTGAAGGGCACACCCACTCTTGGGTTGTGGCATCCTCATGATGATGACTTTGAGCTTACCGCATATAGCGACTCGGACTACGGTGGCTGCAAGATGAACTACAAGTCTACATCAGCAGGGTGTCAGTTCTTTGGTAGGAGATTAGTAACCTGGTAGTATAAGAAGCAGACCTCGGTTGCATTGTCAACCTATGAAGCCGAATATGTTGCTGCTGCAAGCTGCTGTTCATAATTCATATGGATTCAACAGCAAATGCGAGATTACGGTTTCCATTTCTCTTCTACTCCTATCATTGTTGAAAACTTTGCTGCGATTGCAGTCACTAAAAACTTGGTCCAACATCCTAAGACCAAACACATCGGAATTAAATATCACTTCATACGTGATTGCTTTAAAAAGAATTTAATCGATATAGCAAAAACAAACATAGATTTTCAACGCGCTAACATCTATACAAAGGCTTTTGACAAACCACGTTTTTCTATATCTGTGAGAGGTCAACAGTGTTAAAAAGAAAAGTGAGGTCATTCCTGAAGATGACCATGTATAGTCCGATGCGTCGTGTCTAGTTTCTTTTAATTTTTAAATTTTAATTTTATATTATTCTCTTGTTTTTTGTTTAATTTTAATTAGTTTAATTACAATTACTTTCTTTCCTTGCACATTAAAATCCTAAAACACAAATCCATAGTGATTTTATAATTTTAGGGGCAGAATAGGTCTAGGAAGTAAATAAATAAATAAATAAATAAATGAGGGAAAAGGAGAGGCGAGCTTAAAATAAATAAGATCGTATGTGTGATACCGATTCAATATTTGGAATATGATAGTACACAGGTACAAACCATTTGGGACTTTAAAAAATCAAAATTGAAAAAGATGCAAAGCTCAAGTATAAGTCTGTGTAGTCTGAGCAATATAAAAGGAAATATGATAGATAAGTTAGCTACTACAAAGGTAACACAACAAAAGTAGACCTAGAGGTTGCTAGACCACAGATGATATGTCGGTAGATTCAACACAATAGATAACTAGACCTTTTTGGTGATATCAAGATTAAACTAAAATGTTTGACTAGTTGTGGGTAACACCTTATCCCTAGTTAACACGATCAACAAGATTCCAACAAGGGGTGACGAGCAAAATAAACGCACAAAAGTGTGCGTAAGACCAAAGCATGAGCAAAAGCACATGAAAATTGCAAATACAATCAAACTGATAACCTATGTTGTTGGTGAGATCTGTGCTAAAAGAATGAAAAATTGCTCAAACAAGAAGGTAGGTTATGTGCCTCTCTACTGTGCGGTGGCACTGACCTGAGGATAAGCATAACCTATATATTCTAGAAATCATTGTTGTTTGCCACCTCTCTGCTGTGCGGTGGCACTGACCTGAGGATTGGCTTCTCTTTGAAAGATCTAAGAATAGTCTCTTCTTGAATACTTCCCTGAGACCGCTCAAAAATCTCCTAAGGAATGTTGATTACCATATAAGTGTGGGATCCACAAATGCTTGTTCAAATAAACAAATGTTAAAACGATCACCAAACTGTATTGAAAGTCTATGTATGGATTTAAGAGGACAAGTATACTGACAGTCACTGTGGCTACATTCCGTATGGAGACCTAATAGTACTAGTATGATTTCCAAATTTGCTAAATGACTCTAGATGGAAAACAAGATAGAGCATCAAAGGTTTTAGCTAACTTATCCCGAATGATTTGAATATCCTGTATGATTCCAGCTTGAACTGGTCCATCTATGGTTTGAATGAATTGAGCTTGCCCTCTCAGAAAAATTATTCCTTAGAGCTACATCTTAGGAGATAATCCTCACAAAAACACATAAACATGTCCTAGTTTAAGTTTCAACAGTATTTCTTTTATGTAAGTACAAAGTTAGTTTATTTCAGTTTGTGTAGTATCGGACTATGTCATGGAAGTTGATAAGGAACCTTATCATCTAAAAGGTCACGTCTGAGTGACCACAAGTGCTTTCAAAAAAATTAGGTCACATCTGAGGTGACAAATTGTTTAAAAGGATCACGTCTGAGGTGATCAAAAGTTTTTCAAGTTAAAATGATCATGTCTGAGATGATCAAATGTTCATAATGTTATTCAACAGTTTAAAAGGGTTTAATGTCAATATTTGTGTAACAGATGGCGAGTCGGTGGACTATGAGCACTAAGCACAATATTTGTGCTCATCTGCATCTGTCATCCAGACATGGTCCTAATTTTTCTGGCATCATCATGTTTCTCAGGAGATCGAGGATCTTTCACACCATCTCTACTCCGTGTACACCGTACCGTTCGATTCAGCAGGCCTTTTGGGAAGGCGCTGTAGTTGATAGATCCTCAGAGCGTCATCGTATCCGTAGTTTGATATTTGGAGAGGCCATTGAGATCTCTGAGGATGATCTCAGGATAGTGCTGCAGCTTGGGGATGATGCTGAATGCCCCACATGACTACACCCCCTTACTATCCGAGGCTGTTTCCTGCGCGCCAAGTACACTAGGGACATCAATGAGGGGTGCTCAATAAGAGCAACCTGTGCCCCTAGTTCAAGTACCTTGCGCACGTTCTGCTAAAGTGTATAGCGTCTCGGAAGGGAGGTTTTGATGAGCTTTCCGATCAGATCCAGAACGCATATGCTGCATTGGTGCTGAACCACCCGTTCAGCTTCTCCAGGATGATCTTCACCTACTTGGTGGAGAACATTGAGGGGAAAGGGAAGGAGGGCCACTGCATGTACCCTCGCTTTATGCCGATGATTATCAAGCAGGAGCTCCCTTCCTTGCCGAAGGAGAAGGAGGACGCGGTGGTACTTGAGGTGATGGACGATACCACCTTGGGTAGGATGAAGGTCTACGGGGGAAACAGGAAAGCCCCCTGTGAGGAGATTATTTGGCATCTGGCCTGGGAGGATTACGTGGCGCCGGCTAGGCGTAAATGGCGTCACGTTGATAGTGACTCTAAGGTAGAGCAGCTACAGCTCCCTGATGATGACTCCGATGATGATGATAGCGGGGATGCTGGAGATGAAGGGCCCACTCAACCAAGGGGTCCCACTACTGATATTACATCTCCAGCATCTGCCCCCACTGGAGATGGAGCGGAGACTGCTGGGTTCCACCAGGATTTCATACCTGGTGAGGAAGAGGAGGAGTCGGATAAGGAGCCACTAACCTAGACTATGGGAAGTAAAGTCGTTCCCACAGAACAAGGGCTCCAGGCAGTTGGTGGACGCCCCGGCGGATCGGGAGAGACTGCTGCTGACCCTACATATGCTCCCGATCTGATAGGCCATGTTCTAGGGGGAGCATCCTCCTTGACAGGATCAAGGAAGAAGAGGATGGCTCAGCCCCACGGCATGAAGAAGAAGAAGCGCAGACTCACCTTCACAACCACTCTACCTACCACCACGGCCACCATCCCTACCACCATTCCCCCATACCACTGCCACCCTTCCATCCACCACCACATCATTCACACCTACACCACCACCACCATCCTCTATACCACCTCCAATCTTCACCACTGTCAACACCACCACTAGCCATCCTGCAGTACCATCTTCCTCCTCTCCATATCCATCAGGATCGCCTTTACCTCCCAGTGGGGTAGAGGAACAACTCTCAGCACTTAACATAATAGTGCTGAGGCTGTTAGCTGTAGATGAAGTGAAGACCACTCAGATATGACAGCTGGTAATCTGACCACTGTCCAATCTCAGCAGCTTTCTCATCAGGCTAGATTGATCGATGAGCAAGCTCATCAGATGTCTCAGCTCCAGGAGCAACACGCCAAAAGGATTGAGGAGCTGGAGGCTGCAAACAAATCTCTGCAGTTAAAGCGCAAAGGTCCAAAGACGAGCCCTTAAAGATCGGAGAAGGTGATGAAGATGATGATGCTGATGATGATAGTGATGATGATGATGATGGTGATGATCACTATGGTAATATTGATGTCAGTGATGATGATGATGATGATGACTCTTCAGCTGCGGGTGCCACATCAGCGAGCGAAAGGAGGACCAAACGAACTCAAGATCCGAGTGCCTCCACATCCAACCCGGCGGCAGAAGAGCCGATGATCCAGGACAAGAGTAATGCTTAGATGTTTATTGTTATTTAAAAACTCTTGTATTTGGATCATGTACAAAATTAATGAAATGCATGTTTATATGTAATGTAATAGTTATGTCTTGATTATTATGGTTATATCTTGATTATTAACTAATGATTGATGTATTACATGTTTAAATCAAGCAGATCCAATTATCAAAGGGATGAACACGATATTGCTCCCCTCCCACAAATCAAGACTCAACTAACCATGATTCTTGATCTGCAAGGCATTGTCAGAAGATTAGTGAGTTACACCCCTGAAGAAGGGGAAATAATTCATGATCTTACTGATGAGCAACCGGCAGAAATGTTCAAGCTCAATCCCGATGAGATTGTAAAAGACGCTCCAACTATTGAAGGAGACAGTGACGACAACCTGAAAGACATCGATGAGATAGAGATCGAGGATGTCACGACAGCTCACTATCCAGAGTATGCTGAGGAAGAGGGAAATATGTCCCCAATCTGGGGGACTCCCTAGTCAGTGATACATTTGATATATTGGATCAGATAGAGCAAGAGACTGAGAAGGTTGAAGAACAAGCCCAAGCCTCAAATGCCAATGTTGATATCAGAAAGGCTGAATGGGCTGCATGTTTAAAGAGATCCGAGCACAACGCTCTGCTCCTAAACCGGATGTCTACACCAAGCTCTACAAAGTGAAGAAACATCATAAGGTGTCAGGCAAGATTATCGCATGGGATCATTTTGATGATCTTAATGTATACATAGTAAAGACAGAGATGGGTATCGAGTACTTTAGATTCCCGCATGATCTAAAGTCTCTACCTGGTTTTGAGCTCAACCAGCTGGCTAAACTGAAGCTGTTATATGCTGACCCGAGGAAAATGTCAGGCTGGTTTGAAGCTGCCTTAAAGAAAGAGTACCACACTAGGTGGGTCAACTTCAAACCTCAACAACCTACAAGTTATATTAGACATTCTGAAGTTGATCCTATAACTAGTAAGCCCAAGATAGTGCTGAAGTGGAGTCCCCCAAGAACAATATCAAGAATCCCTCTTAGGGAAATGCCATAGGACTTCACTCCACATTTTAAGTGGTGGTACTATGATTGGAGAACAGGGGAGGCGGTCATAGTTCTGAATAAAGCGGGCAGAATGGATAGTATCAGGGTATTTGACCCAATGTGGCTTACAAACTTGTCAGCTACAGATGTCTATACACTATACAAGTGGCCACTGTTCTATGACACGTAGGATATTGTACAAGCCCTCCAATTCCAAAATGTGATACGGCTCTGCTTTGCATTTGAAATACATGCAGGAGTCACAAGAGAGGAGAAGTATACGAAGTATGAGGAGTTATGAAGAAGGTAAGACAATAGATGAATCTAGGTCCAAGGGTGTTTTGTTGATACATGTGTACCTTGATTCTGATCTTAATGTAATATGTCTTTGTTGTCTTACGCTTATGTATAGTTGTGTACTTAATGAAATGCAAATGTTTGGTTGTGTCTCTCATGTTTAATATTATTAATGAGTTGTTTAACGCATATTGACTTGATTATATAGGTTTGTGGTTGATTGAACTAATTAAAATAACATTACTATGTTCATATATTAAACTTAATAACATGAAGGTATCATGCGAATGGCACATGCTAATGAACCATACACATGACACCTTCATACGAATGACTCCGTCGCCTACTAAACTAGAGACTGATCATCGTATGACTATAACTGAGATTGGCTCATCGCACGACTGAACACATCACCTTGCGAATGGATCCAACCGCATGGCTCAATCGCACGAATGAACCATACTAATGGTTCGGTCCCCGAATGAGAAACCCTAACCTATACTACCACCTATTCTTGAAAAAATGTAGCCTTCATCCACTTCGACTCCAGACGTACCCTAGCCGTCCCAAAGCCTCAAGTTCGTACTCCAGTTCATAGAATGCTGTAGATCGATTCCTATCGATTCTTGATGCTAGGTTCAATACCATATTGTTACTACGTGCTCTCACTGATTGGATTGCCAATCAAATAAGATTCCGCACTATTGGTTTGGTTCAACACGTTAATCAGTTGGTGTTTCTTTCAAATATTGGATCCCAACATGGATTTGGTACATTATAGCCTAACGTTAAAAGAGGCACATGTGCACATAAATACTTTCATTCATAACTAGTGTTTGGCCCTCACACTCTAAGTGAGGACGTTATGAATTATGTATATGTAATGGCGAAATGTTTGTGATACAGAAGTATTGTGACTTTGATACTATCTACACCTACAAGGGGAACCTTGAGTCAAAACGCAAGTCTTCTTATTATGACACCAATGACATTGTTTATGTATTATTGTGAACTAACTTAGTAACATATAAGGTGTCTTACATAACTAAATGATAAAATTGTTACAAACCTAAAAAGATATCTTTACGTTTCTTTCTAACAGCAATATGCATGTTGAATCTCACCCTTGGTTTAATCGATTGAACAGTTTCAGCAGCGGAATAGCTCAGAATTAGACAAATTCAAACAAGAACAATTGATATAAAACGATAAAAGAATTTTGTTATAGAGAGAGAAATATCCGACAAAAGGAATATTGCATTAAGATTGTCGGCCTCAAGGCACGATTACAGGTGAGTCATCTTTCCTTATAAGGAAAGAATGACGTAGGCTGATGTCACCTGAAAGTGACATGTAACCGTTTTATAACTACTGATGTTTAACAACTACTGAAGATGTCAACAACTGACATCTTCTACAAATGTTCCTAAGTGTTAAACATCTTATTTACAACTACTGAAAAACATAAAACTACTGAAACTACAACAACTGAAGAACAACCTCTTCAGTTGTTTACAAGTACTGAAAAGAAAAGTAAACAACTACTGAAAGGAAAAGAAAAACTGAAGAAGAAAAACCATCACAACAACTGAAGAAGCCCTCTTCAGCTGTTGTCATCAGCTGTTAACATCAGCTGATGTCTTCAGTACTTAAACATCAGACTTTGTCTTTCAGCTGTTGATCTTCAGTCTTTGTCTTCAGTACTTGTTGAAGTCTTCAGACTTTAGATCTTCAGCTGTTGTCTCAGTCTTTGTCTTCAGTACTTCAACGTACTTCAGCAGTTGTATTCTTCAGACTTTGTAGAACAGCTGATCAGGTCTTCTTCAGCTGTTGTGATGTCTGTCCTGTGGGACTTAGAGGTTTCTCTGATCAGGCTCATTGGTTCTTTTGGTCCAACAAACTCCCCCTGAACCAATGCAGCCAAAACCTCTAAGTTATTGACGAGTCCCACTTATTTTGGCAGATAGATTGGTCTCTTTATCCTCTTGATCAGATGAGAAGTGACCCTTTTTCAGCACCGGCCTGGAAGAAGTCTCTGATGATCTGTTTGGCATGATATGGTTGGGAGCTCTGTATTGGGGACTTGGACACCGAGCTGTTGCCCCAACCATGAGATCTACTTCCCGTGTATCAGCCTATATGATTCCCTGGTGTAAGCCCTTAGAACATGATTTGCTCATCCATTGTCAGCACCTCGGGCACACCATCAAATAATCCTTCTCGGCCATACACTTCAGATATGTACTTGGCCTGTTTTCCATTCTTGAGCTCAACCGTGGTTATTTGTCTATAAGCAAACTCATCTGGATGAGTCCCTTCTAAGAGCAGGTTGAGCTCTTCTTGTTTGAAGTTTTCAAGTCGTTTGTAAACCAATCCTTCTTTATAATTTTGTTCTCTAACATCTTTTGAGGTGGTTGTTGGCTTCATAGGCTTTCTTGAACTCTTCAACAATTTCCCAAGGGGACACTACAAGCACCACAGTGATGTCTTCGTCGACAACTCTCTTCACTTGGCCCTTGTATCTTGAAGGATTTCTTTCTTGACAATCCGGTGTGCCACCCTAGGATCAGGCCATATCCTTACTCTTTCCCTTTGGTATTGAAAGGTATTAGCAAGGGTGTACAATCTTAATACTTCTTTCTTCATGCTGATCATTGAAGAGGATGTAGCATATGCTTTGTCAATGCTTTTCAGCATTTCCTCATCATGTTTTTGCATCTGTTCCTCTTCAATCTTTATCATTACATCATGCATTTGAGAAGCAGGAGTGATGGACATTGGTTTAGCCTTAGGCAAAGTAATGACTGCAGAGAGTGGCAGTCTGTCTTCATCCTCCTCTTCATCTTCATCAGGCCTCAGTACCTTTCTTTTCTTTTGGCTAGGTACATCACTGGCAATGGGTTTTAGGGGTAAAGGATTTGTTTTGTGGGTTGGATGGTTGGTTTAGAGGGTAAAGGGGTTGTTTTAGTGGGTTGTGGAGATAGTGATTTTGAGGATTGAGGCTTTTCAGACTGTTTTAGCATTTTGGCTGTAAGGGAGGCTTTGGTAAATTTTGTCAGTTCTTTTCGATTCCCAACCCCAGCTTCATTCAATACCTCAATCACTAAACCTTTGGAGTATTCTTCAGACGAACAAATCTTGGTGGTTATTGCCAAGATGTTGTCCCTGGTCCAGGCCCTTATTTCCATTAGAGATCTTCCCAAGTATTTAGCTATAAATCTGATCATTATCTCCAGCCTTTCTCTTTCTAAGGCATCATAGCTAGCCCATCTTGAATTGATCTCCTCTGTTTCCATCCTTCTGATCTCGGAGTCTAGTTGTTTTGATGTCAAAACCCTGCCTATACAACTGCTCAATGATTTTATCCATTGAACGGTTATGGTTGGCGTCAGCTTCTTTCACACCATATCCTTCAGCTCCTTCTCCTTCTCAGACTCTCCTTTTCTCTTTTGATATGTGACATGAAAGTCTTTTTGACTTTCATTCACTTCAGCTCCCTTCACACTCTCCTTCTCCTTCTCATTTACAACCTCAGATTCTTTCGCCTTCTCCCCATCTATCCTCTTCCTTTTTCCTTTAACTAACTGACTCTCCCCCTTTTTGGTTGCATTGGGTGCAAGGGTTTGAGCAGTAGAAAGGATTTAGTCACCAACTCCTCCACCAAGGGTTGTATTATTGTAGGAAGCCTCTCATCAATGGCTTTGATCACTATATCTGTGATCATGGGAGTGATGAGAGGTAGGGATTTTTGAAGGGTAGCAACTGATTGATCAGGATGGTTCTGTTCCTGAGAATCAGTGCCGAAAGCAGAGGCTGGTGGCTTGGAAGTATATACTGGCTCAGTGTGTAGGGGACCTTCAGAAGGTGCCATCTGTGGGTGTATTGTGGTGGCAGATGGACTTGCATCCTGAGACATCTTGGCCAGCAGCTCTTTGAGTCTGCTAACCTCATCCTCTAGAATGGTGTTTTGAGCAACTACATCATAGAAGAAGCTCAGGTCATCATCAGTTGATACTGAATCACCTGACCTCCTGACAAAGTCAGAATGAACATGCCTTGAGTGTAGATCAATTATAGCATGTGCCCCTTGTTCTCGTTCTGGGGACTTCCAGCCTCAGGACTATGTCCTTCATCAGCTGTTGCCGCTGGTGAGGACTAGAGATGTTACCAACTGCATCCTGGTCATTTGCTGAGTCAGGAGCAGTGGCAGCCTCACCAGAAGTTCGCACCTCCTTATCTACACTAGAAGATGGAACATGATAACCCCTGTGCTGTGGTTGACAGAAGCATTGTGATCCTCCCCCTCAGGTGTTGAGGTTATCCCAGTAGTAATTGGTGTCTGGGTGGGGGGTGAGGAATGCAACTGCGTCAGCACTTTTGCAACAATGATAGTAGGGCTTTGAGGGGCGGTTGCATCAGGAGAGGGTGTGGAAGCAGTGTGCACCCGGGACAAGTGGTGCTCTTCAATGGTAATCCCCTCAAGTGAGGAGGATCCCAGCATTGTGGCTTCCCTTTGAGTGATTGCTTCAGGTTCCTTTTGAGAGGAAACCTGAGCGGCTTCAGTTGGTGGAGTCACAGTCTCTACTGGGGGGTTATTTCCAGCAGAGATAACCTGCGTTGGTGCAGCAGGAGCATCCACAGGGGACTCAATTCCCTGGTAGCTTTCTTAGGCTTCTTCTTTGTGGTTTGGAGGGGACTTTGGATGTGGAGGTGGAGGCTGTGGGTTCCAGCTGCGTGGGTTTGCGCAGCTTGGCAGCCTGTTTGAGAGTTTGGTCAGTGTTGTGTCGGGAGTATACCTCCGGCAATACAGCCAAAGCAGGGACTCCCAGACCAACTAGTCCCTCAGCAGAAAGCTGATTCTCTATTATGGCCATTAGAAACCGAGGATATAGTATCCACGGTTAGAAAGTGGTTTTGTGGCCATATCCTTGAGTTCAAGAAAAATTATTTCAGAAAAGTTTAGTGGTTCTTGTTCAAGGATAGAGAACAATACCTGTTGCCATCTGGAAGACAGTTGATCCCAAGAGGAGTCTTCGGAGCCAGGCAAACATTTACCATATGAAATAATAATCGTTCAGCATCTGGAAAATGTTTCTTCAGGATTGTTGAAGCACTAAGATCACCCTGATATCCATGTTGTCCAAAGGAAAGATCAAGTTGGCGCTTAGGATATCCAACAGGGTAGGCAGCATCATCTAACAGTAATATTTGGCGGATGGTAGCAGTAGAGATGACCACCTTATGCGAGTTGATAGATGAATGGATAGATTCTCCATTAACGTCGCATTCATCCAGAACTGACGTAGCGAATCGGCATAAATGATTGGATTTAAAAGAAAAGCCGTTTTTAGTGGGGATTGGACCATAAGATCTATAGCATTTTCAAATTTGGTCCAGAAGAGCGATTTTGTAAGGTACGCGACACAGTTGTGTCGAGGTTTGAGTTGCATGGTCGCCATTAATGAAGGTGAAAGGTTTTCAGAGCTTTTGAAAAGTTAGGTCGTGAAAGAATGAAAAACTCTGAAAGAGGGATCAGGTATATATAGGGTACGGGTTATGAAACGACTGAAGGTTTTGGAGTTAGTCATCAGTATTTGAAGCTACTGATGACGTGGTATTATCTTTCAGAAGTTTGAAACGACTGATGGTATTGGTGTGGTCAGCAGTTATAAAACAACTGAAGACATGGTGTTTACTATCAGACGTTGAAACAACTGAAGTCTCTGATTTAGGCATCAGTAGTTTTAAAAAACTACTGAAGACAAGTTGGACATCAGATGTTGAAACAACTGAGGACTTGGTATTAGTCATCAGTAGTTGTGAAACTACTGAAGACCGTGGTTTTGCCATCAGTTGTTGTAAACAACTGAAGACTTGGTGTTAGTCATCAGTAGTTGTGAAACTACTGAAGACATGGTATTGCTTCAGTTGTTTATAAAGAAACAGTAGTTTGTGAACTACTGAAGAGAGAGTACTCATCAGTAGTTGTCGTCAATTCATAGCCTTTCAGCTGTTTCATACTGTCCTCAACACTTACTCATAAGCTTTTAGCTGTTTTCAGTTGTTTCATAGGACATCAGTACTTATCTGTTTCTACTGATTTCAGTAGTTGTAACTACATCAGTAGTGTAGAACAGAAAGTACAGTACTTAAAGCATTTAGCCTTCAGTAGTTATAAAAACTACTGAGGGTAAATAACTCATCAGTACTTATATGTGACATGGTTACCAATGATCATCAGTAATTACTGAGATCATCAGTAGTTGTCACTTATTCTAGCTGCAGCATACCGAGCCTTAACACCAGGTTGTGGAAAGTTGAACTATCCAAAGGCTTAGTAAAAATGTCTGCAAGCTCATCAGCACTAGGCACAAACATAGAATTAATTAGACCCTTTTCAAAACAATCTCTTATAAAATGATGTCTAATTTCTATATGTTTGGTCCTAGAGTGCTGGACAGGATTTTTGACAATGCAAAGAGCTGAAGCACTATCCATTAATAATGGAGTCTTAGTCTCTGTAATGCCATAATCCAAAAGTTGATTCTGAAGCCAGAGTATTTGGGATGTACAACTTGCAGCAGCAATGTACTCGGCTTCAGCAGTGGATGTAGCAACAGATGTTTGTTTCTTACTCTGCCAAGAAATCAAACAGTTGCCTAGGAATTGGCATCCACCAGAAGTTGATTTCCTGGTCAACTTACATCCTGCATAGTCACTGTCAGAGAAAGCAACTAATTTGCAAGAATGTCCAGTGGAATACCATAAGCCTAGAGATTGTGTGCCTTGCAGATATCTAAAGATCCTCTTGACTGCAATCAGATGAGACTCCTTAGGTGCAGCCTGAAATCTAGCACAACACATGTAGCAAACATAATATCTGGTCTAGAAGCTGTTAAATACATCAAGGAACCAATCATACATCTGTAAAGGGTTTCATCAACACCTTTACCTTTCTGATCAACATCCAATGTGTGGTGTTGCACATGGGAGTAGAACAAGATTTACAGTTTTGTAAATCAAACTTATTCAAAAGATCTTTTGTGTATTTAGACTGATGAATGAAAATTCCATCAGCTTTTTGTTTGATTTGCAACCTAGAAAGAACTGTAATTCTCCCATTGCCCTCATTTCAAACTTCTGTTGCATTAAGGTTTGGAAATCCTCACACAATGGGGATCAGAGGATGCAAATATAATATCATCAACATAAATTTGAACAGTAGCTTATGCTGATCCACCTTCTTAATAAATAAAGTTTTATCTATGGAGCCTCTAGTGAAATTATTCTGTAGAAGAAAGTTTGATAAGGTCTCATACCAAGCTCTAGGTGCTTGTTTCAACCCATAAAGAGCTTTATCAAGCTTATATACCCATTCTGGGTGCTTATTATCCTCAAAGCCTGGTGGTTGACACACATAAACTTCTTCTTTTATTGTACCATATAGAAAAGCACTTTTGACATCCATTTGAAAACTTTAAGATTGTGGAGTGCAGCATAGGCTAAAAACAATCTAATTGCCTCCAGTCTGGCTACAGGGGCAAAGGTTTCATCATAATCAATACCTTCTTCTTGTGCAAACCCCTGCACAACCAGTCTGGCCTTGTTCTTAACAATTAGCCCATTTTCATCAGTTTATATCCTAACACCCATTTAGTGCCTATTGCACACTTACCTGGGGGTAGAGGAACAAGCTCCCACACTTGCTGTTTCTTGAACTGAAGAAGCTCAAGCTGCATGGCTTCAACCCATCCATTGTCCCTCAAAGCAACATGATAGTTCTTCGGCTCTAGCTGACTGATGAAGAGAGCATAGAAGCAGAAATTGGACAACTGGCTTCTGGTTGAGACACCAGCATTGATATCACCAAGGATTTGAGATATTGGGTGATTTTTCAGCTCTTGGTAAACAATCAAATCTGTGCAAGTGTTTGTAGGGTCTTCAGCAGCAGCAGATGTTGATGCAGATTCTTGAAACCATGAAGATGGTGGCAACTCAAATGAAGTTGAGGATGCAGAAATCTCATCAGCATTTGTTGTGGATGGTGCGGCTGGAGCTACAGGAGCATCAGGTTTAGAGGACTCAGGCAGTTGATCACTAAACCTGAAGAGGTGATTACTACTATCATCATCATCTTCAGTAGTAACACCAGGTGGTGAACTGTTGACAGGAGCAACAGCAGGAGATTGATAAGGAACATATTGCAGTATGTCCAAATCAAAGAGCTCCACAGGGCTTTGTGGAATCTTGTCCTTTGGAGATTCATTGAACTTGACATGTAAAGTCTCTTCAACCATCTTTGTTCTGCAGTTGAAGACTCTGTATGCCTTGCAAGTTGATGAATAACCAACAAAATACCCTGCATCCACCTTAGGATCAAATTCTGGAGCTGATCCTTTGTGTTGAGAATGAAACAGGGACACCCAAATGCTCTAAAAAATGAAATGAGAGGGGCCAAATGATGTAGAACTTCATATGGAGTCTTCATCAACCTCTGATTTATTAGCACTCTATTCTGCACATAACATGCTGTGTTGACAGCTTCAGCCCAAAAGGTCAATGGCAGTCCAGAATCAGCCAACATAGACCTTGCAGCTTCAATGAGGGTCCTGTTCTTTCTCTCCACAACTCCATTCTGTTCAGGAGTTCTTGGAATACTAAACTGTCTCTTTATTCCCTTGGAAAGGTAGAATTCATCAAGTGTATTGTTCCTGAATTCTGTTCCATTATCACTTCTAATACACTTGACTGAGAGGGAATACTGCTTCTCAGCATACAACACAAAGTTTATGATCTTCTGTGCAGCTTCATCCTTGGATGTAGAAAGAAAGTCCATACAAATCTGGAGTAATCATCCACAATTACCAGACAGTATTTTTTCTGTGCCATGCTCATCACTCTCACAGGACCAAAGAGATCCATGTGAAGAAGTTGTAAGCAGGCAGTGGACTTTGGTTCTTCAATAGGTGGAAATGAAACCTTGTGCTGTTTTCCTTTCAAACAAGCAGTGCAGTTGTTTTCACACTTGAACTCCTTCATAGGCATTCCCCTTACTAAACTATGGTGTATCAGCTGATTCATGTTCTTGAAATTAACATGTCCTAGCCTTCTATGCCATAGATTAGATTCTTGAGGAGAGGCCTTGGAAAATAGGCAAGGATGGCCTTTGAGATCAATTTTCTTGGAAAGATCTAAGGCATACACTCTTCCTGTCCTGTTGGCCTTCAGGAGAGTGTGAGCATCCAATACCTTGTCAATCAAACTCAGAACTTTGGATGACAGAATCCTGCAGTTCTGGCTTGTGAAAAGGGCAACATGGCCTTTGTCACACAATTGACTGACACTCAAAAGATTATACTTGAGATTTTCCACATGGTTGACATCATCAAACTTTATTTCCCCATTGGAAACAAAGCCCTTCCCGATGATGTAACCTCTTGCATCATTGCCAAAAGAAACAAATCCCTTCCTTCCTGGAGAGTAGTCATTAAGAAGTGAGTTGTTCCCAGTCATATGCATAGATCCCCCACTGTCTACATACCAGATGCTACTTTGGCATGTTGAAGAAACCTGCATAAATAAACAATCAGTTAGTTTTGGAGACCCAAACCTTTTTGGTTTTGGGCCTGGTCTCATCAACAGATGGTAAACTAACAGGTTTATTGGACACAATAGCTTGGGTGAAGGAGATGGTTTAGAAGAGGAATCCTTCGGCTTGGATCTCCTTTTCTGGGGTTTCAACACAGGGCCATCAAGTTGGTTAACTCTTCCCACAGATGTTGAACCATCATTACCAGCTGTGTCTGATTCTGGAAGAGAGCTTTCAGCTCTTCAGACACATTGGTATTGGTGTTTGATGATGAGTTCTTGTGTTGCACCATCTTCTTTTGAGCAACCTCAGCTATTGCCTGTTGCACTCCTTCCTTTTTAGATTTCTTTTTGGTCATAGGAGTAACAGGATTTGATGCTGCTGGTACAAACTTGGACTCAAACTCAGTTTTCATTTTAGCCAAGTTTTCTTTAATTTTCTCTTTTTGTTTGAGTTTGGATCCCTTTTTGTACCAACAATCATCTGTGAGATGATTGAATAGACCACATATTTCACATGGTTTCTTCTTCATCTTCTGTTGATCATCAACTAAAGAAGATGAAACTACTGAAGACTTGCTCTTCAGCAGTTTAGAAGCACTTTTTGCCTTCTTGTCAACTTCCTTAGTAGGCTTCAAATCCTTCCTACTGACAGTTTTCTTCTCTTCAGTGCTGTCAGTCATTAGGATTTGAACTCCAGATGTTATCCCCTGCTCTCCAGTACCCTCAGTACTTCTAGGGATAACACTTGGGTTGATCAACTCATTGATCATGTGAGTGTCAGCAGTTGAACCATCAATATCAGCTGATAGGTTCACAGAGGGATTACTACTGACTTCAACTACTGATGGTGCTTTATCAAGTAGTGAATCACATGATGAGGTGGATTGGTCATTACTTTCTCCATCAGATTCTGCTCCTGCTCTTGAAGCAAAACTGTAGGAGGAGCAGTGTGATTATAACCAATTCCAAACTTCACATTGGAAGCTGTTTGCTTACTAAGAAGCATTTCAAAGCCCTTGCAAGATTGTACCCATCGATCACACTCTACCTGGGTGACAGCAAGAGTATCTTTGAGGTCTTTGTACTTCTCTAAGAGTACATCCTCCCTAGCCTTATCATCAGAAATTTGGCATTTTAATTTGTAAATCTCATCAGTTTTCTCTTTTAACACAGACTCAAACTCAGCTTTATTTTTGGAAATTGTTTGTTCTAGCTCTACATTTTTATTGATTAAAGCCACATTTGCTTCTCTAATAGAGGCAAATGCTGCTATGCAAGTTTCAGAACATAGTTTGGCCTTAGCCTCAGAGGATACCTGTGATACCTGTGTTGAAGAGGTACTTGAGGATGATCCATCAGAGGATTCCAAAGCCATGAGAGCTAGATTTCCAAAAGGATCTCACCACGCCATGTTGACCAGCACCTGAGAACAGTTGTTCATTACCAGACACATCATCTGGTAAACTGCTCTAGTCAACAACTCCTGGTGTGAAGAAGCTGTGTTGTTGAAGTTGATTAGGTTGATGAGATTGGGATGGTTGAGGCTCAGGGAGTGCATGTGGTTGCTGAGCAGTGGGTGCTTGAACCTGCCTGGTTGTGGCATGTAATAGCAGGGGTATGGATATGGCATTGGCCCCTGTGGAACAAAATATGCAGGAGATTGTGGTTGATGATGATAACCAGAATTGACAGGTTGTTGCCCTCTGTTTTGTTGACTATTGCCAGGGAAAGTCACAAAGGTGCAGGAGAGTTAGATCCAGATGATCTACATTCTCTTGCAAAGTGCCCAAGCCTGTGGCATTTATGGCACTTCAACTTACTCTTGTCAAAACCAACTTTGGTTTTGCCAGAGAGTCCTGGGAATTTCCTTCCAGTTCTTTTGTAGAACTTCTGAGATTTGATATTTATCAAGGCCATTTGCTCAAAATATCCATCTCTTCTAAGTCATCATCAGCAATCCCCTTGAGATCATCCATGATGAAACATAGATTGTCACTATTACTACCAGCAGAATAACTATCAACACTCACAAAGGCAGGCTCAGAAGTGTTTGTAGAAAATCAATATGCTCATCATACTGGCTTTCAGATGACGCATATTCTGACTCTTGATGTCCAATCAGGGCGGTGTTCCCTTGGACAAAATCCTCAGTGAGCTTGCCAGATGAAACCAATTTCCTTTTCTGCTCTATCTCTCTCTCGAATGTAAGCAGTTTCCCATGAAGTTGGTGAGAGATAGGCGATCAACATCAGCATTTGAGCGTAGAACAATGGTATATGTGTTCCATCTCTCAGGCAGTGATCTTAAGAATCTATGGTTCATCTGACTCCTGGTATATTCATGTTTAACCATTTTCAATTCAGAGATTAAACATGAAAACCGCTCAAATTGTTGAGTCAGAGTCTCACCCCTTCTATGAGAGAAAGTCTCATATTGTTGGGCGAGGATTTCCCTGTTGTTTGCTAAAACCTCATCAGTACCACCAAATTGTTCTTTATGGCATTCCAGAGGTCATGAGCAGACTCACAATGCAGAAGCCCAGAGTAAATCTCATTAGGAATAGCCATAGCCAAAATTCCATGGGCTTTTGCATCGATTTCAAACAACTTCTTGTCCTCATCGGAGTATTGCTCCTTCTTCTTTGGAACCAACTGGTTTGTTTCCGGATCATTCACCATTGGCTTATGTGGTCCATGTACCACAGATGTCCAAAACCTGAGCTATTGACAACAGGTGATGGAGCAATCTTCTCTGCCAAATGTTATACTCATTCCTCACCAAGATCGGAGGCTTGGTAGAGGATCCAGTATTGAAAGGATCATTCGAAGAAGTAGTCATTGTGGAAAATCAGACAGATTCAAGTAAAATCACAATAATTTAGCTCAAAACCACACAGAACCTCAAATAAAACGGCCAGAAGCGATACACTCTCAATCTCTATAACAGATCCTTGCGAATTTTGCTAATTCGATTAACTTAAGCGAATTTGCTATTTGTTAGAATCTCATTGGTTTAATCGATTGAACAGTTTCAATGATCAATTGTTAGATCGATCAATGATTAACCTGCTCTGATACCATTTGTTAGAATCTCAGCCCTTGGTTTAATCGATTGAACAGTTTCAGCAGCGGAATAGCTCAGAATTAGACAAATTCAAACAAGAACAATTGATATAAAACGATAAAAGAATTTTGTTATAGAGAGAGAATATCCGACAAAAGAATATTGCATTAAGATTGTCGGCCTCAAAGGCACGATTACAGGTGAGTCATCTTTCCTTATAAAGGAAAGAATGACGTAGGCTGATGTCACCTGAAAGTGACATGTAACCGTTTTATAACTACTGATGTTTAACAACTACTGAAGATGTCAACAACTGACATCTTCTTACAAATGTTCCTAAGTGTTAAACATCTTATTTACAACTACTGAAAAACATAAAACTACTGAAACTACAACAACTGAAGAACAACCTCTTCAGTTGTTTACAAGTACTGAAAAGAAAAGTAAACAACTACTGAAAGGAAAGAAAACTACTGAAGAAGAAAAACCATCACAACAACTGAAGAAGCCCTCTTCAGCTGTTGTCATCAGCTGTTAACATCAGCTGATGTCTTCAGTACTTAAACATCAGACTTTGTCTTTCAGCTGTTGATCTTCAGTCTTTGTCTTCAGTACTTGTTGAAGTCTTCAGACTTTAGATCTTCAGCTGTTGTCTCAGTCTTTGTCTTCAGTACTTCAAACGTACTTCAGTAGTTGTATTCTTCAGACTTTGTAGAACAGCTGATCAGGTCTTCTTCAGCTGTTGTGATGTCCTGTGGGACTTAGAGGTTTCTCTGATCAGGCTCATTGGTTCTTTTGGTCCAACAGTGCAGAACCGGTGAAGGGTGGTCACTTACAACACAATAACACAAAGAGGAGATTAACCACAAAAGATGATACAATGAACACAAGTAAATAAGAGACAGAACAAGATAGCAAAATACAGAAGGAGATGGTTTTCAAGATTGCAGTATATGCCTTTTCAAGTTCTTTTACAAGTGTTACAAAGCATAAGGGAAAGTTACAAGTACTTGAGATACATATACTACATCCTACAACCAGCCATACTTTAAAGGCCAGCTGGATACAATTGACTATACACAACACAAAATCAATTGTAAAGTCAAAAGGCAGATTGCCTTTTGACTTGTGACTATGACATGCCATAGCTCACATTTTAATATATTACAAAAGAATAAAGTACATGAAGTAGAAAGTTACAAACTCAAGACCTCAATGTACAGTTACTAAAAGCATGGACCTTTTCACCAACTCATGTAAGTTGGTGATTTTACAGAGTTGCAGCAGAAGGGGTCCAGCTTTATGTAAAGTACATTAGATAAAGCATGTATACTAAAAGTCTTCGGAAGAAATCTGTCTTCAAGTGTTGAGCTTTAGAAGACTTTGTCTCTAAAGATTCGGAAAACTTCATCTTTGGCTTCGGAAGATATTGGTCTTGGCTTCGGAAGATTTCACACTTAGAGTATTTCAGTTGCATTTGTGAAACTTCCGAAGCATTCTTCTTCAATGTACTTGTGCAGCATGCAGGAGACCTGAAGTGTTTGGAGTTGCATCAGCCTTAACATGTATTCCTTACAAACTCCCCCTAGGCTGATGCTACCAAAACTCTTTGAAGACTTTAGATATCAATAGTCCTCATTATGATGATGACCATCCCTTTCTTCATGAGACGATCAGGATCACTCAGACTCTCAAAATGTCTTCTCATGTCAAAAAGATCATGTAGAGGTAGATTGAACATGTTCAGCCAAGTGTAGACATCCTCAATGCCTTGATCTCTAATGACATGCCATCTTTTTGGATTTGTGGTGTATCTCCAAGACAAGATGGGTCTTCCTGCTGCTAGAGGATCTGCTTGATTAGGAGTTGATGTAGCATCATCTGGCTGCACATCCTCAGGATGTTCTGACTCATCCTGACGTTCAGAAAAGGATGTATCTTTCTTATTCTTTGGCTTTGGCTTTGAAGCTATCCTTTTCTTTCTCTTTGTTTATTTTAACTGAGAAGACTGGCCTGCAACACCTGATTGATCTTCTTGTCTTTCTCATTTGGGACTTCCCTCTCACAGGTTCAGAACAAGAGGAAGTATGATCCTACTGTGGATCAAAAGATGAAGCTTGTTGAGATTTAGCAGGAGGTCCAGGTTGTGACAACCGTATTTGTTCTTAATGCATACGAATATCAAATTCTTGCTATAATTTGTCTAATTCTTGTTCTTATTCCGCTGCGTTACACTCTAATCCATCAAACTTGAGATCACTGATCCTGTCAAATGGTATCAGAGCAGGTTCATCATTGATCGATCTAATAATTGATCATTGAAACTGCTATCCAGATCCAAGTTTGATTGAATTAGCATTTTTGCAAGAAACGGATATAGAGATTGAATTTTCTGTGTTTTTGTCATTCATCCTGAGATTTATTCTTAGTTTCATTGAGTCTGTTGTGGTCCGTGTAAAATCTTTTAAAAGCTTGAATTAAATTGTATTTGGACCTAAAATGACTACTCCTTCCAATGATCCTCACAATACTGGTTCCTCAACCAAGCCACCAATGCTGGTTAGGAGTGAGTATAACATATGGCAACAACGAATGCTCCATCACCTGTCTTTTAACAGCTTAGGTTGTTGGACATCAGTGGTACATGGTCCACACAAGCCTATGGTGAATAACCCAGAACCAATCAAATGGTTCCGAAGAGGAGGGAGCAATACTCAGATGAGGATAAGAAATTGTTTGAGATTGATGCAAAAGCCCATGGAATTCTGGCCATGGCACTACCCAATGAAATCTATTCTGGCTAATGCATTATGAAACTACCCATGACCTCTGGAATGCCTTAAAAGAACAATTTGGAGAAACAGATGAGGTCTTGGCAAATAATAGAGAATCCTTGCCCAACAATATGAGACATTCTCTCATAGGAAGGGTGAGACACTGACTCAACAGTTTGAGCGGTTCTCTTGTTTGATCTCTGAATTAAAAATGGTCAAACATGAGTACACAAATAGCCAGATGAATAACAGATTTCTCAGATCACTGCCTGAGAGATGGACACATATACTATTGTCCTACGCTCCAGTGCAAATTTGGACAAACTATCTCTCACCCAACTCCAAGTTGAGTGTGAACACTGGGTCTCATCATGCAAGGGATTTGAAATGCTTCTTAGCAAGCAAACTGCTTCAAATGTGAAGTTTGGCATTGGTTACAACCATACTACTCCACCAACAGACTTTACTCCTAACTCCATAGTTAAGTCTGAAAGTGAAAGCAATCTCCAAACCACATTATCGTGTGAGTCATTCTCCAATGATAATCTAAGATCAGAGAATGAAACCAGTGTTAAGATCTCAACAAATAAATTGACTGATGGTCTAACTACTGAGACTCATATGAAGCTGAGTACTTCAGATGTTGTTCCTCAATGTACCCCAAGTACTGAAAGAGACCAACCATTTGAAAAGCATTTCAAATCAGTTGAAATACAAGGACTAACAACTGCTGAGGAATCCATCAAACAGCCTATTAGGACGGATGGAAAACAGTTGAATTACCAGTCTTCAGCTATTACAAATCCTTTAGTACCTAGTACTGATAGGAGGAAAGTACTGAAGATCACACACCTTCAGTAGTTTCCACTTCAGCAGTAAAGATGTCCAAGATGAAGAATAAACCATGTGAAATTTGTGGTAAATTCAATCATCTATCTGATGAATGTTGGTACAAAAAGGGTTTAAAGCTCCAAAGGGATGAGCTCATTAAACTAGAAATAAATAAAATGAAAACTGAGTTTGAGACCAAGTTTGTACCACAATCATCTCAACCTGATAAACCAAAGGCCTTACCCAAATCCACTAAGAAGGATACGGTTTATCAGAAGACAGCTGATATTGTTCCTCATGATAAACATAAGACTAAGTCTGTGAAATCTAAGAAGGAGGAAATGGTGGGTCACAGGAACTCATTAAAAACAAGCTCTGGAGTGTCAAATGAACTGAAAGCTCGAGCTTCAAATCAGACACAGCTTGTTATGATGGTTCAGCATCTGTTAGGGAGAGTAACCAACTTGAAGCCACTGTGACCAAACCACTGGAGAGGAATTCCAGGTCCAAATCTATTTCAGCACCATCTCCATCTTCATCAGCTGATAATCATGAGAAACCAGCTATGGTTAAATCTGTTGATAAAGTCAGTCCAAAACCAAAAAGGTTTGGGTCTCCAAAGCTAACTAGTTTCTTATGATTGTGCAGGTTCTTCAGCATGCCAAAGAAGCATCTGGTATGTGGACAGTGGAGGATCCATGCACATGACTGGGAGCAGCTCTCTTCTTCATGATTACTCTCAGGGAAAGAAGGGATTTGTCTCATTTGGAAATGATGCTAAAGGTTACATCATTGAAAGGGATTTGTGTCTAATGGAGATATTAGATTTGATGATGTCAACCATGTGGAGAATCTCAAATACAATCTGTTGAGTGTCAGTCAGATGTGTGACAAAGGACATGTTGCTCTTTTCACAAGCCAGAACTGTAGGATTCTGTCTTCCAAGGTTCTGAGCCTGATTGATAAAGTACTGGATGATAATACTCTCCTGAAGGCCAACAGGATAGGAAGAGTATATGCCTTGGATCTGTCAAAGAAAATTGAGTTAAGAGGCCATCCATGCTTGTTCTCCAAGGCCTCTCTCCAAGATGTAAACTATGGCATAGAAGGCTGGGTCATGTTAATCTCAAAAACATGAATCAGCTAATCCACAAGAGTTTAGTGAGAGGTCTTCCAATAACGAGTTCAATTGTGATGAAATCTGCACTGCATGCTTAAAAGGGAAACAACATAAAGTTTCATTCCCAACCATAGAAGAATCCAAGTCTAATGCCTGCTCACAACTACTGCACATGGATCTTTTTGGTCCTGTGAAGGTAATGAGTATGGCAAAGAAGAAATACTGTCTGGTAATTGTGGATGATTACTCTAGATATGTATGGACCTTCTTCTTGCATTCAAAGGATGAGGCTGCTCAGTCCATTATGAACTTTGTGTTACACGTTGAGAAGCAGTATTCCCTACCAGTTAAGTGTGTGAGGAGTGATAATGGTACTGAATTCAGAAACCACACTCTTGATGAGTTTTACTTGTCAAAGGGAATCAAGAGGCAGTATAGCATCCCAAGGACTCCAGAGCAAAATGGAGTAGTGGGGAGAAAGAACAGGACCCTCATTGAAGCTGCAAGGTCCATGTTGGCTGATTCTGGTCTGCCACTGACTTTTTGGGCTGAAGATGTCAATATAGCTTGCTATGTACAGAATAGAGTTCTAGTAAATCAGAGGTTGATGAAGACTCCATATGAAGTTCTTCATTATTTAGCCCCTTTGATTTCATTCTTTAGAGCATTTGGGTCTCCCTGTTACATTCTCAACACAAAGGATCAACTCCAAAAGTTTGATTCTAAGGTGGATGCAGGGTATTTTGTTGGGTATTCATCCACTTGCAAGGCTTATAGAGCATTCAACTGTCGGAAAAAGATAGTTGAAGAAACCTTGCATGTGAAGTTCAATGAATCCCCTAAGGATACAATTCCACAAAACCCTGTGGAGTTGTTTGATCTGGACATTCTGCAATATGTTCCTTATCAACCACCTGCTGTTGCAGATCATATGAATCCATCATCTTCTGTAGCTAGTCATCCATCTGGTGTTACTGATGATGATGATGATATCAGTAATCACCTTTTCAAGTTTAGTGATCAACTGCCTGATTCAGCTAGACCTGATGTTCATGTAGCTTCAGTAGCACAATCCACAACAAATGCTGATGAGATTTCTACAACTTCAACTTCCTTTGAATTACCATCTACTGATTGGTTTCAAGGAAATGCTTCACCATCACCATCTGTTGCTGCTGAGCCTGCTACAAACACTTGCACATATCTTATTGTGTACCATGATCTGAAGAATCACCCTATGTCTCAAATCATTGGTGATATCAATGCTGGTGTTTCAACAAGAAGTCAATTGTCAAATTTCTGCTTCTATGCTCTCTTCATTAGTCAGCAAGAGCCAAAGAACTATCACATTGCTTTAAGGGACAATGGATGGGTTGCAGCCATGCAGCTTGAGCTTCTTCAGTTCAAGAAACAGCAAGTGTGGGAACTGGTTCCTCTACCTCCAGGTAAGTGTGCAATAGGCATAAATGGGTGTTTAGGAACAAAACTGATGAAAATGGGCTTATTGTTAAGAACAAGGCCAGACTGGTTGTACAGGGGTTTTCACAAGAGGAAGGTATTGATTATAATGAAACCTTTGCCCCTGTAGCCAGACTGGAAGCAATTCGATTGTTTTTAGCTTATGCTGCTTATCACAACCTTAAAGTTTTTCAAATGGATGTCAAAAGTGCATTTTTGTATGGGAAAATAAAGCAGAGGTTTATGTATGTCAACCACCAGGTTTTGAGGACAATAAATATCCTAATTGGGTGTATAAGCTTGATAAGGCTCTCTATGGGTTGAAACAAGCTCCTAGAGCCTGGTATGAGACATTATCAAACTTTCTTCTGGAAAATAATTTCACTAGAGGCTCCATAGATAAGACTTTATTCATTAAGAAAGCTGGGCAGCATAATCTACTTGTTCAAATTTATGTAGATGATATTATTTTGCATCCTCTGATCCACAGTTGTGTGATGCCTTTACAAAGTTGATGCAACAGAAGTTTGAAATGAGTGCCATAGGAGAATTACAGTTCTTTCTGGGTTTGCAAATCAAACAAAAGGCTGATGGAATTTTCATTCATCAGTCCAAATACACAAAAGATCTTTGGAAAAGTTTGATTTACAAAAGTGTAAGCCATGTTCTACTCCCATATGCAACACCACACAACTGGATACAGATCAGAAAGGTAAAGTGGTTGATGAAACACTTTACAGATGTATGCTTGGGTCCTTGATGTACTTAACATTATGTTTGCTACATGTGTTTGTGCTAGATTTCAGGCTGCACCTAAGGAGTCTCATTTGATTGCAGTCAAGAGGATCTTTAGATATCTGCAAGGCACTCCATCTCTAGGTTTATGGTATTCTACTAGACATTCTGGTAAATTAGTTGCTTTTTCTGACAGTGACTATGCAGGGTGTAAGTTGACAAGAAAGTCCACTTCTGGAGGATGCCAATTCTTAGGCAACTGCTTGATTTCTTGGCAGAGTAAGAAGCAGACCTCAGTTGCTACATCAACTGCTGAAGCAGAGTACATTGCTGCTGCAAGCTGTACATCTCAGGTACTCTGGCTTCAAAACCAATTATTGGATTATGGCATAACAGAGACTAAGACCCCATTGTTAATGGACAGCTCTTCAGCTCTTTGTATTGTCAAGAATCCTGTCCAGCACTCTAGGACTAAACATATTGAAATCAGACACCATTTTATTAGAGATTGTTTTGAAAAAGGTCTGATTGATCCAAAATTTGTTCCTAGTGCTGATGAGCTTGCAGACATTTTCACTAAGCCCTTGGATAGCATAACTTTCCAAAACCTAGTGTTAAGGCTTGGTATGCTGCAGCTAGAATAAGTGACAACTACTGATGATCTCAGCTCACAAGTACCGATGATCATTAGTTTATTATTGTCATATATATAAGTACTGAAGTTATTTTCCCTCCGGAAGTTTTCTTTAAACTACTAGAGCTTAACTTCTCAGTATTCAAGTACTTTATTTGATAAAACAATTGATGTAGTTACAACAGCTGATGTAGCTACAACTACTGTTGTCAGAAATACAAATACGTACTGATGTCCTATGAAACATCTGAAAACAGATGAAAACGTCTGATGAGTATGTGTGAGGACAGTATGAAACAACTGAAAAGCAATGAATTGACGACGACTACTGATGAGCCTTTTTCTCTTCAGTAGTTTCCCAACTGCTGTTTCTTTCTAAACAACTGAAGCAAAACCATGTCTTCAGTAGTTTCACAACTACTGATGACTAACACCAAGTCTTCAGTTGTTTACAACAACTGATGGTAAACCAAGTCTTCAGTAGTTTCCCAACTACTGATGACTAATACAAGTCCTCTGTTGTTTCACCACCTGAAGTCAAAACTGTCTTCAGTAGTTTTATAACTACTGATAACTAAATCTGAGACTTCAGCTGTTTCAACGTCTGACGGTTAAAACCAAGTCTTCAGTTGTTTTATAACAACTGCTGATCACACCAATACGGTCAGTCATTCCAAACCTCTGAAAATTAATACCACGTCATCAGTAGTTTCAACAACTGATGACTAACACCAAAACCTTCAGTCGTTTTCTAACCCTACCCTTTAAATACCTTATCCCACCTTCAGAGTTTTTCCTTTCTTCTCTTCTCAAACCTAACGTTCAAAAACTCTGTAACCTCTCTTCATCAATGGCGACCATGCAACTAAAACCACAACACAACTGTGTCGCACATCTCACAAAATCGCCATACTGGACCAAGTTTCACAACGCCATTGATTTAATGGTTCAGTCACCTTACACAACGGCTTTTCTGTTAAATCCCACCATATATGCCGAATCTCTTAACCAATTCTGGACAAATTCACTCTTGTCTCTGAGGAGAATGACAGAGTCTCTTCAATCGTTTGTCCATCGTCAAAAAGTGGTCATTACTCCAGACACTCTTCGCGAAACCCTCAATCTGGATGATGCCACTTTCCCAACTGGTTATCCAAAGGGCACAATAGATCAATCATTTGCCCACCATGGATACTAGGGTAACCTGAGTGCATCTACCATATTGAAGAAACATTTCCAGGATGCCGAACGTCTCCTCTTTCACATGGTAAATGTCTGCCTTGCCCCCAAGACTTCATCATGGGATCAAATGTCCACAAGGTGGCAACAGGTAATGTACTCCATCCTTGAGCATAACCTTTAAATTTTTCTGAAATACTATTTTTAGAGCTCAAGGATATGGCTCAAAAACAACTTGCTAACCGTTGGATATTATATCCTCGGTTCATAATGGCCATAATTGAAAACCAGCTTCAAGCTGAGGGACTTGTTGGCCTGGGAGTCCCTGCTACGGCTGTATTGCCTGAAGTATACTCCCGGCACAACTCTGACCAATCACTAAAAATGGCTGCCAAGCTGCGCAAACCCACGCAGCTGGAACCCACAGCCACCACCTCCAAATCCAAAGTCCCCACCAAACCCACTAAAAAGAAGTCAAAAAAGGCTACTCAGGGAAATGAGTCCCCTGAGGATGCCCCTGCAACACAAACGCATGCTATATCCACTTATTAACCCCTAGTGGATACAAGGACTTCACCAGCCACAGCCACTCAGGATTCCTCTCAAAAGGAGCCTGCAGCAACCAAAGAAGGGGTACCCACTAATCTGGGATCTTCCTCATTTGAGGAGATTGCCATTGAAAAGCACCATTCTCCCCAGGTGCATACTGCTTTTACCCCATCTCCCACTACAACCGCCCCACAAAGTCCTACTCTCATTGTTGCAAACGTGCTGACTCAGCGGCATGCCTCTCCTCCCCCCAACAAACACCAACAAAGGGGAAAACCACAGCAATTGAGGAAGAGGATCAACATGCTTCTGACAGCCCACAACACCAGGGTTTAACTGTTCTATCTCCTGGTGTGGATATGCAGATACGAACATCTGATGAGGCTGCCACCTCTTCTGAATCAGCACATGATCAGGCTGAGGCTGGTAACATAGCTAAGACCTCACCAGAGGCAACAGCTGATGAAGGACATCGTCCTGAGGCTGGAAGTCCCCAGTTCCAAGAAAAAGGGGCACATGCTAAAACTGGTCTACACCCAGTGCATGTACATCCTGCTACAAGCAGGAGGTCAGGTGATTCAGCATCTGCTGATGATGACCTAGGCTTCTTTTATGATGTTCTGGCCCAGAACACAATTCTTGAGGAAGAAGTCAGTAGACTACAAAGACTACTTGACAAATTCTCTCAAAAAGCAAGTCCATCTGCCACCAACATAAACCCACAGATGGCACCTTCACCTGAAGGTCTCCCACACACTCAGCCACTCAAAACTTCCGAGCCACCAGCTTCTATATCTGGAACTGCTTCTCAGGGACAGAAATCCTCTGAGCAAATAGCTGCTATCTTTCAACAATCCCTACCTCTCATCACCCCAATGATCACAGACATTGTGATCAAAACCATGGATGAGAGGCTTCCCTTAATCATACACCCCTGGTGGAGGAGATTGTGAGCACAAGGCTTTCTGCTACTCAAACCCTTGCAACCAATGCAACCAAAAAGGGGGAGAGTCAGTCAGTGAAAGCAAAGAGAAAGAGCATAGAGGGGAAGAAAGAAAAGGAGACTGAGAAGGAAGAGGAGTTTGTGAAGGGAGCTGACATTGATCAAGTGGGTGAAAGTCACAAAGACTTTCATGTCACATATAAGAAGAGGAAGGTTGAAGGAAAAGAAAAAGAACTCAACTCGATAGATGATCAAAATGGCGGATGCTACACACAGTAAATCAATGGACTCCATTATTGATCAACTGTATAGACAGGGGTTCGATACTGCACAACTTGACTCAGAGATTAGGAGACTTGAAGTTGAAGAAATTAACTCAAGATGGGCAAGTTATGATGCATTAGAAAGAGAAAGACTAGAGATCATGATCAGATTCATTGCAAAGTACCTTGGAGATCATTGATCGAGATTAAGTCATGGACCAGGGACAGTATCTTGGCAATAACCACCAAGATCTGTTCGTCTGAAGCATACACTAAGGGATTGGTGATTGAAGCACTAAATGAGGCAGGTGCTGGGAACAAAAAGGAACTAGCAAAACACTCAAAAGCCTCACTCACTACAAGAATGCTAGAACAACCTGCAAAACCTCCCACTTCAAAATCACCACTACCACAACCCACTAAACCAATTCCTTTACCCTCAAAACCAACAGCCGATGATGCACCCAAGAAGAAGAGAGAGGGTGTTGAGGCTAGAAGAAGAAGAAGAAGAAGAAGAGGATGATGAGGAAGAAGATAGGCTGCCTCTTTCCGCAGTCCTAACTTTGCCTAAAGCCAACCTATGCCCATCACTCCCACCTACAGATGGAAGCTGTGAGAGTAAAGATAGAAGAAGAACAGCAGCAAAAGCTTCATGATGATGTGAAAAGCATAGACAAAACGTATGTTGCTTCTTCATCAATAATCAGTACGGAGAAAGAAGCTCTGAGATTGTACACCCTTGCTAACACATTTCAATATCAAAAGGAAAAGGTGAGAATATGGCCTGATCCTAGGGTGGCTCACAGAATTGTGAAGAAAGACATTCCTTCGAGATACAAGGGCCAAGTAAAAAGGATCGTAGATGAAGAGATCACAGTGGTCCTTGTAGTATCACCCTGGGAAATTGTAGAAGATTTCAAGAAGGCCTATGAAACTAAACAGCCACCCCAAAAGATGTTAGAGAACAGAGTAATTAAAAAGGGGTTAGTCTACAAGAGGCTTGAGAACTTCAAACAAAATGAGCTCAGTCTGTTACTTGAAGGTACTCACCCAGATGAGTTTGCATACAGACAGATTACAACAGTTGAGCTCAAAAATGGCAAACAGGCTAAGTACATTTCAGAGCTATATGGGCGTGAAGGACTGTTTGATGGTGGAGCTGAAAATCTTACCATGGAAGAACAAATTATGTTTCTCAGAGCATACACCAGAGAATCCTACAGGCTTATACATGGGAAGTAGATTTCATGGATAGGACCACAGCCCTGTGTCCAGTTCCCCAAAGTCAGGGCTCTTATCCATACTATGCCAACCAAATTTCAGAAATCTATTCGAGGCCAGTGCTTAATTGGGTCATCTTCTTAGCTAATCAAGAAGGAAAAAGACCAATCTTATCGCCAACAATAAGTGGGACCTCAATAAAGTTAAGGTTTTGGCTGCATTGGTTCAGGGGGAGTTTGTTGGACCAAAAGAACTAATGAGCCGGATCAGAAAAACCTCAAGTCCCACAGACGTCAAAACAATTGCTGAAGTCCACAACAGCTGAAGACAAGTGCTGAAGACAAAGTCTGAAGACACAAGTGCTGAAGACAAAGTCTGAAGACAAGTGCTGAAGACAAAGTCTGAAGACACAAGTGCTGAAGACAAAGTCTGAAGACACAAGTGCTGAAGACAAAGTCTGAAGACACAAGTGCTGAAGACAAAGTCTGAAGACACAAGTGCTGAAGACAAAGTCTGAAGACACAAGTGCTGAAGACCAAGTATCAGACGTTGTCACAACAGCTGAAGATGTCTTCTTCAGTAGTTGTGACGGTTTTCTTTCAGTAGTTTTATGTTTTTCTTTTTAGTAGTTTTGTAAAACGACTGAAGAGCTTGTTCTTCAGTCGTTGTAGTTTTAGTAGTTTCGTATCAGTAGTTTTATGTTTTATACTTAGCACTCTGATATGTTCTCAGTAGTTGTGAACATTTCAGTAGTTTGTTAAGTTTTAGTTATTTTTGTAATAAATCTGCCAGATGTCACTATCCCGTGATATCAGCAGTGATTGCACTCTATATAAGGAGTGTCAAGCTAATTGTAATCTGTGAATGATTGAGCAGAACCATTTGATATTATTGAAACATTCCTTTTCACAGAAATATATTCTCTCGTTACAACCGTATTTGTTCTTAATGCATACGAATATCAAATTCTTGCTATAATTTGTCTAATTCTTGTTCTTGTTCCGCTGCGTTACACTCTAATCCATCAAACTTGAGATCACTGATCTTGTCAGGTTGTGTTGTCTCTGGTTGTTCAACCTTAACCTCCATTTTAAGGGAGCTTGACTTGGAGGGGAGTGTAAGTCGGTCAGCTCTCCACTCTTGAGCTGCTGCTTGATTACCCTGATATGCTCATCCATGGTGGATAGAGACATAGGGCCAAGTCTCCTTCCGGAGAATCCATACAGCTTCAAGAAGCTCATCATCCTTTGTCTGTCTGTAGACTTCTTCATGCTCTTCTGGATGATGGCTCTTGACTTAGCAGCTTCTTCCCTTAGCTTCCTTTTAGTTGTCTTTCTTTCGTTGACTATCTCAAGTTCAAGTTGATTGATATACTCAAACTCAACATAGTCATATGATAAAGGAAGAAGTGCATCTGCCTGATAGAGGCATGTGGCACACAAGTAGTTGATCATCTTGATCTTGTCTTCTTCTTTGTCTACCTGAGGTTGTTGTTGAACCACATCCTCATATGCAAGACTTTCTTGAACTGGGAAGAGAGTAGGCACATGCTTATATAATCTTTTCTTTCTTCTTTCTTCTTTATTCTTTCTTCTTTCTTCTTTCATTTGTACCAAAGTTCAGCATCTTCAGCCTCTTTCTTCTCCTTTGACCTTTCTCTGTCAACCGTTCATTTAACTCTTCTAAGCGGAGAGAATGACATTGTCTATGTCAAGTTCTTGGTCTGCAAGTAGTTGATCCTGACTGCCCTCAACTCATCATCTTGAGTGTTTGGTATGGGAGTAGCCCTGATAGTAGTTTCCATGAGTCTTGCAGACCTAGAAGAGGAACTTTCTCCCCTTAGCATCCTTTTCCTCTCTCTCTCTCTCAATCCTCTCAATCTCCTCAGTCATCTTTCTTTTCCCTTTGTCACTTACAGACCTTTGGACTCAGGGTGGAGAGAGCTTTGGCTTCATTGCTTGGTGTAACATCCAAGCTCTGGCCAGAGAGAGGTTGAGAAGCACCTTCACCAGCAGGTGTCTCAATAAGGGTATGAATCTCTGCAGCAGTTGATGATGATGAGACAGGCTCTGAGGTTCTATCACTGGGCCTTCAGTCAACGTTTCCCCTATGAAACTAATCTTAGGGTCTGCCCCATCCAGTTGATCGATGGCATTGCTGATTGCCTTAATCTCCTTCTAAAGCTGAACTCTGAAGTGATCATGTCTTGGGTTCTTTGAGCCAGCCTATCAGCTTGTCTTGATTGGCTTTGATTGACAAGTGGCATGTTGACTAGATCCAAACCTTCCTAGATATTCAAGGTCTAAAAATGCAGACCTCTTGCTGCCCTTGAAATCTAAGAATGATGAGGGCTCTTCTGTTGTTATCATACCTCCACCCAATGATGTGATTTGAAGTTGGTGGAGATGACATAGCCCTTGTTATGCCTTCCTCAAATAGACTCTGTATGTAGGAGTCTATAGAGTCCACATCAATGTGAACTTGAGGAAGTTGCTGAGTGTGCACAATTGCAAGTGAGGATGGTGAGTCCTTAATGTCCACACTTTCTAAGGGAACTCCTAGGTTTTGTGATTGTAATGACTTTCTCCCCCTTTTTGGTAGCATCACCTCTTGCATAGGTGAGCTAGGAGTTAGGTCAATCACATCCACAGGTTCTTGTGTTCCTGGTTGAGCTCCTCTTAAAGGTCTCCCAACTAGTTTTTCCTTAAGATAAGAAATCTCAAGTTGCTGATCATTGACTCTGTTTTGCAAGGTAGTCACTTGAGATTTAAGGTGACTGACCTTGGAGACTAAAGGTGCATGTTTTAGACAGTCTGTGCACCTTTAGCCTTAAATTCCCCTCATCTTCATCAGAAGAATCATTAGGGGATAAGATGATTAGACCAAAGTCCTCTCTCTCACCACTAGCTTCAGGTTCTTGCCTGCTGGACTTCCTTTGCTCACTAGCGGCCTTAGTTGAGGTGTTAGTAGGCTGAGTTGCCATGGTTGAGGTCTTAATGATGGAATCACTTGCGAAAGTGAGAGCCTCTTCCATATGGACATCCTAACAAGGTTTAGAAGTGTCCACCTCAGTAGTAGGTGATTAATGTGGGCTAGAAGTAGGAGACTCAAGAGCACTCATCTCTCTTTAAGTAGGGGAAAAGAAGAGAGAATCATGGTACTTACTGAAACCTAGATCTTCATCTGTTTAGAAGTCAAGGTTGGGGATTGGTTGGTTTAAGTCCAAAGGCTGTGGATGGTAACTGTCCCCTGAAGTTTGATCACTTTAGTGTTGAGACTCAGAGTGATGGATTAAGTGGTCTGCTCCTCAAAAGAAGTAGGAGCTCCAGTGTCCACTTCTTCTTGTATGGGTAAGTATATAGGGACCTGCACAAAGTGAATAGTCTGTGGAGGGGTCCATTTGTATTTTCTTTGGTAGGTGAGGGTGATTTGTGGCTATTGAGGTGGTTGGGGTGTAGAAGGTGTGGGTTCAACACTAGCTGGTGCTGCTAGGTTGTCACCTTGAGCAATGAGCTCTAACATTTTTGCGACAAGGGCTATTTCTACCCCAAAGAAACCAACAGTTTGCTTTCTCAGTAGTTTAAAGATGTCAGGCTTCATCTGTCCCAATTTTAGAGTATTACCTGTTCCCCTTAACTGTGAGTCCAGTTCTCAGTTAAGAATGTATTGAACATATCTAGGGAACATATAGTACTCTAAGGAGTCCAAGTTTTCTAGCAGATTAGTATATACAAATGAGAATACCTGAACTTGACTCCCTGAACCATCCCATGAACAATGAAGGAGAGATCCTCAAGAATCTGGTCCCATCCACCATACTTGTTTGATAAGCTGTGGATAACCACATGGAGCAGGAATTTCCATTGGGATGAGACCTTCCTTTCTTGAAGGACTTGATAGAAAAATCTCCCTCATAGCCCATCAGCTCAAAAGACTTGTTAACAGCTTCTTTGGGAAAGAACACCTCACCTTCTTCATCATCCAGCTGAAGATGCATGTTGATGATGACTAGAGTGATGAAGACTATTCTCCCTTGCACTATGGCAGACTGTGCCTTCCCCCCTTCCATGATGACCTCTTGCAGGTCTTCCAAAATTCTACCAGTTGATCCTCATAAAAATTAGGATCAATGGTTAGGGAAGTAAAGTAGTTTCATAGATCTAAGAATCAACAAACCTCTGAGAAATGAGGATCTTTCTTAAAGTTTAACAGAGCAGCTTGATTATGTTGTCTGTGTAATTGCATGGTAAAGTTCGGATCATTTCTGCGGTTAAGGTTGGCCATTTTGAGGAGCTTAAGGATGAAGGAAGAAGAAAGAAATTTTAGAGAGAAATTTGGGATTTTAGGCCTGGAGGAAAAAGGAGGTGATAGAAAGAGGGGGAAACCGTTGGGTTTATATGTGAAAAAGGATTTCAGATAAAGTTTAATGAAAGAGGATAAACTTTAAAATCTGAATGTCGGTCCCACCTCTGAAAAAGTAGTTTACTTTTGCTCAAAAAGTAGTTTTCTTGGAAGACAAAAAGCTTCTGAAGGTAAATTATCCTCAGAAGTTTTAATGAAAAAGTTTCCGAAGCTAAAATGAATTCGGAAGATTTTCCTAGGAGTTGTGAAAATTTTGCTTTAGAAGAAAAGATTAAAACTTGAATGCTTTGTTCAAAGGAACAGAGCTTCCGAGAGCTAATTTTTCTTCAGAAGAAAATGGTCCTTGAAAACATATAAGTGTCTGAGACAAGTTTTAAGCTTCGGAAGATACTTCAGAAATTTCTTCCGAAGGTAAATTTCTTAGATAGTTATTTGTTTTGAAGGCTTGATTTTCTTCCGAAAATAAAAGCATATCTTCTGAAGGATCATGATTTTCAGAATTCTAAGGAAAGTCTTCAAAAGGATTTTCATCTAAGAAAACAAGAGCTTATGAAAGTGATGAACTAGACAACTTAGGACACATAGATTTTAAGAAATAATAAGAATTAGTTTTAAGAAAAACCTACTCAAAGTTTATCATCCCAATAGCTGATACAAGATATTTAAATCTCTGTTTATCAAAAGCTTTTGTAAACAGATCAGCATATTGTTCATTTGTGTGGACTTTGACTAGTTTAATTAATCCTTTTTCATAATTATCTCTTATTAAATGATACCTGATGTTGATGTATTTGGTCCTTGAGTGTTGCACAAGATTCTCTGTGATTGAGATAGCACTGTTGTTGTCTATGTGAATAGGAGTCTCCTTGAATTTTAATCCATAGTCAAGCATCTGATTTTGAATCCAAAGCACTTGAGCACAGCATGTTGCAGCAGCAATGTATTCAGCTTTAGCAGTTGATACAAAGACACATGATTGTTTCTTGCATTGCCATGAGACAACCCTTCCACCAAGAAATTGACATCCCCAGATGTAGACTTTGCAATATTATTACAACCACCATAATCACTATTTGTATAAGCATACAGATTGAAGTCAGAGTTCTTAGGATACCACAGACCAAGTGTTGAAGCACCTTTGAGATATCTTAGAATCCTTTTGACAGTGATAAGATGAGACATCTTAGGGTTGGCTTGATATCTTGCACAAATGCATGTAGCAACATGATATCAGGTCTGTTAGCAGTAAGATACATAAGAGACCCAATCATAGCCCTGCATAAGTGTTCATCCACACACTCCCCCTCAAGATTAGGTCTAAGGAGTGGTTTCTTGCTATGGGTGTTTTAGCAATCTTACAATTAGTCATGTTGAACCTTTTAAATATGTCTTGAACATACTTTGACTGACTAATGAAGATGCCATCTTCAACTTTCTTCACTTGAATTCCTAGAAAGAAATTGAGTTCCCCCATGGCACTCATTTCAAATCTGCCCTTCATTAGATTCTCAAAGTCTTTGCAGAGCCTTGGATTAGTTGAACCAAATATGATGTCATCTACATATACTTGAACTAGCAGTATGTCATTTCCCTGTCCTTTGATGAAGAGAGTTCCATCTATAGTACCTCTCTTGTATCCATGTTTGCAAAGATACTGAGATAGAGTCTTATACCACTTCCTGGGTGCCTGATGCAGCCCATAAAGAGCTTTGTCAAGCTTGTAGACATAATCAGGATGATCAGGATCTACAAAATAGGTGGTTGTTTGACATACACCTCTTCATCAATCACTCCATAAAGAAAAGCACACTTCACATCAAGTTGATAGCCCTTGAAGTTCTTGGATGTAGCAATACCAGGAATATCCTAACAGCTTCCAGTCTTGCTACATGAGCAAAGAAATCAATGTAGTCAATCCTTTCTTCTTGTGTGTATCCTTGAACAACTAGTCTAGCTTTATTCTTGATGATAATGCCAATATCATCCTTCTTATTCCTAAACACCCATTAATTCAAATGGTAGTCTTCCCATGAGGAAGAGGACAAAGGTTCCAAACTTTTTGTCTTTTGAATTGAAGCAACTCCTGTTGCATGGCTTCAAACCAACTTCCATCCTTCAGAGTCTCATCAACTTTCTTTGGTTCTATCTGGGATAAGAACAAGAGTGAAGACAAACATTTGCTCTATGGGTTGTCCTCTTGTTCTTACTCCTGTGTCAACATCTCCAATGATGCTTGTGGTGGGGTGAGACTTGTGGATCCTTAGCTGAGGGATCACAACAAGTTACTGAGAGAGAGATCCGAATTAGAGATATTTAGATCTAGCATAGATGATTCTTCCACCATATCAGCACACTTATCAAGAGAGACTTGATCCAATGAGTGTGTGACATCATTGATGTTGTCATCAATGGACTGGTTATCAGCATCAAGAAATTCCTGATCACTGTCACCACCTCCATTATTATCTTCTACATTTGAAGCATCTTTATCTAGTTGTGGAGCCTCTAAGCTGGAATTTGAAAGCATCCCAGATGTATCAGCAGAGTTTCTTATTGTAGTGCTGATAGACACTTCATTTGCAGAAGTAGTTCCAATCGGAGCTGAAGATGTGTTACTTGAAGGTCTTCATAGCTCAAATCTTAGATCAGGATCACCTGTTGATAAGATATCTACAGATCCTGAAACAATCTCACAAGATTTGTTAAAACAGTTGGTAACTAAATTAAGATCAAACAGCCAATCAGGACCAGAACTAGCCACACAGGGTGTGTGTTCATTGAAAGTCACATTGGCTGACTCCTCAACAATTCTAGTTCTGAGATTGTATACTCTATAAGCCTTAGCTTGGGAAGATTATCCAATAAAGTGTCCATCATCTGATTTCTCAGCAAATTTGGCAATTTGATATTTGGTATTTAAGATGGTGCAAGAACATCCTACAGTCGGCCATACTTTGAAGGCCAGCTGGATACAATTGACTAGACATAACACAAAATCAATTGTAGAGTCAAAAGGCAGATTGCCTTTTGACTTGTGACTATGAAATGCCATAGCTCACATCCTAATATATTACAAAAAGGATAAAGTACATGAAACAGAAAGGTACAGACTTAAGACCTTAATGTACAGTTACTAAAAGCATGGACCTTTTCACCAACTCATGCAAGTTGGTGAATTTACAGAGTTACAGCGGAAAGGGGTCTAGATTTATGTGAAGTACATCAGATAAAGCATGTATACTAAAAGTCTTCGGAAGAAATTTGTCTTCAAAGTGTTGAGCTTCAGAAGACTTTGTCTCTGAAGCTTCGGAAGAGTTCATCTTTGGCTTTGGAAGATATTGGTCTTGGCTTCGGAAGATTTCACACTTGGAGTATTTTAATTGCATGTGTGAAACTTCCGAAGCATTCTTCTTCAATGTAGTTGTGCAGCATGCAGAAGACTGAAGTGTTTGGAGTTGCATCAGCCTTAACATGTACTCCTTACAAATAGTATATATGATAACCTCTAAAAACACAAAATATTAAATAAAATAAAAACCTAAAGCATTGAATTTGTTTCTTGACATTTTTATTGTAAAGCTTCCAATTTTATTGTCTCTACCAATAACCCTTTAAAATCTCAAGCGCCACTTTTCCCCTATAATTCTCTCTCCATGGACCTAATAATCGATCTGTCGTCGATCACTTCTCCTACCCGTCTTCACCACTTGCCACGAGTAACACCCACCCACCTTACGCGTAGGTAACAATTATCTATCTTTTCAAGATTCACCTAATGGTTCTGGTGACACACCAACACCACTCATTTCCGATGGTTCCTATGCTTTCCTTTAAGCACATGCCTCTCGGGTTGAGTCTTTTTTTTATCATGCATTTTTTTTACTTGTCCCCCCCCACACTCTGAACCTTCTACCCCATTCTCCATCGACAAAACCTCTAAACCTGTTTAACCACTCAATCCTCATCCTCATTATCTGGACAAAGACTGATCTTCAAGGCGCATGATTCCTATTCACCATTAGTTGTCAAATGGAGATGTAAAAGCCTCGGGAGAATCACTTCAAAAGATTGTAATCGAAATAGAGTTCTACTAGCGTTAGAAGTTCACATTATTGATTTTGTTAGGGATTTTGTGATTGCTTTGCAAGCAAAAGGTAGAGAGAAATGAGATATATGATAAAAGATGTATGGGGAGGAATGCCTATGAAACTTTAATTGTAGCGCATGTACAATAGAGGAAAGCATAGGTTGGACCATATTTTTACTTAACGATCTAATAAGATTATGACATGTGGGGTGAACAACCAATCAAACGTTAGTGTTGTTCCCACTGGTTTGAATTGTATTATATAATTTTAATTCGAGGGTTGTGAATAGCACACAAGCTTTAGTATATGTTGTTGACCTTAATAAGAAAGAAAAGTGGTTATTATTCTTATGTATTACGGTTATAGTAATATATACACGTGTTTATGTAGTTTGTTCTCTTAAAATTAATAGAAACATACATATAATAAAAATGCATTTTTTGTAATTAAAATACATATGAAAAGACACCTTTTATGGTTAATTTTTATTAACTACATGTATCATCTTTTACGTTTAGAGTTTAGAGTTCTTCATGGGCTTTGTCATTTTGGTGGATTGATGTAAGATTCATTAGTTAAGTCTAGTTGTATGAAAAAACACACAAAGGTATTTTGATTTTTTTATTGAAAAATAAACTATTGTAATTAATAACACACTAATAATAATTAATCACCTTATCCTTAACCCCAATCCTTCTCTCCCTTAGTCTTCTCCCATGGTTCATGTGGACGGTGGTACTATAAATTAAATTCAAGAAAAAAATACATCGAGATGTTGCTTGGTTGTTTTTCATTCGTGTAAGCAACAATAGTGTTTTTCATGGATTTAGATGAGACCTTTATGAAATCATTACTAAATGTAATAAAATATTCTTTTACCACCTCTTGATATTATTTTAAAAGGATTGTGTGTATGAGTCCTATAAATTAGTAACTCTACCACATATATGCTAAAGTGTGGTTTTTTTGTCATTTTGCCATAAAAAGGATTCACATGTCAAAGGACTTTGAAGTAGTGGACTTCAGGATTCCATTAGTTTAGATTTTAGACATACGTTTCTTTATTACGTGCCTAGGCTGACAATACCATAGGTATGATTGATTAAGGTATGACATTAATCTTTTGATATTAGAAATATAAACAGATTTATCACCACATTAGGTATGAATATCAATTTATATATTTCGTTAGCGCTCCTATTCAACTTAAGGTAAAATATTGATGAAACGTATGTCAAACAGATTTATCAAAATATTGTTTTTAAAGGTAAAATTTTCTATTCATGAAAACCAAAAGAGTAAACTCATTGTATAGTCACGCAGTGATATTTCAACTTAAACATGCATACAAAACATCATTCAAATTCAAGTACAGGCTAATTGTTCACAAAAGACAATTCTCTAACGGCTTTAGCCGCTACATGACCAAGGTAGAGCATAGCCTTTACTTTAGTGTCTAACTTTCTTTAGTACCTGCAAATCATTACAAAGATGACCTTCATGCTTTGCCTTTTCAAGGAGCTTCGTGAGAGGATCCGCAATGTTCTGATCCGTGTGAACTTTGCGAATACATATCTTTCCTTTTTCAACTTCATCTCGTATGTATTGAATCTCCGCTCAATGTGCCTAGTCTTTTGATGAGCACGAGGTTCCTTGATTTGAGCAATCGCACCCTCGCTATCACAAAAGATCTCTAGGGGGTCCTGAATGGAAGGGACAACCCCCAGATCGGCAATGAATTTCTTTAACCATGCAGCTTCTTGAGCTGCCAATGAGGCGGTGGTATTCTGATTCTATAGTTGATAGAGCCACCACATCCTGTTTGGAGCTTTTCCAAGAGACCGCTCCTCCATTCAGAATGAAAAATATCCCGATTGTGACCGAGAATCATCACGATCGGTTTGGAAACTCGCATCCGTGTAACCTTTTACAACGAGTTCCTCATCCTCAGATCCATAGATTAAGAACATATCTCTTGTCCTCCTCAGGTACTTAAGTATGTTCTTAACAGCCATCCAATGACTGTTTCCAGGATTTTGCTAGTAACGGCTTGTCATGCTTAAGGCGCATGACACGTCCGGTCGAGTGCATATCATCGCATACATGATGGATCCAATAGCAGATGCGTATGGGATTGCCTTCATTTTATCTTGCTCATCCTTTGAGTTAGGACATTGAGTCGTACTCATATCGTTCCTCTTTGAATAGTATGGACCTTTCTTAGAGTTCTCCATCTTGAACCTTTTCAAGATTTTATCAATATATGCACTTTGATTTAAACCAATCAACCGCCTTGATCTATCACTATAGATCTTTATTCCCAGAATATAGGCGGCTTCTCCAAGATCCTTAATGGAAAAACAACTTCCAAGCCAGGTTTTTACACCTTCCAAGGTTGGAATGTCATTTCCAAATAGAGTATGTCATCAACATACAATACTAGGAAAGTTATTGTGCTCCCCTAACCTTCTTATACACACAAGCCTCATCAGCGTTTTTGATGAGCCAAATTTCTTACCTCCTCATCAAAACGATGATTCCAGCTTCTCGACGCTTGCTTCAATCCATAGATTGATTTCTTTAACTTGCATACTTTATTAGGATGTTTTGGATCGACAAAACCTTCAGGCTGAACCATATAGACATCTTCCTCAAGATATCCATTTAGGAAAGCGGTTTTGACATCCATTTGCCAAATCTCATAATCATAATGAGCAGCTATGGCAAGCCATGTCCTTATAGACCTTACATCACAACAGGTGAGAAGGTTTCAGCATAATCAACCCCTTGAGTTTGAGTGAAACCCTTTGCTACAAGTCTAGCTTTATAAGTATCCAAGTTTCCATGCGTATCGGTTTTTTTCTTGAAAACCCACTTACTTCCAACTACCTTGGAATTAAGAGGTGGTATAACAAGTTCCCAAACTTGATTGTCATACATGGATTGCATCTCAACGTTCATGGCCTCAAGCCATTTGTCACCATCCAAATGGACATTGCATCATGGTATGTGGTTGGTTCATCTGAATCTACCACATAGCATCCATCATGAAAAATCCGTATCTTTCAGGTGGATTACTAGTTCTACCACTTCTGCGAACGTTTTGTGAGTATTGATCAACCATTTGATCATCTTCAACATCTTCATGTTGAGTGCTAGTTTCAATCAAACGTGTATCGGGTTGTGGTTCTTGATCCTCCTCAAGATCCACTGTTCTACTGCTAGTTCCTTCCATAAGGAACTTTGCTTCTAAGAACTCACCCTTTCTGTAACAAACACCTTTTGTTCCAGTGGATCATAGAAATAATATCCCATAGAATCTCTAGGATATCCAATAAAGATACACTTGGTGGATCGGACTTCCAATTTGTTTGGGGTGGGAGTCTTAACATAAGCCTCACATCCCCAGACCTTAAGTATGATAGGGATGGAACTCTTCCATGCCATATCTCAAAAGGTGTCCTTTCCACCTTTTTGGTTGGGGCCATATTTAGAATAGGGCCGCGGAGAGCAAAGCGAAACCCCAAAATGATAGAGGTAATGTGCTTCTAGCCATCATAGATCGGACCATATCCAATAAGGTTCGATTCCTCCTCTTAGACACACCATTGTGTTGTGGTGTTCCAGGTGGAGTGAGTTGTGAGACAATCCCACAATTCCTAAGATGATCTTGAAACGCATCACTTAGGTATTCACCTCCTCTATTAGTGCGGAGAACTTTAATCGACTTGTTGAGTTGATTTTCTACTTCATTCTTGAAGATTTTGAACATTTCAAAAGCTTCATCTTTGTGCCTTAATAAGTACACATACCCATAGCGACTATAATCGTCGGTAAAGGTAATGAAGTATCTTTCACCATTCCTAGTCATTGGTTTAAAAGGACCACATACATCCGAATGTATGATTCCTAATAAATCTTTTGCCCTTTTGCTAGTTCCACTAAAGGGTGCCTTAGTCATTTTACCTTGTAAACAAGATTCACATACATCAAATGAATCACATTCTTCGTTTGTATACGTTCTTGTTTATATGACCAAGACGACAATGCCAAAGATAGGTATCACTCAAATCTAACTTGAGTTTCTTGGTGTTAGTATGGTACAATGAACTATTAAAGCATTTTCATGAACCAATTCATAAATACCATTAATGGGTATAGCTTTAAAATAGAACATATCATTTAAAGAAACATGAATATCATTTTCAATAAAGATAATACATAATCATAAAGTCTTAATTGGGATACAGAAATAATGTTCCTAGTCAAACTAGGAGCATACAAAACATTCTTCAAAATAACATCCAAGCCACTTGGAAGTTTTAAGATGTAGTCCCCACGGCTTCAACTTGGACTTTGGTTCCATTGCCCATGAAGAGGCTCACATCCCCTTGATTGAAGTCCCTACTTCTTTTGAACCCCTGCAACAAATTGCAAATATGAGTTCCACATCCGGTATCTAATACCATGTGTTGAAGATGTAACATTAGATCAATATGAATCATGTATATTGTACCTGAGGTCTGCCCGGCATTCCTCTTGGCTTTCAACTCTAGGAGATGGACAGGACAATTTCTTGCCCAATGTCCAATCTCCCCACACTTGAAGCATGGGTCATTGGTAGAAACCTTTGCTTCTTCTCTTGCGGTTTAGGTGGCACCCTTGCCACCCCTTTCCCCTTTCCCCATACGGGTCCCTTACCCTAGCAACCTTTGCCTTGGGTGCGGGATGAGGCCTTTTCTTGTTCCCACCTTCATTGATGGTGAGAACGGGTAAAACCCTTTTACCCATGGCCGCCTCAGCCGTTTTCAGCATTGAGTGAAGCTCACCAATGCTTTTGTCCCAGCATTCATGTTGTAGTTCAACACGAATGTCTCGAACTTTTTGGTAAGGCCATTAGGATCAAATCCGCGGCCATTCCTTCGAGACAGGACAATTAAGCCTCTCGAGGCGGTCAATATGACTTTTCATCTTAAGTACATAAGATGAAACAGATTGGTTGTCGTCCATACGACATGCATGGAGTGCTCGAACCGTTTCGAAGCGCTCAACCCTTGCTTGCGTTTGGAACGTTTCTTTCAGCTGGGTTTCATGTCATATGCTCTGTGATGTTCATACTCCTTTTGGAGATCCGGAGTCATGCTCGCTAGCATGAGACAAGACACTTGGACAGAGTCCTCAGTGTACTTGAGCCAATCGTTGTAGGCCTCCTCATCATCCTCAGTAGGTTGATCGGGGATAGGGTCGTCTAAAACATATGATCTCTCTCTTGCTTGAGAACGATTCTCAAGTTTCGATACCAATCAATAAGTTATTATGATTTAGACGTTCCTTTTGGAGGATAGCTCGTAATGATTGGTTGGACGCGGATGAGTTATCGTGATTTTCATTGTTGGTGGCCATCTACAACATTTAACAAAGATCTATTTTAGTATTTTCAATATTGCTATTTTATAATAATGCCTTTTAAGGCCATTTTTATATTAAAGTCTAGAACCCACATTACATTTAAATTGTGGTTAGGTGACCTTTATCCCACGATTTAAATTAATAAGGTGGTCAACGATGACGGTTGCAACCATTTACAACTTCTAGAGGTATGGGATCGACTTTAAACATCATATGTAAAGTCGGCATGTTAATCCCATCAACACCATTTGGAAACCATATTGTAGGTGATCCATTTAACGTGGTTTGCAAATCAAGACATCCTACTTACACACACGTGTGAGTTTGCCAAAATGAGTGTTAGGTGACCTTTATCCCACGAATATGGCATTCTCACCTTAAGTCATAAGTTCCCTCAAAGTGGTTAGGTGACCTTTATCCCACTAAGAGTTCCCAAGTGACTCAAGTGTTGTGTAAAAGGACGGTGTTGATCTTGTTTTTCAAATGTTAGAGATTTCATAATTCTAGTTTAGAAAACTCTTTGTACTTGTATTTGCATGCTTTCAAATACAAGGTACCCTTTGGTCCTTTGATTAAAACGTATTTTAATCTTAAAATCATTAAATCATTTTAATAACATTTTATTACCTTTTAATGATTAAGAACCATCATTTTTATAGCTTGTTAAGTTTGTTAATTAGTTTGTATGCATATCAAAATATCACCATACAATCAAATACAAACATACAAACAAGCATAAACATAAACAACCATAATGTGCATAACCTTAGCTACTATTGTGACCACACTTGTTTGCCATCACAAGTGTGGTCATTTGGTCTTTCCTAAGGGTGAAATCAACACAAAATTGAGGTCATCATAGGCCCCCACTTGAACTTTCATCCATATGCTTCAATTCTTCTTTTGTGTCTTCCTCTTGTGCCTCCTTCCCAAGCATCTTCTTACAAAATACATATCCTAATACATATTTTCTAAAAAAAAACTAATCTATTATTACATCCCAATGAATAAATAGACAAAATACAAGCACAAAACTTTACAACCAATTGAATGATTATAATCAAATAAATACATTCAATCCAAACCAAAACAACACAAGGTCTTAAGCTAGGTTATGCACTATCATATGAACAATCATTGACATCATTCAACAAACAAAATAAAACCCATTAAACCTAAATTTTCAGCCAACATAAACTGAAAATTTGGGTTTGTTTGTCAAACAAACAACACCAAACATGTCAACCAATTGATATTTCTATTTTCAAAGTTAATCATAAGCATGAAGATATAACTTTGAAAGACATGGGTTATTCAATCAACCAAAATCAGCCTATTATGAGTTTAAATAATCCTCTAAAACCGATTTTAAAGTACAAAACCAAGCAAGTTATCCACATAACGGCTCTTGATGCCATTGAAGGTTTGTTAGAACATAAAAGCAAGTTTAACCATTTAAACTTTCAGAAAAACGCAGCGGAATAACAACTTTAAAACTGATTTTATAAGCTCAAAATTATGTTCTTTAGGTGACCATATAAGTGTTTAAAACAAACCATAAATCAAAGGATCATAATATGTGAATAAACATGCTATGTGTACATAAAACAACACAAGATGGCAGCACAAAGGGGCTGCCAAACTACCTCTTTCAGCAGTTAGAAGTCAACCAAAGAAAGAAGTTAGAAGGGTGAAATATGGCCAAAGCTTCAAGGTTGGATGTCCTCAAATGTTGACTCCCACAAAGCTCTAAGTAAGCATCATTCTTGCTTGATTTGGACACCAAAAACACCAAAATGAAAGCTGCCAAAAGACCTTCAAGATAGTGAACTTCCGGCAGCAATTTGATGATGTGGGAAGATGAAATTGACCAAGGTTCCAAGAGGAGAAACCCTCAAGTGTGTATACCCCAAGTTTATCTTGCAAACACACCTTCTTGTTAGGAAGAAACACCACAAAAGCTCCAAAAACCCTCAACTTTCAGCTGCTAGAACCGAGATTTTAAGAGAGATAGAGAGCTTTTTCTTGTTTACATGTATTGTGAATTCTTGAGAAAAGGAAAACCCCAAGACCACTTAATGTGTGTGTTATTCTCAAAACAAAATGGTCCAATGAGAAAATAGAGGGGGGGACGGCCAAAACTCATTCAAAATGGGTTTTCCTCTTTAAATTAAACACATACACACACATTAAAATGGTCTTGTAACTAGACATATAATTACCATTTAATTGTATGTACAAGTTTTATAACTTATAAAATTAACCAATTAACTTATAAGTTATAATTTCTCATTTTTATGGTGTTATTTAACTCATTTAAATACCACTTCAAATAATATTGTTGAACAAAATATTCTAATAAGTGTTCCACCTCATATGCAACTTATTTAGAAAACCATTTTCTAAATTGGTGTAAATATTTAACTGCATGATCATATCATCAATTAAATATTATTGGTGTTTGCTAAGCTTGTTATTGGATATAACCGACTTGGATCATGACATACTAACCGCATCAATGTTCTATGTGTCTCATATCATCAATAAATATAATTGGTGTTTGCTAAGCTTGTTATTGGGTATAACCTGACTTGGATCATGACATACTAACCGCATCAATGTTCTATGTGTCATGGGCATATAGAATCTAACATATAAAAGATGGCAATTCATGTTATAAATTAGTAAACAAAGTAACTAAAGATGTAAGACAAATGCACAATCAAACCTTGGCAATTTACAAGTTTCCACATTTACAAGTTATATGATTAGCTAAGTGTACTTGGATTAACCAAGCAGGCTTGTCAAGCCCATAGATCTATAACGTCGCCAGGCTAGCAATAGTTAATAATTGCACATATAATCATCATTACATGGTAATTACGAAGATCAACTAACCACAACATATAAGTGAATTTCCAAGAGTTTACAAGAATCAAACGAATTTACAAGTGCATTGATTATAAAGTAACATGTTTTACCCGAAAGTGTGAAAACATAAAAAGGAGTATAGAAATACTCACTTGATCAATAAGTATATAATTGAATATTAAATAGGATAATAAAGGTCGTTTCAACGTAGACCTTCACAATGCACCTAAAATGTATATTTACAAGATTTTTAAGTTTAATCATAATTTTAATGGTTAAACGATAACTAGGGTGTCAATTTGGTATTTGGGGTTTTGTCGGACACTTATTTTAACAAATAGAAATCAATTATATTTTGTTGAAATAAATGCTAAGAAATATATTTATATTTTATATAAAGATATGAAGAGAAACACTTATAATAATTTATAATGTTTATATATAAAGTTTAAATAATGTTTTATAACTAAATACTATTTAGCCAATATTAATTGTAAAGAGATATTTAGACCAATAGTAATTTACTAATGATTATTTATATTCCATTTTATTAGAAATTATCCAAAATAATCTTTGCTAAAATATTTTATTAATAAAAAAACATATTTATTTAAACTTAGAAAAATTACAAAAAATATTTGGAGGCTTTGGAAATATTTGAGATTTATAAAAATATGTTTTATATATAATAATTTTTTTGTGAAATTGGTTTTAGGCTAAAAAGCCTTTAAAATAAAACATTAGAGTGCCAAGGTTCAAACCCGGGACCTCATGTTAGAAGGACAGTGCCTTAACCAGTGAACCAGGGTCGCGGCCTTGGTTTACTTTGCTTTTGAATTCCTTTAAACCCAATTTAAGATCATTCTCCAAATTCAAAAACCCTAGAATTGATTTGAATAAATTTTAAGTTTAATTTGTTTCGGTTAACAACAATAATCATCGGGTTTTTATTCCCGATGATTAAACGAGTAGTATGCCCAAAATAATTACCGGATTTGAAGACGAAATGGATTTGAACAAGCAGGATGATAATCGTGACTAAGTCTAAGTCGTTGGATAAGTAATAGGTAAAGATAATCAAATTAACTTGTGGCTAGCTTCGTATGACAAACTAGACTAGAAGCCCTTTATCAATTTCGAATTTTAAATCCCAGGTGATGGTGTTCAACCAGTTGTAGGTTGGCGATGAGAAGAATGATTAAAACTTGATACTTAGGTTTGTTTTAGATACAATTGAGTGTTGTATTCGATTAATGATTGATAGAGGATCGTTTAGGTTAGTTTAATTGGACTATTATGATGTGTTAATGCTCGAACGGCTAGGGAGTTTAAGATGTTTTGGTTATGTACTTGATCTGACTAATAACATATGTTTTAATTTTATTAAATGTTGGACATCGGTTTGAATCAGGTTCTAGAATGGTTTGGGGTGTTTTTAGATCATGAATCGACGAATTTGTTAGGTTTGGGACTCGCCGGAGATTGCCGGAGGGTGGCCGTAACTTGTTGCCGGAAAAACGGACTCAAAAATAGGAGGGGGTTGGGATGTAACTTTCAAAGTTACATATTCGGCCCTTGTGGTTTAATTTTTTATTATTTTATGCCCAAACCTTTATATAAAATGTCTAAATTGACAATAAACCCCCTTTAACTTAACTATATGAGATTCAAGACTTTTTAAGTTTAATAACCTTAAGAATTATTATTATTATCATTATTATTGCTATTTTTATTGATATTAGTATTAGTGTTATTATTATTATTATTTAATTATTTAATTAATTATTTTTTTTAATAATTATCATCATAATTATTATTTAATTTATTAGTTATATTATTAAGTTTTTATAATAAAATTTAGTGACAAACCCACAAATAAACATAAATAGCCCACAAGCTTCATAAAAAGGCATAAATAGTCCTTATAAGAACTTAAAAAGTTAACATTAATTAACTCAAAAAATGCATGATGTTACAGTCTTCCCAACTTAAAAGAATTTCGTCCTGAAATTTAGAATAAACTAAGCGAACAAATGCAGGTATCTCTTCTTCACATGGTCCTCACGCTCCTAAGTGAACTCAGCTCCACACTTATTCTCCCAACGAACCTTGACAATGGGAGTAGTTGTGGTTCTAGTTTTCTATCCATAATTTCAATAGCTCTCTTAACAAAGTGCAATGACTCGTCGATCTAGATGTCCTCCAGTGGAACATGCAGACTCTCGTCGGCCAAACACTATTTCAAATTTGAGACATGGAACACAGGATGAACTCCACTAAGGTCGGAAGGTAGTTCCAGTTTATAAGCCACTTTCCCAAACCTTTTTAAGATTTTGAAAGGTTCTACAAATCTTGGAGCCAGTTTACCCTTCTTCTCAAAACAAACAACACCTTTCCATGGTGAAACCTTAAGAAGAACCATGTCGCCAACTTGGAACTCCAACGGCTTACGACGCTTATCGGCATAATTCTTTTGTCGACTTCTTGCCACTTCAAGGTTCTTGCGGATTATGGAGACTTTATCTGTCGTTTCTTGTATAAGCTCAGGACCAGTGATAAGTTTTCACCAATGTCGGTCCAACAGATCGGCGAAAGGCATTTACGACCATAAAGTGCTTCAAACGATGCCATCTTGATACTTGAGTGATAACTATTGTTATACGAGAACTCCACTAACGGTAAATGCGTATCCTAGTCACCACCAAAATCAAGGACCCAAAGATGTAGCAAGTCCTCGAGGATTTGAATCGTTCGTACGGTTTGACCATCCGTTTGAGGATGGTAAGTCATACTTATATCCAATTGAGTACCCAGGAGTTCTTGAATAGATGATGTAAATATTAAGTATGCTTTGAGAAGTGCATTCGAATTTCTTTACTGACGGGTGATACTTTTAAAGTCTTTGGGGAGAAATCATCCTAAGGACTTAAACTTATGTCATGCATCAAGGCCCGAAAGTGCTTAAGTAAAAACTACCTAGCTTTCATGGCGTATGTAGTTAATACGAAAGCCAAAGGTAAGGAACTGAAAGACATTCCTGTTATGCGAGAATTTCCCGAGGTTTTTCCCGAGGATCTTAAGGGATTACCTCTCATGCGAGAAATTGAGTTCAAGATTGAATTAATCCCTAGTGCAAACCCTATGGCTAAATCACCCTTATCGTCTTGCATCGTCTGAAATGCAAGAACTAGCTAGTTGTAAGACCCTGTTCCCGGGATGCTTACAATTGGAACCTCATCGCACATAAAACATATAATTACATTTAATCGTTCATAAAACGTTGCAGCGGAAACATAAAAACAACTTTTCATACCATACAAATGCTTTTGCACGTTAATACAAGCGTTCATTTCCAAAACATCATTCGTTCGCATTACAATGCAAAAAGAATAACAAAAGAATGACATCCAAAAGAGCTGAGTAACCACCCGTGCCATCCTCATCAATCATTACCTGCCAATTGGAAACAATAAAAGTCAGTGTTGCTGAGTGAGTTCTAGTTTTATAAATAAACATACTTTTCTATCGTTAAAACCGTTCTTTACTTTCTTTCAAATCATACTGCACTTTACGTTCATTCGTGACCATGCAATATACATACACATTGATAATACAATTATTATCTTCCATTACATTCTTTAACTTCGTTCGTTCTATATGTTCATTCTCCCGAGTCTGTTGCGACAACAGGGTCGCTCACCTCATTAGCAATCCCAACGATTTCACACTATCTGAGTCTGTTGCAACCATAGGGTTGCTCACCTCATTGCCACTCTCAACGATAGCACGCTATCCGAGTCTCTTGCGAAAACAGGGTTGCTCACCTCATGGAAACTTCACATAGCACGCTATCAGAGTCTGTTGCACCCATAGGGTTGCTCACCTCATAGGCAATCTCAATGATTGCACACTATCCGAGTATGTTGCAACAACAGGGTTGCTCACCTCATTTATGTGCTTGCAAGCCTTTCCTTCGTTCATTTATCATTCATTATGCATGCATTCTTACTTCATGTTCCTCTTTCGTTATATTTCACTTTACGTTACATAATACTTCATTCATTCATTAACATGACACGTAAAGCCAAAAGAAAGATAAACATACATCATCATAAGGAACATATCATACATAGTCATCATCATCATACAGGGCAACATCATACATAACATGCATAAACATGCAACATCATCATGCCCAACATGCTCTCTAAGGCCTCAAACGCTATCTTACAAGCTCTTATGGGTACCTTTACATCAAACTTACATCTGCACTTTCCCCCCGAAAGTCAGAAGTCAAACTACATTTTCCTTCGGGTGCAACAGCCCTATTCGGGCGTATGGACACCCTTCAGTCATATGGCCTCCATGCGACTGAACATCATGCAAATGAACCAATGTGGATGAACACTCATGCGAATGAACACACAATCGTGCGAATGGACTAATACGGTTGGACCTCATGCGAATGGGGCTAATACGGATGAGCACTTATGCGACTGGACCTTCAATCGCATGACCTCCATGAGACTGGCCTTTCAATCGTGCGAATGGACCTCAATCTGCGAATGGACCTCAATCTGCGAATGGACCCCAATGCACCCTATTCAGCCGTATAGCCTCCATTCGGTCTCCAGTCGGTCGCCTAGCCCTAGCTGATGCAGAATGCAGTTCCAGCCGAATGCAAACAGCCCTTTTCGACTTCCAAACTTATCTAAACCCATTCTAAGCCCAAATCGACTATCCTAAACCTTAAGGATGCATACTACAATACCATTCAAGCACACACAAGCCCGAAAACAAACTCTAAACGCATCACGCGCAACTCACCAAATGGGTCAAACACATCACATACAAAAAACGGATTTTCTATGCTTTCCAGCCCCAAAATCATTTGAAAACAAGTAAAAGTGGGGTCCTAGAACTCACACAAACGACACCAAGAAGTAGAGCTTCGGTTTGACTTGCTTCTCAATGATTTGATCGCTCAAACCAACTTTTTCTCTTCTTTATCTCTTCTCTTCCTTTTGGCTGAATTTGTGAGTGTGTGGGGAGAGTATGGCTGCCCTCTCCCTACACATATCACCATATTTCCAACTTTACCTCGTTGGCGAGTTTGGTCCCTCGACTTTGGACTTTATTTCTTTTTCTCTTTCGACGACTTTAAAATAGATAAATAACCGGGTGTTACAAGTCCACCCCCCTAAATAGGTTATGTCCCCAAAACCTGTTATTCCTCTAACAAACGTGGATAATGCTGTCTCATTTCTTCCTCAGTCTCCCATGTTGACTCGAATCCCTTCCTATGCTTCCACTGTACACACACCAGGGGAACCACTTTATTTCTCAGCCTCTTCTCTTTTCTATCGATGATTGCCACTGGTTGCTCCACATAACTGAGCCTTTCGTCCACTTCGATATCCTCCAGTGGAACAATCATGTCTTCATCTGCCAAGCACTTCCTTAGATGAGATACGTGGAATGTCGGGTGGATTCCACTTAGCTCATTTGGTAACTCCAATCTATAGGCCACCTCTCCTACTCGAGCAATGATTCGGAAAGGGCCTATGTACCTCGGGCTCAACTTGCCCCGCCTTCTGAATCGAATAATGCCCTTCCAAGGTGAGACCTTGAACATAACCCGGTCACCCACCTGGAACTCAATCGGTCTGCGTCGTTTATTGGCATACGACTTATGTCTATCTTTGGCTGCCTTCATGAAGGCTTTGATCTTCTCAAGCTTCTCAGTCGTAGCCTCGATTACCTTGACACTCCCTAATTCCTTCTTACCAATATCACCCCAACAAACGGGTGTTAGCATCTCCTACCGTATAGCATCTCATATGGTGGCATACCAATGCTAGCATGATAGCTATTATTGTATGAGAATTTGGCTAATGGTAGGTGGTCATCCCAACTTCCCTTAAAATCAATCACACATGCCCGAAGCATGTCTTCCAGTGTCTGAATGGTCCTTTCTGACTGTTCATCAGTTTAGGGATGATAAGCCGTGCTAATATGTAACCTCGTCCCCATGGCGTCGTGGAATTTCTTCTAGAATTTGGATGTAAACCGGGTATCACGATCAGATACAATAGACACCGGCACACCATGACGAGTTACAATTTCCTTGATGAATAAATCAGCCAACCTCTCAGATGAATACGTCTCGCGAATAGGTAGGAAGAGAGTACTCTTCGTCAAACGGTCCACAATCACCCATAAGGCATCATACCCTTTCGAAGTACGCGACAACTTTGTAATGAAATCCATGGTGATGTGCTCCCACTTCCATTCCGTATATCCAAAGGTTGGATCTTCCCATACGGCTTTTGATGTTTGGCCTTCACCTGTAAGCAAGTAAGGCACTTCCTCACATACTCCACTACGTCACGCTTCATACCCGGCCACCAATAATCTTTCTTCATGTCGTGGTACATTTTCGTGGCATCGGGGTGAATAGAGTATCGAGTCTTGTGAGCTTTATCCAAAATCTTCACCCGTTGATCCCCAAAACGAGGGATCCACATCCTCCCGAATCGAGTTCTAACACCAAGCGTGTTTTCACTCAATTCTGCGACCAGACCTCCATTCTCTCAGAGTGAAGATGATCTTCCTTCAATGCCTCGTCTTGAAACTCTTTGACATGCTTCATCACATCGGAGGTCATGACCAACTGATAAGCTTTCACCTGATCGGCTAGGGCCTCTCCTTTCAGTTAAGGGTAACAACCACCACATTAGCTTTGCCCGGATGGTAATGGATCTCACAATCATAGTCGTTTATAAGCTCCAACCATCATCTTTGTCTCATGTTCAGATCCTTCTTCTCGAAGAAGTACTTCAAGCTCTTGTGGTCAGTGAAAATGGTGCACTTCGTCCCGTAAAGATAGTGCCTCCAAATCTTTAGTGCAAAGACCACGGCTGCTAGCTCCAAGTCATGAGTAGGATAATTGACCTCATGAACCTTCAACTATCGGGATGCATAGGCTATAACCTTCCCTCTCTGCATTAACATGTACCCTAACCCCGAATAGGAAGCATTAGATGATGGGATTTAACAAGTTTATCAAAGTCATATAATGTTGTATATATGAAAAATGCAGCGGATAATAAGTTTTAAAACTTGTTAATATATAGATTATCAAACTCATTTGTTAAGCTAAACCCAAACCATGGATCCAAATATGAAATGCATACAAGATAACAACCAAAGAGGTTAAGAAGACAACCTTTCAAGGTGCTAGAAAACGGGTTTAAGAGGGAGCTAAGGATGAACAATATGGCTGAATCTTCAACCAAGAAATTCACAAGAAAGGCTGCACTCGAACCACCAACAATACACCTTTAGAACCGTGGATGTGAAGGACAAGATGATGATGTTAGATGGTCAAGACTTCAATGTAGAAGTCCTCAAGAGATGATACCCCAAGCTTGTACAAACACCCCTTTGCTTGGACTTGCAACACCAACTAGTAGAACCCTCTTCAAACTTGATTTTGCAGCCTAGAACACTTCTTTGACAGCTGAAAATCTTGTATATAAGAGCTCTAAAATTCGAAATTTTGAGAGAGATTTTAGAGGATTCTTCTCTTGTGTGTGTGTGAGAGAGATTTATGTCTTGGTTGAAGAGAGTGGAGTTCACAATGTTGCATGTTACAACAACAAATCAAAAAACTTTAACCCCAAAGGGGGCGGCCGATTTGGGGACCCACAAGGTGGGTTTCCCTCCCATTTGAAATGTTTTATTAAGTTTACTCTTGCACTCCATTTTTATAAAATTAAAACCCTTGTAATTTTATAAAACCTAACATACTCTTGTTTGATATTATTCAACTAATTTAAAAATAAAACAAACAATCTCTCAGGAACAAATTATCCATATAATGTTGTTCATTTTCAAAAGCAATGTTTTAGGAAACCCGGTTTCAATGTTGGTGCTTATATTTATTTGCTTGATCTCATCAACAAACAAATATTTATCGGTGTTTGTTTGGCTTGTTATTGGGTATGACCCGACTTGGATCATATCACACTAGACACATTAATTTAATATGTATCTTGGGCAGATCAAATCCTTCATTAGAATAAACCATCAGATCTTCCCTTCCATCGGGTAATGATAGAACAGGAGCTTGAGTCAACCTTGCCTTCAGATCATCGAACGCTTTCTCTTGAGCTTGACCCTATATAAACCTTACATCTTTTCAGGTCAACTTGGTTATGGAGAAGCAATCTTGGAAAAGTCTTGGATGAATCTTCTGTAGTAGCCCGCCAAACCCAAGAAGCTACGAATCTCGGATGGCGTCTTTGGTGACTTCCATTGCATAACAATCTCCACCTTTGCCCGGTCCACCATAATCCCATCGGGGTTTACCACATGACCCAAGAACTGAACTTTGTGCAACCAGAACGCGCACTTGGAGAATTTAGCATACAACTTCTCCCTCCTCAGCGTCTCCAAAACCTCCTGAATGTGACCGGCATGTTCTATCTCGCTCCACGAATAAATCAGGATATCATCAATAAACACAATCACTAATTATCCAACATCGGCCGACACACCCAGTTCATCAGATCCATAAAAGCAGTTGGCGCGTTGGTCAAACCAAAAGACATGACATGAAACTCGTAGTGACCATAACCCGTGCGAAAAGCTATTTTAGGGATGTCCTGCTCCTTCACCTTCAACTAATGGTAACCAGATCGAAGGTCTATCCTTGAAAACCAACTGGCACCCTGAAGCTGATTGAACAAATCATCTATTCTCAGTAAGGGGTAGCGGTTCTTCACTGTCAACTTGTTTAGCTCGCGGTAGTCAATGCACATCCTCATACTACCGTCCTTCTTCACAAACAGGACCGTAACACCCCAAGGAGAGATACTCGATCTAATGAACCCCTTATCAAGTAGCTCTTGCAACTGCTCCATCAATTCTTTTATCTCCATTGGAGCTAACCAATAAGGTGCCTTGGCAACAGGTTGGGCACCCGGTATCAAATCAATCTGAAACTCAATCTCATTGTCAGGTGGCACTCCTAGTAAGTCTTCTGGGAACACATCTGGAAAGTCACACACAACCGGTACATCGGATAGTTGTGGTGTTGGCGTATCCACATCCTTTACATAAGCCAAGTAGGCGCTACATCCACCCTTCATACACTTTCCCGCCACCGCCATTCAGATTACCTTCGGGATCGTACTAACCCGATCACCATAAACCGTCACCGAACCACTGTCAGGCGCTGTCAAACAAATCATATTCTTGCGAACCACAATATTTGCCTCGAATTCCACCAACCATCCATTCCAAGAACCAAATCGAAGCCACCTAAGGTCATCATGAACGGTCTAACAGGAAACTTATGACCCTCAAGTTCCACATCACAACCCTCTATCATCTTGGAAATCCTGATGGACTTACCTATAGCAGTTTCTACATCAAATGGCGCATCAAGACGTCTACAACAAACAAGCAGCTTAGCACACAAAGTAGCAGAAATAAAACTTTTACTAGCACCCGAATCAAATAAAACAGTAGCTAAAGTTTGGTTCACCGGAAACGTACCAGAGACGACATCAGGTTCCGTCCTAGCTTCCTCTTGTGTCATGGTGAATGCCCTGGCGCTCGCTCTCGGTCCTTCACCTCCCGACTTCTTCGCCCCGGAACTCTCAGCCCTCGGCTTCTTACAATCCCTACTCATGTGACCCTTTACACCATAGTTATAGCATCGACCGCACGAAAATCCTTGGCTATATGCCCCGCTTCCCACATTTGAAGCACACATTCAACCCCAACCTACATTACCCACTATGCTCTCTCCCACACCTACCACACTTCTTTATACTAGCACTCGATGCGACCACACGGCGGTCGTCCACCCATGCCTTCTTGTTACCTGTCGAGGCATCACCCCGACCAAACCTCTTCCCCTGCCAGTTTCGATCACCACCTCCTTTCTTGCCACCTTCAGTCACCACCACCGTCCTCTCGGCATACAGTCTCCCTGCCAAATCCACCGCCGACCTAAACGTGCTCGGCTGGGCAACGATCATGTGCCTGTGAATATCTGCTGGCAAATCCTGAATATACCTCTTGATTTTTCGAGACAGAGGTGTCACTTGATCCGGCAACCAGATGTGCCATCTCGTTGGACTTTGTGGTGTACTGTTGATGCGTCATCGTTCCCGCTTCCAGCTGCAAGAACTCTCTCTGAACCTTATCCATTTCTCTGTGAGGACAAAACTCCTCAATCAACAACTTCTTCAGTTCAGATCATCTCATTCTCCCATGGCCCTGCTACCCTCGGCTTGGACTATATTGTCCCACCAGTAAAGAGCCGAGTCTACAAATGAATGGGTAGCAAACTTCACCTCTTGGTCCTCCCGGCACTCGCTGATATCAAGAACAGCCTCCATTTCCCTCACCCACTGGTGAGCAGCAGCAGTAGTTCCATTTCCATCACAAGTTAGGGGCTTGCATCTTATAAACACCCCATAGTTACAGCCTCGTGCCGCCTCCTGCACAGGCTCTTCTTGTCCCTCCTCTTCTTTATCATCCGAGAGAACCGTTTCAGGCTCCAGTTGCTCTCATCCTCCCGAGGACCTGTTCCTCTCCTTTTTTCCCCTTCTCTTACTGCCTTGATCACTTTGGTCACCACAAACGGTAAGATCGTCTGCATGACTTGATGAACTTCTTCCACCATAGCCTCCTTTACTGAGGCTCTTAGATTGGCGCTCTTGTCGCCACCCTCCGGATGAGGGGTCTCTGGTTCTTCATAAACCACCTTCTCAACTTTGGGTCTCCCTCGCTTGGGTCGCGGTTCAGCACCGTGACCTCCACCCCATGAACCTGACGAAGATCTACCACCGGCCATCACACGCACACTAAAAAATTCAAACACCAACACGGTCATTCAAGGGAATAGCTCAGTTTATGTCAAGTATAGTAAGTCCCTAATTACAGTGGCCAGTTGTGATTAGCCACTTACTTTACTCTTCATACCCCAAGCATTACCTGTCCTAACTACATCAGTATTTAAATCTACATACAACATATAACCACATACCATGCGCACATAATACCAGTAAACTTTACGAAAATGCCTGAAGGCACGCAGCTACTCAGATTGGCATCCCTTCCCTTTCCATGCCATTTTCAGTTTAAGTTAATGTTTATTTTGAAAATTTACCCATATTACTTAAACTTTGGCTCTAATACCAACTTGTAAGGCCCAGTTCCCGGAACGCTTACAGTTGGAACCTCATCGCACATAAAACATATAATTACATTTAATCATTCATAAAACGTTGCAGTGGAAACATAAAAACAACTTTTCATATTATTACAAATGCTTTTGCAAGTTAATACAAGCCTTCATTTCGAAAACATCATTCGTTCGCATTACAATGCAAAAACATTAACACAAGAATGCCATCCAAAAGAGCTGAGTAGCCGCCCGTGCCATCCTCAACAATCATTACCTGCCAACTAGAAACACATAAAAGTCAGCGTTGCTGAGTGAGTTCTAGTTTTATAATAAAACATACTTTTCTATCGCTAAAACCGTTCTTTACTTTCTTTCAAATCATACTGCGCTTTACATTCATTCGTGACCATGCAATATACATACGCATTGATAATACAATTATTATCTTCCATTACATTCGTTAACTTTCATTCATTCTATATGTTCGTTCTCCCGAGTCTATTGCGACAACAGGGCCACTCACCTCATTAGCAATCCCAACGATTTCACGCTATCTGAGTCTGTTGTAACCATAGGGTTGCTCACCTCATTGCCACTCTCAACGATAGCATGCTATCCGAGTCTCTTGCGAAAACAGGGTTGCTCACCTCATGGCAACTTCACGATATCACGCTATCAGAGTCTGTTGCCCCATAGGGTTGCTCACCTCATAGGCAATCTCAACGATTGCACGCTATCCGAGTATCTTGCAACAGCAGGGTTGCGCACCTCATTTATGTGCTTGCAAGCCTTTCCTTCGTTCATTTATCATTCAATAATGCATGCATTCTTACTTCATGTTCCTCTTTCGTTATCTTTCACTTTCGGTTACATAATACTTCATTCATTCATTAACATGACACGTAAAGCCACAAGAAAGATAACATACAACATCATAAGGAACATATCATACACAGTCATCATCATCATACAGGAAACATCATACAGGGCAACATCATACTTACATAACATGCGTAAACATGCAACATCATCATGCCCAACATGCTTTCTAAGGCCTCAATCGCTATCTTACATGCTCTTACGGGTACCTTTACATCAAACTTACATCTGCACTTTCCCCCCGAAAGTCAAAAGTCAAACTACACTTTCCTTCGGGTGCAACAGCCCTATTCGGGCGTATGGACACCCTTCAATCGCATGGCCTCCATGCGACTGAACATCAAGCGAATGAACCAATGTGGATGAACACTCATGTGAATGAACACCCAATCATGCGAATGGACTTATGCAGATGAACCTCATGTGAATGGGACTAATGCGGATGAACACTTATGCGACTGGACCTTCAATCGCATGACCTCCATGCGACTGGCCTTTCAATCATGCCAATGGACCCCAATCACACCCTATTCGGCCGTATGCCCTCCATTCGGTCTCCAGTCGATCGCCTAGCCCTAGCTGGTGCAGAATGTAGTTCCAACCGAACGCAAGTTGCCCTTTTCGACTTCCAAAGTCATCTAAACCCATTCTAAGCCCAAATCAACCATCCTAAACCTTGATGATGCATACCACAACACCATTCAAGCACACACAAGCCCGGAAACAATTCTAAACGCATCATGCGCAACACACCCAAATGGGTCAAACACATACACATACAAAAAACGGGTTTTCTATACTTTCCAACCCCAAAATCGTTTAAAAACAATTAAAAGTGGGGTCCTAGAACTCACACAAATGACACCAAGAAGTAAGCTTCGGTTTGACTCGCTCTCAATGATTTTGCCCGCTCGAACCAACCCGAACCAACTTTTTCTCTTCTTTCTCTCTTCTCTTCCTTTTTGGCTGAATTTATGAGTGTGTGCGGAGAGTATGGCTGCCCTCTCCCTACACATATCACCATATTTCCAACTTTCCCTCGCCGGCGAGTTTGGTCCCTCGACTTTGGACTTTATTTCTTTTTCTCTTTCGTCAGCTTCAAAATAGATAAATAATCGGGTGTTACACTAGTCAACTGCAAGAGTTTACCGATAAGGGTTTCATTCTTCCTTCTTCACCATGGGGTGCACCTATGCTGTTTGTGAAGAAGAAAGATGGTTCATTCCGTATGTTCATCGATTACTAGGAACTCAACAAGCTTACCCTCGAAACTTGACACCCTCTTCCTCGAATCGATGATCTCTTCGATCACTTCAAGGAGCAACCCAATTCTTAAAGACCGATCTACGTTCTGGGTATCATCAATTATGTGTTCATGATGATGACATTCCAAAGACCGCTTTTTATACTTGATATGGACATTGATGACATTCTTATTTATTCCAATTGAGTTCATGGTTATGCCTTTTGGCTTGACCAATGCACCTGCCGTGTTCATGGATCTCATGAATCGAGTATGTAAACCGTATTTGGATAAGTTTGTGATCGTGTTCATTGATGACATTCTTATTTATTCCAAGACGAAAATTGATCACGAGACGCACTTATGACAAGTTCTCGAACTTTTAAAGAAGGAGCAATTATACGCCAAGTTTTCCAAGTATGAGTTTTGGCTAGAAGAAGTTCAATTCTTAGGGCATGTGGTGAATAGCCAAGGAATTCACGTTGATCTTGCTAAAATAGAAGTTGTGAAAAATTGGTGTGTTCCCACAACCCCAACTGAGGTTCGCTCTTTTCTGGGCTTAGCGGGATATTATCTTAGGTTCATAGCAAATTTTTCAAGATTGCTAAACCATGAATGGCGCTTACCAGAAATCATTTTGAATGGGGACCCGAACAAGAGAGGCTTTCGAGACACTGAAACACAAGTTGTGTAACGCTCCTATTCTCACACTCCCCGATGGAAACGATGACTTTACCATGTACTGTGATGCCTCTAATGAAGGTCTTGGTTGTGTTCTCATGCAACGAGGCAAAGTCATAGCATACGCGTCGAGACAATTGAAGGTTCATGAAATGAACTACACAACCCACGATCTTGAACTGGGTGCATTCGTTTTTGTAGGATTCCGTGTGCCCAAGACACTTAGAATATTGATGTGGTTAGTACGTTATGATCCAAGTCGGGTTATACCCAATGACAAGCTTAGCAAATACCAATTAATATTTAATTGATGATATGATCATACATTAAATATTTACACCAATTTAGAAATAGGTTTTCTAAACAAATTGCATAAGAGAGGGAACAACTTATTAGGATATTTTGTTCAACAATATTATTTGATGTGTTATTTAAATTGGTTAGATGACACCAAATAATAATGAGAGATTATAACTTATAAGTTAAATGATTAATTGTATAAGTTATATAACTTGTACATACAATTAAATGTTTAATTGCATGTCTAGTTACAAGATCATTTAACTTGTGTGTTTGTGTTTAATAAAAAAAGGGGGGAAACCCCTTTTGGATATATATTTCGGCCGCCCAAGCCAAAAGCAATGCCCCCTTTTTCCTTGAAAACATACACACACTTAACTTGTCTTACACCCAAAGCTCAACCTCTCACAAGACATGCAATAAACAAAATCATCAAGAACTCTTTCTCTCTCTCTCTCTACACTTCGAATTGCAGCAGAAAGAAAGATCCATTTCGGGTTTTTGGTGGTGGTTTTGGTGTTGAATCTCCCTAGAAAGAAGAGTGTTTGCACACAAGCTTGGGGCATACAAACTTGAGGAGTCCTTCCTTGGAGTCTGGTCGATTCACAAGCATCATTTAAGCCTTCCTTGGTCGACATTTTGGCTGGAGAAAGGTAGTAATCACAGCTCATTGAAGCTGTAATTTTATGTTGCTTAACTTGTGTTTATAGCTTGTTCATTCACATATTTAAGATCCTTTGTTTTGGGTTTGCCTTTTACATTCAAATGGTCACCTAAAGAACATATTTTCAGCTTATAAGTAAGTCAATAATATGTTGATATTCCGCTGCGTTTTCAGTAAGTTTAATGGGTTAAACTTAGTTTTACGTTCTTGCAAACCCAACAATGGCATCAAGAGCCGGTTATGTGGATAACTTGCTTGTTCTTGTTCCTTAAAATCGCTTTTAGAAGATTATTATCAACCTATTAGAGGCTGATTTTGGCTGATTTTGTAAACCCCAAGTCTTTCATAGTTATATCTTCATGCTTATGATTAAACTTTGAAAGATGGAAATGTCAATTGGTTGATAATTTTGGATGTTGTTTGTTTGGACAAACAAACCCAAATTTTCAGTTTATGTTGGCTGAAAATTTGGGGTTTGATGGGGTTTATTTAGTTTGTTGAATGATGTTTATGATTGTTCTCTTGATAGTGCATAACCTAGCTTTTGGCCTTGTGTTGTTTGGATGATTGGAATGGTTGTTTTATTCATTCAATTCGGTTGTAATATTCATCTTTATTATTTGGGTTGTAATTATTTATTCATTTGGTTATGTAATTAATAGATTAGGTGCATTTCTTTTATTAGAAAAATGTATTAGGATACAATTTTTGTAATAGGAAGATGCACAAGATCAAGACCCAAAGATGGACATCAAAGACATGGAACTTGAAGCATATGGATGCAAGTTCAAGTGGGGGCCTATGATGACCTCAATTTTGTGTTGATTTCAACCCTTAGGAAAGACCAAATGACCACACTTGTGATGGAAACAAGTGTGGTCACAATAGTAGCTATGGTTATGCACATTATGGTTGTTTATGTTTATGCTTGTTGTAAGTTTGTTATTTGATTGTATGGTTGATATTTTGATATGCATTACAAACTAATTAACAAACTTAACAAGCTATAAAATGATGGTTCTTAATCATTAAAAGGTGATAAAATAATATTAAAATGATTTAATGATTTTAAAGATTAAAATAGGTTTTAATCAAAGGACCAAAGGGTACCTTGTATTTGAAAGCATGCAAATACAAGTACAAAGAGTTTTCTAAACTAAAATTATGAAATCTCTAAACATTTGAAAACAAGATCAACACCGTCCTTTTACATAGCACTTGAGTCACTTGGGAACTCTTAGTGGATAAGGTCACCTAACCACTTTGAGGGAACTTATGACTTAGGTGAGAATGCCATATTTGTGAGATAAAGGTCACCTAACCACTCATTTTGGAAAACTCACACGTGTGTGTAAGTAGGATGTCTTGATTTGCAACCATGTTAAATGGATCACCTAGAATATGTTTTCCAAATGGTGTTGATGGGATTAACATGCCGACTTTACATACGATGTTTAAAGTCGATCCCATACCTCTAGAAGTTGTAAATGGTTGCAACCGTCAATCGTTGACCACCTTATAAATTTAAATCGTGGGATAAAGGTCACCTAACCACAATTTAAATGTAATGTTGGGTTCTAGACTTTAATGTAAAAATGACCTTAAAAGGCATTAATTATTAAAATAGCAATATCGAAAATACTAAAATAGATCTTTGTTAAATTTTGTAGATGGCCACCAACAATGAAAATCACGATAACTCATCCGCGTCAAACCAATCATTACGAGCGATCCTCCAAAAGGAACGTCTAAATGATAACAACTTTATTGATTGGTATCGAAACTTGAGAATCGTTCTCAAGCAAGAGAGAAGATCATATGTTTTAGACGAACCTATCCCCGATCAACCTACTGAGGATGACGAGGAGGCCTACAACGATTGGCTCAAGTACACTGAGGACTCTGTCCAAGTGTCTTGTCTCATGCTAGCGAGCATGACTCCGGATCTCCAAAAGGAGTATGAACATCACGGAGCATATGACATGATAACCCAGCTGAAGGAAATGTTCCAAACGCAAGCAAGGGTTGAGCGCTTCGAAACGGTTCGAGTACTCCATGCAAGTCGTATGGACGACAACCAATCTGTTTCATCTTATGTACTTAAGATGAAAAGTCATATTGACCGCCTCGAGAGGCTTAATTGTCCCGTCTCGAAGGAGTTGGCCATGGATTTGATCCTCAATGGCCTTACCAAGAAGTTCGAGACATTTGTGTTGAATTACAACATGAATGCTTGGGACAAAAGCATTGGTGAGCTTCACTCAATGCTAAAAACGGCCGAGGCGGCCATGGGTAAAAGGGTTTTACCCGTTCTCACCATCAATGAAGGAGGGAACAAGAAAAGGCCTCATCCCGCACCCAAGGAAAAGGTTTCCAAGGGTAAGGGACCCGTTTGGGGAAAGGGGTGGAAAGGGTGCCACCCAAACCACAAGAGAAGAAGCAAAAGGTTGCTACCAATGACCCATGCTTCAAGTGTGGGGAGATTGGACATTGGGCAAGAAATTGTCCTGTTCATCTCCAAGAGTTGAAAGCCAAGAGAGATGCCGGGCAGACCTCAGGTACAATATACATGATTCATATTGATCTAATGTTACATCTTCAAACAGATGGGTATTAGATACCGGATGTGGGACTCATATTTGCAATTTGTTGCAGGGGTTCAAAAGAAGTAGGGACTTCAATCAAGGGGATGTTAGCCTCTTCATGGGCAATGGAACCAAAGTCCAAGTTGAAGCTCGTGGGGAATACATCTTGAAACTTCCAAGTGGCTTGGATGTTATTTTGAAGAATGTTTTGTATGCTCCTAGTTTGACTAGGAACATTATTTATGTATCCCAATTAAGACTTTATGATTATGTATTATCTTTTATTGAAAATGATATGTTCTATTTTAAAGCTATACCCATTAATGATATTTATGAATTGGTTCATGAAAATACTTTAAATAGTTCATTGTACCATACTAACACCAAGAAACTCAAGTTGGACTTGAGTGATACCTATCTTTGGCATTGTCGTCTTGGTCATATAAACAAGAAACGTATACAAACGCTTCAAAAGAATGGTCTTTTAAAAACAAATGAATGTGATGTTGGGTTTGTTGGACCTTTAACAAACTAGTTTAACCATTTAAACTGAGAAAACGCAGCGGAATAATAGATTAATATCATGTTGTAATCAGAAAATTAAAAGTTCATAACTTTGTTTCAACAAACCCAAAACATAAGGATCATTCATATGTGTTTGAACTAGCTATCAAGAGAAGGAAACAACCAAAACAACATCAACAAACTACCTTTGTAGGCTGCTGAAAATGTGAATGAAACACCTTCCATAAGGGCTGCTAAAAACGTGATTTGGGTGAAGAAAATGCTGCTCTTGAATGGCCAAAACACCAAAGTAGATGTCCTCAAGTGTCCATACCCACAAGCCTCTAAGAAAACACCATCTTTGCTAGGATTTAAAGCACCAAAACGAACAACAATGCTGCTGGAACCTTGTTTCCAGCCGAGTTCTTCAATGGGTGGAAGAAAGCAAACCATTTCTACTTCATACCAATGAAGGAGCATATCTTGGATCATTAGAATACCCAAGAAAACAACCAAAAGGGACTCAAAACCCTTGTTTCAGCCGTGAATGAGGAGAGAAGGAGAAGCTTTTCTCTAGTTGTTCATCTTGTGAAAAGAGAGAGAGATAGGAGGATCATGCTTGCACTCTTCCACTCAACCACACTCTTAATGAGTGTTCTATTTTCAAGATAATTAAAAAAATGGGGAAGACCAAGGGGGGGCCGAATTCAGCCCTTTTTAAAACCCAAGTTCACCTTTTTTTAAAAAAAAAAATACTTGTAACACATTAACAGTTGAGTGGACTTGTTACAAATTACCCTTTTAATTATGTAACATATGGCACATTATTAATGTTCATTAGTTAGATGATAAGATATATATAATTAACCTTTTAATTATATAACTTATACACCCTAAAATAAAAACCAACTAATTACATTAAGATGTTGATATGTTATATGATTAAAGCCTTTTAATGTATAACATAAGACATATACTATTTGTTGTTATTTAACCATTTAAATAACAATGTAAATAATAATAGTTCATGAACAAATTATCCATATAATTTGTTCTATCTCTCATTTCTTTAAATTAGAAAACCCATTTTCTAATTAGGTGCTCTTATTTAATTGCATGATCATATCATCAAATAAATATTTATTGGTGTTGCTAAGCTTGTTATTGGGTATGACCCGACTTGGATCATGACGTACTAACCACATCAATGTTCTATGTGTCTTGGGCATACAGGATCCAACATGTGATTCATTTGATGTTTGTGAATCTTGTTTACAAGGTAAAATGACTAAGGCACCCTTTAGTGGAACTAACGAAAGGGCAAAAGATTATTAGGAATCATACATTCGGATGTATGTGGTCCTTTTAAGCCAATGACTAGGAATGGTGAAAGATACTTCATTACCTTTACCGACGATTATAGTCGCTATGGGTATGTGTACTTATTAAGACACAAAGATGAAGCTTTTGAAATGTTCAAAATCTTCAAGAATGAAGTGGAAAATCAACTCAACAAGTCGATTAAAGTTCTCCGTACCGATAGAGGAGGTGAATACCTAAGTGATGCTTTCCAAGATCATCTTAGGAGTTGTGGGATTGTCTCACAACTCACTCCACCTAGAAAACCGCAACACAATGGTGTGTCTGAGAGGAGGAATCGAACCTTATTGGATATGGTCCGATCTATGATGGCTAGAAGCACATTACCTCTATCATTTTAGGGTTTCGCTTTGCTCTCTGCAGCCCGTATTCTAAATATGGCCCCAACCAAAAAGGTGGAAAGGACACCTTTTGAGATATGGCATGGAAGAGTTCCATCCCTATCATTCTTAAGGGTCTGGGGTTGTGAGGCTTATGTCAAGACTCCCACCCTAAACAAATTAGAAGTCCGATCCACCAAGTGTATCTTTGTTGGATACCCTAGAGATTCTATGGGATATTATTTCTATGATCCACTGGAACAAAAGGTGTTTGTTGCCAGAAAGGGTGAGTTCTTAGAAGCAAAGTTCCTTATGGAAGGAACTAGCAGTAGAACAGTGGATCTTGAGGAGGATCAAGAACCACAACCTGATGCACCTTGGTTGAAACTAGCACTCAACATGAGGATGTTGAAGATGATCAAATGGTTGATCAATACACACAAAACGTTCGCAGAAGTGGTAGAACTAGTAATCCACCTGAAAGATACGGATTTTTCATGGATGGATGCTATGTAGTAGATTCAGATGAACCAACCACATACCATGATGCAGTGTCCAATTTGAATTGTGACAAATGGCTTGAGGCCATGAACGTTGAGATGCAATCCATGTATGACAATCAAGTTTGGGAACTTGTTGTACCACCTCTTAATTGCAAGGTAGTTGGAAGTAAGTGGGTTTTCAATAAGAAAACCGATATGCATGGAAACTTGGATACTTATAAAGCTAGACTTGTAGCAAAGGGTTTCACTCAAACTCAAAGGGTTGATTATGATGAAACCTTCTCACCTGTTGTGATGCTAAAGTCTATAAGGATATTGTTTGCCATAACTGCTCATTATGATTATGAGATTTGGCAAATGGATGTCAAAACCGCTTTCCTAAATGGATATCTTGAGGAAGATGTCTATATGGTTCAGCCTGAAGGTTTTGTCGACCCAAAACATCCTAATAAAGTATGCAAGCTAAAGAAATCAATCTATGGATTGAAGCAAGCGTCGAGAAGCTGGAATCATCATTTTGATGAGGAGGTAAAGAAATTTGGCTTCATCAAAAATGCTGATGAGGCTTGTGTGTATAAGAAGGCTAGTGGGAGCACAATAACTTTCCTAGTATTGTATGTATATGACATACTACTATTTGGAAATGACATTCCAACCCTGGAAGGTGTAAAAACCTGGCTTGGAAGTTGTTTTTCCATCAAGGATCTTGGTGAAGCTGCCTATAATCTTGGAATAAAGATCTATAGGGATAGATCAAGGCGGTTGATTGGTTTAAATCAAAGTGCGTATATTGATAAAATCTTGAAAAGGTTCAAGATGGAGAACTCTAAGAAAGGTATCGTGCCTATTCAAAGAGGAACGATATTGAGTACAACTCAATGTCCTAGCTCAAAGGATGAGCAAGATAAATGAAGGCAGTCCCATACGCATCTGCTATTGGATCCATCATGTATGCGATGATATGCACTCGACCGGACATGTCATGCGCCTTAAGCATGACAAGCCGTTACTAGCAAAATCCTGGAAACAGTCATTGGATGGTTGTTAAGAACATACATAAGTACCTAAGGAGGACAAGAGATATGTTCTTAATCTATGGATCTGGTGATGAGGAACTCGTTGTAAAAGGTTACATGGATGCGAGTTTCCAAACCGATCGTGATGATTCTCGGTCACAATCGGGATATATTTTCATTCTGAATGGAGGAGCGGTCTCTTGGAAGAGCTCCAAGTAGGATGTGGTGGCTCTATCAACTACAGAATCAGAATACATCGCCGCCTCATTGGCAGCTCAAGAAGCTGCATTTTTGAAGAAATTCATTACTGATCTGGGGGTTGTCCCTTCCATTCAGGACCCCCTAGAGATCTTTTGTGATAACGAGGGTACGATTGCTCAAATCAAGGAACCTCGTGCTCATCAAAAGACTAGGCACATTGAGCGGAGATTCAACTACATACGAGATGAAGTTGAAAAGGGAAAGATATGTATTCGCAAATTCCAAACGGATCAGAACATTGCGGATCCTCTCATGAAGCTCCTTGAAAAGGCAAAGCATGAAGGTCATACTTGTGCCATGGGACTTCGATATTCTAGTGATTGGATTTGATCTGTAATTTTGTATTTGGATATGTGGAACTCTCTATTATTTGAATAAAATTATTTGGTTATATGTTTCAATTAATGTTCCAATTTAGCATGTTTAATCCATGAGTAAATTGTTTACTCTAAATGTCCGTAGTCGTTGATACTTGTGGGAACAAGTGTGAGGGTAAGATTATTATGAACTTGGATTGGTTGATATTCATAAGGATGAATATGGAGCAATGGGTTGTGTCGGGATCAGTGATCACAAGTTTGATGTAATAGAGCGTAACGCAGCGGAATAAGAACAAGAATTAGACAAATTGTAGCAAGAATTTGATACTCGTATGCATTAAGAACAAATACGGTTATAACGAGAGAATATATTTCTGTAATAAGGAATGTTTCTATAATATCGAATATTTCTGATCAAATCATTCATGTGTTACAATAGGTTGACACTCCTTATATAGAGTGCAATAGCTGCTGTTATCACGGGAAAGTGACAACTGGCAGATCTATTACAAAAATAACTAACTCTTAACAAACTACTAAAATGTTCACAACTAATGAGAACATATCAGAGTGTTAAGTACAAAATAAGAAACTACTGATAAGAAACTACTGAAACTACAACGACTGAAGAACAAGCTCTTCAGTCGTTTTACAAAACTACTGATAAATATAAAACTACTGAAAGGTAAATCGTCACAACTACTAAAGAAGACCTCTTCAGCTGTTGTGACAACGTCTGATACTTTAGTCTTCAGCACATGTGTCTTCAGACTTTGTCTTCAGCACTTGTGTCTTCAGACTTTGTCTTCAGCACTTGTGTCTTCAGACTTTGTCTTCAGCACTTGTGTCTTCAGACTTGTCTTCAGCACTTGTGTCTTCAGACTTTGTCTTCAGCACTTGTGTCTTCAGACTTTGTCTTCAGCACTTGTGTCTTCAGACTTTGTCTTCAGCACTTGTGTCTTCAGACTTTGTCTTCAGCACTTGTGTCTTCAGACTTTGTCTTCAGCACTTGTGTCTTCAGAATTTGTCTTCAGCACTTGTGTCTTCAGACTTTGTCTTCAGCACTTGTGTCTTCAGACTTTGTCTTTAGCACTTGTCTTCAGACTTTGTAATCAGCTGTTGTCTTCAGTTGTTGTGGTCTTCAGTAGTTGTTATGACGTCTGTGGGACTTAAAGGTTTTTCTGATCCGGCTCATTGGTTCTTTTGGTCCAACAAACTCCCCCTGAACCAATGCAGCCAAAACCTTTAACTTTATTGAGGTCCCACTTATTGTTGGCAGAATGGTTTGTCTTTTTCCTTCTTGATCAGTTGAGAAGATGACCCATATAAGCACTGTCCTGGAAATGAGTCTTTGATGATTTGGTTGGCAATGTATGGATGGGAGCTCTGTATTGGGGAATTGGACACTGAGCTGTTCCCCCATCCATGAGACTCACTTCCCATGTATAAGCCTGTAGGATTCTCTGGTGTATGCTCTGAGAAACATAATTTGTTCTTCCATGGTCAGGTTCTTGGCTTCACCATCAAACAATCCTTCACGCCCATACAGCTCTGAGATGTACTTGGCTTGTTTACCATTTTTGAGCTCAACTGTTGTAATATGTCTGTATGCAAACTCATCAGGATGAGTCCCTTCAAGTAACAGACTGAGCTCATTTTGTTTGAAGTTCTCAAGCCTCTTGTAGACTAACCCCTTTTTAATAATTCTATTCTCTAGCATCTTTTGGGGTGGCTGTTTAGTCTCATAGGCCTTCTTGAAATCTTCTACAATCTCCCAGGGTGAAACTACAAGGACCACTGTGATCTCTTCATCTATGATCCTTTTTACTTGGCCCTTGTATCGAAGGAATGTCTTTCTTTACAATCCTGTGAGCCACCCTAGGATCAGGCCATACTCACCTTTTCCTTCTGATATTGAAATGTGTTGGCAAGGGTGTACAACCTCAGAGCTTCTTTCTTCATACTAATTATTGATGAAGACGCAGCATAAGTTTTGTCGATACTTTTCAACATCTCATCATCATGAAGCCTTTGCTGCTGCTCTTCTTCAATCTTTACTCTCACAATTTCCATCTGTGAGGTGGGAGTGATGGGCATGGGTTTGGCTTTAGCCAATGTTAGGACTACAAACAGAGGAAGCCTATCTTCTTCCACATCATCCTCTTCTTCTTCTTCTTCTTCTAGCCTCAACACCCTTCTCATCTTCTTCTTGGGTGCATCATCGGCTGTTGGTTTAGAGGGTAAGGGAGTTGGTTTTATGGGTTGTGATTGTGGTTGTTTTGACAGGCTGAGTTAGCATTTTGGAGGTGAGTGTTACTTTTGAGTGTTTGGCTAGCTCAGTCCTGCTCCGGGCTCCTGCTTCATTCAAAGCTTCGACTACTAACCCTTAGTGTATGCCTCAGACGAACAGATCTTGGAGGTTATGGCCAAGATACTGTCCCTGGTCCATGATTTAATCTCGATCAATGATCTCCAAGATATTTTGCAATGAATCTGATCATGATCTCTAGTCTCTCTCTTTCTAATGCATCATAACTTGCCCATCTTGAGTTAATTCTTCAACTTCAAGTCTCCTGATCTCTGAGTCAATTTGTGCAATATCGAACCCTTGTCTATAGAGTTGATCAATAAGGCATCCATTGATTTACTATGAGTAGCATCTGCCATTTTGATCATTCATCGAGTTGGAGCTCTTTTCTTTTTCTTCACCCTTCCTCTTCTTATATGTGACATGAAAGTCTTTGTGACTTTCACTCACTTGATCATTTTTGGTTCCCTTCACCAGACTCCTCTTCCTTCTCAGTTTCCTTTTCTTTCAGTTTGCTCTTCCTCTTTGCTTTCACTGACTGACTCTCCCCCTTTTGGTTGCATTGGTTGCAAGGGTTGAGTAGCAGAAAGCCTTATGCTCACAATCTCCTCCACCAGGGGTTGTATGATTGAGGGAAGCCTCTCATCCATGGTTTTGATCACAATATCTGTGATCATTGGGGTGATGAGAGGTAGGGTTGCTGAAGATAGCAACTATTTGCTCAGAGGGGTTCTGTCCCGGAGAAGCAGTGCGCGGCAGCCGAAACAGAGGAGGTGGTTGGAGTTTTGAGTGGCTGAGTGTGTAGGAGACCTTCAGGTGAAGGTGCCATCTGTGGGTTTATGTTGTGGCAGATGGACTTGCGTCTTGAGAGAATTGGTCAAGTAGTCTTTGTAGTCTAGACTCTCTCTTCTGAATTGTGTTCTGTGGGCCAGAACATCATAAAAGAAGCCCAGGTCATCATCAGCGGATGTGTGAATCACCTGACCTCCTGCTTGTAGAAGGATGTACATGCACTGGGTGTAGACCAGTTTTAGCATGTGCCCCTTTTTCTTGGAACTGGGGACTTCCAGCCTCAGGACTTGTCCTTCATCAGCTATTGCCTCTAGTGAGGTCTTAACTATGTTACCAGCCTCATTCTGATCATGTGCTGATTCAGAAGAGGTGGCAGCCTCACTAGATGTTCTAATCTCCATATCCACACCAGTTAATCGAACATGTAAACCCCGGTGCTGTGGTGTTGTCAGAAGCATGGTGATCTCGTCCTCAATAGCTGTGGTTCTCCCCTTTGTTGGTGGTTGTTGGGGAGGAGGAGAGGCATGCAGCTGAGTCAGCACGTTTTCAATGATAATGGTTGGGCTTTGGGGGGCGGTTGCATGGGGAGATGGGGTAAAAGCAGTGTGCACCTGGGGAGAATGGTGCTCTTCATGGCAATCTCCTCAAATGAGGAAGATCCTAGATTTGTGGGTACCCCTTCTGTGGTTCCTGCAGGCTCCTTTTGAGAGGAATCCTGAGCGGTTGTGGCTGGTGAAGTCCTTGTATCCACTAGGGGGTTATAACCAGTGGATATAGCCTGCGTTTGTGTTGCAGGGGCATCCTCAGGGGACTCATTTCCCTGAGTAGCCTTTTTGGTCTTCTTTTTAGTGGGTTTGGTGGGGACTTTGGATTTGGAGGTGGTGGCTGTGGGTTCCAGCTGCGTGGGTTTGCGCAGCTTGGCTGCCATTTTGAGTGATTGGTCAGAGTTGTGCCGGGAGTATACTTCAGGCAATACAGCCATAGCAGGGACTCCCAGGCCAACAAGTCCCTCAGCTTGAAGCTGGTTTTCAATTATGGCCATTATGAACCGAGGATATAATATCCAACGGTTAGCAGTTTGTTTTTGGGCCATATCCTTAAGCTCTAAAAATAGTATTTCAGAAAAATTTAAAGGTTGTTGCTCAAGGATGGAGTACATTACCTGTTGCCACCTTGTGGACATTTGATCCCATGATGAAGTCTTGGAGGCAAGGCATACATTTACCATATGAAATATGAGACGTTCGGCATCCGGGAAATGTTTCTTCAGTAAGGTAGATGCACTCAGGTTACCCTGGTATCCATGGTGGGCAAATGATTGATCTGTTGTGCCCTTTGGATAACCAGTTGGGAAAGTAGCATCATCCAGATTAAGGGATTGGCGAAGAGTGTCTGGAGTGATAACCACTTTTTGGCCATGGACAAACAATTAAAGAGACTCTGTGTCGTTCTCCTCAGAGACCAAGGTGACGTTTGTCCAGAATTGGGTAAGGGATTCGGCATATATGGTGGGGTTTACCAAAAACGCCGTTTTGTAGGGTGACTGCACCATTAAATCAATGGCGTTGTGAAACTTGGTCCAGTATGGCGATTTGGTGAGATGTGCGACACAGTTGTGTCATGGTTTTACTTGCAAGGTCGCCATTGATGAAGAGAGGGTAGAGAGTTTTTGAACGTTAGTTTGAGAAGAGAAGATAAAAACTCTGAAGGTGGGATAAGGTATTTAAAGGGTCGGGTTAAAAAATGACTGAAGGTTTTGGTGTGAGTCATCAGTTGTTAAAACTACTGATGACGTGGTATAACCGTCAGACGTTGAAACAGCTGAAGTCTCTGATTTAGTCATCAGTAGTTATAAAAACTACTGAAGACAATTTTGACTTCAGGTGATGAAACAACTGAAGACTTGGTATTAGTCATCAGTAGTTGTGAAACTACTGAAGACAGTGGTTTTGTCAGCAGTTGTTGTAAACAGCTGAAGACTTGGTGTTAGTCTTCAGTAGTTGTAAACTACTGAAGACATGGTTTTGGCTTCAGTTGTTTTGAAACAGCAGTTGTAGAAACAACTGAAGAAAATTACTCATCAGCTGTTTTCGTCAATTCTTAGCTTTTCAGCTGTTTCATACTGTCCTCAACACTTACTCATCAGACTTTGCATCTGCTTTTCAGGTGTTTCATAGGACGTCAGTACTTATCTGTTTGTACTGATTTTAGTAGTTGTAACTACATCAGTAGTTGTAACTACATCAGTAGTTTAGAACAGATAAAGTACTTCAGTACTTGTGAGGCATTTAGCCTTCAGTAGTTATAAAAACTACTAAGGTGAAAGAACTCATCAGTACTTATATGTGACATGGTTACCAATGATCACCAGTACTTATTACTGAGATCATCAGTAGTTGTCACTTATTCTAGCTGCAGCATACCAAGCCTTAACACCAGGTTGTGGAAAGTTGAACTATCCAAAGGCTTAGTAAAAATGTCTGCAAGCTCATCAGCACTAGGCACAAACATAGGATTAATTAGACCCTTTTCAAAACAATCTCTTATAAAATGATGTCTAATTTCTATATGTTTGGTCCTAGAGTGCTGGACTGGATTTTTGACAATGCAAAGAGCTGAAGCACTATCCATTAATAACAGAGTCTTAGTCTCTGTAATGCCATAGTCCAAAAGTTGATTCTGAAGCCAGAGTACTTGGGATGTACAACTTGCAGCAGCAGTGTACTCGGCTTCAGCAGTGGATGTAGCAACAGATGTTTGTTTCTTACTCTGCCAAGAAATCAAACAGTTTCCTAGGAATTGACATCCACCAGAAGTTGATTTCCTAGTCAACTTACACCCTGCATAGTCACTATCAGAGAAAGCAACTAATTTACAAGAGTGCCTAGTGGAATACCATAAACCTAGAGATTGTGTGCCTTGCAAATATCTAAAGATCCTCTTGACTACAATCAGATGTACTCTTAGGTGCAGCCTGAAATCTAGCACAAACACATGTAGCAAACATAATATCTGGTCTAGAAGCTGTTAAATACATCAAGGACCCAATCATACATCTGTAAAGTGTTTCATCAACCACTTTCCTTTCTGATCTGTATCAGTTGTGTGGTGCTGCACATGGGGGTAGAACAGGGCTTACAGTTTTGTAAATCAAACTTTTCCAAAAGATCTTTTTTGTATTTGGACTGATGAATGAAAATCCATCAGCCTTTTGTTTGATTTGCAAACCCAGAAAGAACTGTAATTCTCCCATGGCACTCATTTCAAACTTCTGCATCAACGTTGTAAGGCATCACACAACTGAGGATCAGAGGATGCAAAAATAATATCATCTACATAAATTTGAACAGTAGATTATGCTGCCCAGCTTTCTTAATGAATAAAGTCTTATCAATGGAGCCTCTAGTGAATTCATTTTCCAGAAGAAAGTTTGATAATGTCTCATACCAGGCTCTAGAGCTTGTTTCAACCCATAAAGAGCCTTATCAAGCTTATACACCCCAATTAGGATGTTTATTGTCCTCAAAGCCTGGTGGTTGACATACATAAACCTCTTCTTTAATTTTCCCATACAAAAATGCACTTTTGACATCCATTGAAAAACTGAGTTTTTGATAAGCAGCATAAGCTAAAAACAATCGAATTGCTTCCAGTCTGGCTACAGGGGCAAGGTTTCATCATAATCAATACCTTCTTCTTGTGCAACCCCTGAACAACCAGTCAGGCCTTGTTCTTAACAATAAGCCCATTTTCATCATTTTGTTCCTAAACACCCATTTAGTGCCTATTGCACACTTACCTGGAGGTAGAGGAACCAGTTCCCACACTTGCTGTTTCTTGAACTGAAGAAGCTCAAGCTGCATGGCATCAACCCATCCATTGTCCTTTAAAGCAATGTGATAATTCTTTGGCTCTTGCTGACTGATGAAGAGAGCATAGAAGCAGAAATTTGACAATTGACTTCTTGTTGATACGCCAGCAGTGATATCACCAATGATTTGAGACATAGGGTGATTCTTCAGATCTTGATACACAATGAGATCTGTGCAAGTGTTTGTAGCAGGTTCAGCAGCAACAGATGGTGATGGTAATCATTTCCTTGAAACCAATCAGTGGATGGTAATTCAAAGGAAGTTGAATTTGAAGAAATCTCATCAGCATTTGTTGTGGATGGTGCTACTGGAGCTACAGGAACATCAGGTCTAGCTGAATCAGGCAGTTGATCACTAAACCTGAAGAGGTGAGTACTGCTATCATCATCGTCATCAGCACCAGCAGTGGTGGTGAACTGTTGACAGGAGCAACAGCAGGAGTTTGATAAGGAACATGTTGCAGTATGTCCAAATCAAATAGCTCCACAGGCTTTGTGGAATCTTGTCCTTAGGAGATTCATTAAACTTAACATGTAGAGTCTCTTCAACCATCTTGTTCTGCAGTTGAAGACTTTGTATGCTTTTCAAGTTGATGAATAACCACAAAGTACCCTGCATCCACCTTAGGATCAAATTTTTGGAGTTGATCCCATGTGTTGAGAATGAAACAAGGACACCCAAATGCTCTGAAGAATGAAATTAGAGGGGCCAAATGATGAAGAACTTCATATGGAGTCTTCATCAACCTCTGATTTACTAGAACTCTATTATGTACATAGCAAGTTGTATTGACAGCTTCAGCCCAAAAAGTCATTGGCAGTCCAAATCAGCCAACATGGACCTTGCAGCTTCAATAAGGGTCTTGTTCTTTCTCTCCACTACTCCATTTTGCTCAGGAGTTCTTGGGATGCTATACTGCCTCTTGATTCCCTTGATAAGTAAAACTCATCAAGTTGTGTGGTTTCTGAATTCAGTACCATTGTCACTCCTCACACACTTAACTGGTAGGGAATACTGCTTCTCAACGTGTAACACAAAGTTCATAATGGACTGGGCAGCCTCATCCTTTGAATGCAAGAAGAAAGTCCATACAAATCTGGAGTAATCATCCACAATTACCAGACAGTATTTCTTCTTAGCCATACACATCACTTTCACAGGACCAAAGAGATCCATGTGAAGAAGCTGTAAGCAGGCAGTGGACTTAGGTTCTTCTATGAGGGAAATGAAGCTTTGTGTTGTTTTCCTTTTAAACCAGTGCAGTTATCTTCACACTTGAACTCCTTCATAGGCAGTCCCCTTACTAAACCATGGTTTATCAGCTGATTCATGTTTTTGAGATTAACATGACCCAGCCTTCTATGCCATAGAATATTTCTTGGGGGAAGCCTTGGAAAATAGGCAAGGATGGCCTTTGAGATCTATTTTCTTGGAAAGATCTAAGGCATACACTCTTCATGTCCTATTGGCCTTTAGGAGAGTGTGTTCATCCAGCACCTTATCAATCAAACTTAGAACTTGGATGACAGAATCCGACAGTTCTGACCGTGAAAAGAGCAACATGGCCTTTGTCACACATTTGACTGACACTCAAGAGTTGTACTTGAGATTTTCCACATGGTACATCATCAAACTTTATTTCCCCATTGGAAACAAAGCCTTTACCGATGATGTAACCCTTTGCATCATTACCAAATGACATAACCCTTCCTTCCTTGAGAGTAGTCATTAAGAAGTGATCTGTTTCCTGTCATATGCATGGATCCTCCACTGTCTACATACCAGATGCCTCTGAGGTATGTTGAACACCCTGCACAATACAACAAATTAGTTAGATTTTGAGACCCAAACCTTTTTGGTCTTGGCCTGTTCTCATCAACAGATGGTAAACTAACATGTTTGTTGGAAACAACAGCCTGAGAGGAAGAAACTGGTGAAGAAAAGGAATCCTTTGGCTTGGACCTCCTTTTCTGTGGTTTCAACATAGGAACATCTAATGGTTAACTCTTCCCAATAGATGTTGAACCATCATAACCAGCTGTGTCTGATTTTGTGATAAGGCTTTTAGCTCTTCAGACACATTGGCATTGGAGTTTGATAAGTTCCTATGTTGCACCATCTTCTTTTGAGCAATCTCAGCTGTTGCCTGTTTAACCTCTTCCTTTTTGGATTTCTGTTTGGACTTAAGGGTTACAGGATTTGATGCTGCTGGTACAAATGTGGCTCCAAACTCAGTTTTCATTTTAACCATTTTCTCTTGAATTTCTTCTTTATGTTTGAGTTTGGATCCCCTTTTGTACCAACAATCATCTGTAAGATGATTGAACAAACCACATACTTCACATGGTTTCTTCTTCATCTTATGATGATCATCAACTAAAGAGGATGAAACTACTGAAGACTTGCTCTTCAGTACTTTGGAAGCATTATTTGCTTTCTTGACTTCCTCTTTAGTAGTCTTCAAACTCTTTCTACTGACAGTTTTCTTCTCTTCATTGCTGACAGTAGTTGGAGTTTGAACTTCAGGTGTTAAATCTTGCTCTCCAGTCCTTTCAGGACTTTAAGAAATAACTCCTGAGTTGATCATCTCTTTTATCATGTGAGTGTCAGCAGTAGAACCATCAACATCAGCTGATGGGTTCTGAGAGGGCTTAGTGCTGACTTCAACTTTTGATGATGCTCTATCAAAAAGTAAATCACATGATGAGGTGGATTGGTTATTGCTTTCTCCATCAGATTTCACTTCTGCTCTTGAAGCAAAATCTGTAGGAGGAGCAGTGTGATTGTAACCAATACCAAACTTCACATTGGAAGAAGATTGCTTACTAAGAAGCATTTCAAAACCTTTGCATGATTGTACCCATCTATCACACTCTACCTGGGTGACTGCAAGGGTTTCTTTGAGACTTCTCTGGTCATCCAAATAACCTCTAGCTTAGCCTTTTCATCATTTAATTGGCATTTAAGCTTATAAATCTCATCATTTTCTATTAAGAGCAGACTCAAACTCAGCTTTTCTTTGGAAATGGTTTTCTCAAACTCATTTTTTTGATTTATTAATGCTACATTTGCCTCTCTAATGGAGACAAAGGCAGCAATGCATGATTCAGAACATAACTTGGCTTTAGCCTCTGAAGATACCTGAGTTACCTGTGAAGATGATGCATTTGAGCAGGAACCCTCAGTAGACTCCAGGGCCTGAGAGCCAGATTCCCAAAAGGACTGTCACCACCATGTTGACCAGCACCTGTGAACAGTTGTTCATGACCAGACATGTCATCCGGTAAACTGCTCCAGTCAACACCTCCAGGGGTGAAGAAGCTGTGTTGTTGAGGTTGAGGAGGTTGATGAGATTGAGATGGTTGAGGTTATGGTAGTGCATGAGGTTGTGGTACTATAGGAACTTGAACTTGATTTGACTGTGGAATGTAATAACAAGGGTAAGAATATGGCATTTGACCCTGAGGAACAAAATATGCAGGAGATTGTGGTTGAGAATGATGACTAGAATTGACAGATGTTGCCCTCTGTGTTGTTGACTATTGCCAGGGAAAGTCACAAAAGTTGCAAAGGAATTAGATCCAGATGATCTACATTCTCTAGCAAAGTGTCCAAGCCTATGGCATTTGTGACACTTCAACTTACTCTTGTCAAAACCAACTTTAGTTTTGCCAGAGAGTCCTGGGAACTTTCTTCCAGTTCTTTTGTAGAACTTCTGAGATCTGATATTTATCAAGGCCATTTGGCTCAAAAATCCATCTCTTCTAAGTCATCATCAGCAATCCCCTTGAGATCATCCATGATGAAGCATAGATTGTCATTATTACATCCAGTGAACTGACTATCAACACTCACAAATGTAGAATCAGAAGTGTTTGAAGAGAAATCAATATGCTCATCATACTGGCATTCAGATGAAGCATATTCTAACTCATGACCAACCAAGGCAGTGTTGCCTGGTACAAAGTCTTCAGTGAGCTTTCCAGATGAAGACAGTTTTCATTTTTGTTCTATCTCTCTCTCAAATAGCAATTTCCCATGGAGTTGGGTGAGAGATAGTTTGTCCAAATTTGCACTGGAGCGTAGGACAATAGTATATGTGTCCCATCTCTCAGGCAGTGATCTGAGAAATCTGTTATTCATCTGGCTATTGGTGTACTCATGTTTGACCATTTTTAATTCAGAGATCAAACAAGAGAACCACTCGAACTGTTGAGTCAGTGTCTCACCCTTCCTATGAGAGAATGTCTCATATTGTTGGGCAAGGATTTCTCTATTATTTGCCAAGACCTCATCTGTTCCTCCAAATTGTTCTTTCAAGGCATTCCAGAGGTCATGGGCAGTTTCATGATGCATTAGCCCAGAATAGATTTCATTAGGCAGTGCCATGGCCAGAATTCCATGGGCTTTTGCATCAATCTCAAACAACTTCTTATCCTCATCTGAGTATTGCTCCCTCCTCTTCGGAACCATCTGATTGGTTTCTGGGTTATTCACCATAGGCTTATGTGGACCATGTACCACTGATGTCCAACAACCTGCGCTGTTAACAGACAGGTGATGGAGCATTCGTCGTTGCCATATGTTATACTCATTCCTAACCAGCATGGAGGCTTGGTTGAGGAACCAGTATTGTGAGGATCATTGGAAGGAGTAGTCATTTTGAGTCCAAATACAATTTAATTCAAGCTTTTAAATGTTTTTATAAAGACCACAACAGACTCAATGAAAACCAAAAGAAAATCTCAGGATGAATGACCAGAAAACACAGAAAATTCAATCTCTATAACCGTTTCTTGCAAAACACAAGAATGCTAATTCAATCAAACTTGGATCTTGAATAGCAATTTCAATGATCAATTATTAGATCGATCAATGATTAACCTGCTCTGATACCATTTGTCAGGATCAGTGATCACAAGTTTGATGTAATAGAGCGTAACGCAGCGGAATAAGAACAAGAATTAGACAAATTGTAGCAAGAATTTGATACTCGTATGCATTAAGAACAAATACGGTTATAACGAGAGAATATATTTCTGTAATAAGGAATTTTTCTATAATATCGAATATTTCTGATCAAATCATTCATGTATTACAATAGGTTGACACTCCTTATATAGAGTGCAATAGCTGCTGTTATCACGGGAAAGTGACAACTGGCAGATCTATTACAAAAATAACTAACTATTAACAAACTACTGAAATGTTCACAACTACTGAGAACATATCAGAGTGTTAAGTACAAAATAAGAAACTATTGATAAGAAACTACTGAAACTACAACGACTGAAGAACAAGCTCTTCAGTCGTTTTACAAAACTACTGATAAATATAAAATTACTGAAAGGTAAACCGTCACAACTACTGAAGAAGACCTCTTTAGTTGTTGTGACAACGTCTGATACTTTGGTCTTCAGCACATGTGTCTTCAGACTTTGTCTTCAGCACTTGTGTCTTCAGACTTTGTCTTCAGCACTTGTGTCTTCAGACTTTGTCTTCAGCACTTGTGTCTTCAGACTTTGTCTTCACCACTTGTGTCTTCAGACTTTGTCTTCAGCACTTGTGTCTTCAGACTTTGTCTTCAGCACTTGTCTTCAGACTTTGTAATCAGCTGTTGTCTTCAGCTGTTGTGGTCTTCAGTAATTGTTATGACGTCTGTGGGACTTAAAGGTTTTTCTGATCCGGCTCATTGGTTCTTTTGGTCCAACAGGTTGCTACCAAGGTTCATAGATATTTGTGGGATACAAATATTGGACTAACCCGCAACTCAAACTTTACTACATGAAATCTTGCTGATTGATCATAAGTAATTTTGAGTAAAGGCGAATATCATTTGGTATCCTCCGACCTGAGATACATATTGAGTTTTGATATTCACCAAGTATTATGCCTTGAGCTGATTCTTCATTGCCGTGAAATAATGGACAGTACATAAGGGTATGTTCAGGTATGACACGAGGTGTTTGTGAGAAACGTATGTGATCAAGATGGAATTTGTTCCTCTTATTCGTTGAGATTTAGATGTCTAAGGCCTGATAAGTTAAATTAACAAGGAATGATCACTCTATGTTCTTGGATTTAACATGACATCTGTAACAAAAGGAGAGATGATTAATTCACCTAAATCATTTCAAGTAGGGTACTTGAAAGGGATGATGTTATTGAATGGCTATAAGTCATGCGTATTAAGGGTAGTAAACCGTTGTTAGGCGGTATTTACTGCTTGCATCAATCTTCTATGAATCTTGGGCAAGTGGGAGATTGTAGGATTCTGTGTGCCCAAGACACTTAGAATATTGATGTGGTTAGTACGTTATGATCCAAGTCGGGTTATACCCAATGACAAGCTTAGCAAACACCAATTAATATTTAATTGATGATATGATCATGCAATTAAATATTTACACCAATTTAGAAAATAGGTTTTCTAAACAAGTTGCATAAGAGAGGGAACAACTTATTAGGATATTTTGTTCAACAATATTATTTGATGTGTTATTTAAATTGGTTAGATGACACCAAATAATAATGAGAGATTATAACTTATAAGTTAAATGATTAATTTTATAAGTTATATAACTTGTACATACAATTAAATGGTTAATTGCATGTCTAGTTACAAGACCATTTAACTTGTGTGTTTGTGTTTAATAAAAAAAAGGGGGGAAACCCCTTTTGGATATATATTTTGGCCGCCCAAGCCAAAAGCAATGTCCCCTTTTTCCTTGAAAACATACACACACTTAACTTGTCTTACACCCAAAAGCTCAACCTCTCACAAGACATGCAATAAACAAAATCATCAAGAACTCTTTCTCTCTCTCTCTACACTTCGAATTGCAGCAGAAAGAAAGATCCATTTCGGGTTTTTGGTGGTGGTTTGGTGTTGAATCTCCCTAACAAGAAGAGTGTTTGCACACAAGCTTGGGGTATACAAACTTGAGGAGTCCTTCCTTGGAGTCTTGGTCGATTCACAAGCATCATTTAAGCCTTCCTTGGTCGAAATTTTGGCTGGACAAAGGTAGTAATCACAGCTCATTGAAGCTGTGATTTTATGTTGCTTAACTTGTGTTTATAGCTTGTTCATTCACATATTTAAGATCCTTTGTTTTGGGTTTGCCTTTTACATTCAAATGGTCACCTAAAGAACATATTTTCAGCTTATAAGTAAGTCAATATATGTTGATATTCCACTGCGTTTTCAGTAAGTTTAATGGTTAAACTTAGTTTTAACGTTCTTGCAAACCCAACAGTTTTTGCTTTGAAGATCTCGCGACATTATCTTTATGGGACGCAATGCATAGTCTACACCAATCATAAGAGTCTCCAACACGTGTTCAACCAAAAGGATCTCAACATGAAGCAAAGACGTTGGAATGAGTTTATCAGTGACTACGACTGTGACATTCGCTATCACCCTGGAAAGGCGAATATTGTAGCCGACGCGCTGAGTCGTAAGGTACATAACAAGACTATCTCGCTTCAAGAAATCTGAGATGAAGGCAATGGTTTGATATGTTAGGGGAATTTGATACCGAGATTCATGTGGATGTCAACGAGGCTACTATCATGCTTCAAAACATAAGGATTGATAGTGATGTCGAGTTATGAATTCACAAGGCTCAACAAGCGACGTTAACCGACGAAGGGAAAGATGAAGATTTGGTGTTTAACGTTTAGTCACAACTGTAGACAAAACCGAGCGGCATGTGGTACTTCTTAAATCGACTTTAGATCCTGAATTGTGATAACCTTCGACACATTCATTATGAACGAAGCTCATCAAACTCGATATTCCATTCATCCTAGCTATGATAAGATGTACATGGACTTGCGTGGTCAGTACTGGTGGCCTAGAATGAAGAAAGATATAGTGTCCTATGTTTCCAAGTATATTACATGTGCAAGGGTCAAAGCCGAGCACCAACGACCAAGTAGTTTACTTGAACAATGTAAGGCCCCGTTCCCGGGACACTTACAGCTAGCCAATCATTGCTCATAAAACATATAATTACATTAACATGAAATAGATGTTGCAGCGGAAACATTTAAAACAACATTCTCATTAACAATGCTTTTGAAAAATAATACAATATTCATTACACAATTTCATTGTTCACATTATCATGCAAAAACAATAACAAAAGAATGCCATGCCAATGCCAAGTAGCTGCCCCGCGCCATCCTCAGCAATGCTCATCTAGCAACTGGAAAGGTATAAAAAGTAAGTGCTGCTGAGTGAGTTCTAGTTTTACATTAAAACATACTTTTCTCACGTTAAAACCGTTCTTTACTTTCATGCGATCATACATCATTGTACACATAGATAATATCATTATTATATTCATTAATCTTTCATACTTTCATTCATTCATTTGTATGTTCATTAACTTCGCATTATTTCACCATTACCTCTTTCCTTTCCTTTAACCATAAACTTTACCCAGCTATTCCTGGTACTAGACCTAGGTCTATCATAGACCAGCTATAACAGTGCATCGCACCTCTGGTCACAGTACCTAGGGTAGAGTTTAGGTGTACCACTGCTATGTGCAATACCCAGCTATTCCTGGTACTGGACCTAGGCCTATGATCGACCAGCTATAACGATGCATCACACCTCTGGTCGTAGTACCTAGGGTATGCAGCAATAAGGTTATACAAATGGTCAGTCACAAAGAAAGACCCCAATGTGCATCCTCCCGGGGTAGCGAAGCCGCACACCGTTGGGCTAACACCTTTTATGGCGTGTCCCGACATACAAGGTTTGCAAGACTTTCTTTACTTTCATCATTCATTAAAGCATGCATTCTTACATCATGTTCCTCTTTCATTGTCTTTTGCTTTACGTTACATACTACTTTCATTTCATTCATTAACATTCAACGTAAAGTCACGGGAAAGATAAACATACATAATATGGAACATCATCATACACAGTCATCATCATCATATAGGGCATTATACATACATAGCATACATCGTACATACCATCATGTATAAGCATCAAACATACATCATGCATGCCCATCATAACATCTACGACCTCAAAAGTCAACTTACATAAATCCCCGGGAACATCTCAAGTCAAAGCCTACATTCGTCTTTTTCTCAAAAAGTCAGAAAAATTCCAAGTGTTCATCCGCATTTCCTATAGTTCATCCGCATTTACTATAGTTCATCCGCATTTACTATAGTTCATCCGCATTTGTCTTACTTCATCCGCATTTGTTCATCCGCATTGGCCTTACTCATCTGCATTTCCCATACTTAGTCAATATTCATCCGCATTTCTCAGACTTAGTCAATGTTCATCCGCATTGACTTTCATCCGCATTAACCTTCATACGCATTTGTCATACTTAGTCAATGCTCATCCGCATTGACTTACTTAGCAGTTAATACTCATCCGCATTAACTGTTCATCCGCATTGACTTACTTAGCAGTTAATACTCCTCCGCATTAACTGTTCATCCGCATTTCATCCCATTACTCATCCGCATTGACTTTTCAACACTTTTGCAGATTCTAAAACTTAACATATGAGCCTTAAACATCATATTTCAATTTCAAATCACCGTTCATCATGTTCTAAGCTTAAATCATACATCCTAAGTCTTAGAAACATCATCATACATCATCAAGCATGAACATAATCATACATCACATCATACATTCAACATACACCAAATGAAACATACGGGTCCGAAACCCAGTTTAATGAAAACATACATTCATGCATTTCCAGCCCCAAAATCAGTTAAAACAGGTAAAAAAGGGGTCCTAGAACTCACCTTTGCAGCTCTTGAGTATGGCTTTCTTCCGAACGCAATTGCAAATTGAATTCAACTGCATAGAACCCACTAAAACATACCCGAACACATATAAACACACATAAGCATAGACCCGAGGACATAACCGGATAAGAATACCATAAAAACATAAAATCTTACCTTGAATTCACACTTTTCTTCTTGATCTCTTCAAACTCGAGAGTTCTCTGCTTCCTGCTACTTTCTCTCTCTAAAAATCCGAAAATTTTGTGTGTAGAAAGGGTGATGGGCGGCCATGCCACCTTTATCATCAACTTTTCAAACAATTTGTCCTTTTGGACACTTTTTACCTCTAGACTTGGGTTTTATTTCTTTTCCTTCTTTTCTTTCACTTTATTCTTCTTTCTTGACTTTAAAATAACCGGCTGTTACAAACAACCCAAAATCCCTATATGGAAATGGGAACATATATCTATGTTTTTCATAACCAAGTTACCTCGTACTCCTCGTTGTCATGATAGTTAATGGGTGTGCAGATAGTATATATATTTTGATAAAGATTTATTGCACGGATTCAGTTTTAATTGGTTATTACTAATACTAAACCACACACAAAAGGCAATGTACCTGTCGTGTGGTAATATAGTGTTGGTAAGAACCGAGTATCAATCCGTGGACACACCTAACCTACTCAACAAACCTGATGTTTGACTATCAGATTTGGTTTTTGTTAAAGAAAATGATAATTTGCATTGGAAAGATTTTTTGGATTTTAAAATAAACAATAATAGAAAGAAGTAAACTAAGATTTGAAGCGTTTGGATTTAAAACCAGGGAATAAAAGTTATCATCCTAATTAGATTCCACTCATGTAACCATGATGAATTGGTGGTGTGATTTAAAGATATGGATTAATGTAACTATGTTAATGTTCATAAAGATGAGCTGGTGTGATTTCTCATCTATCCTACTACCGTAGTGACTTGATCCTGTCAAGCTGAGTTTTACTACTCAAATCAAAGCCCTAGTAATGTAGGTAAATCTTTTGTGACCTATTTGATATACGATTTCTGAAAACATAACTTAATGTTAAAAAGAGAGTTGATCAGGTTCCTTCCTAACATACCATTAATTTTAGAAAACCGTAACAAGTACTGAAGTTTCCAAACTAATAAAAGGGAACCCATAAATGATTAGAAAGTTAAAGTGATATGATTTCTAATAACCATTTCTAGTTCATTAGCCATGGATTTATTATGAAGACCGGTTTCATGAATGAAAGTTAATTATACAGTTTTTCAACTTTGTATGACAATCACAATCATAAACCATAAATTTATAACTTCCCATTCAAATGTAGATGCTACCCATCAATAGTTTTCCCAAGACCACCATAACATTAACATAATATTTATCACACCATTAGTTCATCACAAATTACATAAGTTTCATCCGATTAGGATGATAAAAAGAGTTTAGCTCATAACGAGCTTGAACATAACAACATATAACAAAAAAGATAGATATGCAGTTATCGGTGAAATGGAACAATCAAACCGATAATCCACAATGGATGGCATTTAGACGATCCCGAGCTTCTTCCAAGTGTTGTATGCACCTCCTCAGCCTCCAAATGACCTTGAAGTCTTGATTCCCGAGAGAGTTCTACAGAGTAACTCTCCCACCAATCTTTTCAAAAAATGGTGAACTTAGGCTTCTATTATAGGCTTTCTGGAGTGTTTAAGCATGGCCCCGTGCCTAAAAGGCACGGCTCCGTGCTAGTACAATGCTTACGAAAGTTAGTCGGCTTGTACATGCAGGTTGTGTCGGGCACGGCCCCATGCTAAATGGGGCACGACCCCGTGTTGGAGGTGGGGCACGACCCGTGTTGGAGGTGGGGCACGGCCCCGTGCCTTATGGGGCACAGCCCCATGTCTACTTTTAGGGAATAGGACTTTTTGTCCTGTCAGATGTCCAAACACGGGGGTGTGTTAATTTAGCGGGGGGTGTGTTTCTTGCAAAGCATGGGGGCGTGCTTAATGAAGCACGGCCCCATGCTAGGACTCCAAAGCTCGGATTACTTCAATTTCTTGCTAAATATGCTTCTTTTGTCCATCTTGCCCTTTTAAACACCTGAAAACACAATTTTACATTTTTAAGTATATTTTCATCATTTTAAGGAAGTTATTAAGGAATAATTGATGTGTTTTGATAGGATTTTTATGTATAATTTGGAGAACATCAAATATCCCCACACTTGAACTTTGCTTGTCCTCAAGCAAAAATCACTTAAAATGACAAATCCACCAAAAACCAAATAAAACAAATTATAAACATGTCTTTCGAGAAATACGCAAGTAAACATTATTTTCATCCAAATATAAATATTCTAAGCACATGTAAAATGATATCCTAGCAAGCAATAGGTTAGTAAAGATTATTATCATGCAAAAATCCACACTTCTCACAAGATGCACTCACACTCGGCTCAATATATGGGGTCATAATCAAGATTAAGTATGACTAATACACTCAATTGCCTAGTATGAATACGTGTGAAATCATATGCTTGTTAAGGGATCAAATCTCCACCAACATAGATATTTACTTGCATAAATCATTAGATCTTTGATGGGTTGTAATTTGGCTCGGGCTCGGGTATGGAATATTTGGAAAAAGTGGCTAATTGCTAAAGACGACGGTCTTGGCTTATTTTTCTAACATAAACTACAAGGAAAGCAATAAATGTTCCCTATACAATACTTTAAGCTAGAAGGGATATGCTAGCTTGAGGACTCATTTAAGGTCAGATTGTCAAGACCGTATTTTGCTTTCAAGAATAGAAATTCATCTTTTACCTGAAGATACACAAAATGTTCCTTTCTCAAGGATCGTTCGGCTTGAAGCCTAATAGCACCCAATCGAATCAGTTCTGTGTATCCGTATTGAGATTCAGTTTGATTATTTTTGCATTTTCCATTATGAGACCAATTTCCATAATTCGGGCATCTTTCATATCTTTTTTCCTGTCTCTTTATAGCACTTTTTGAAATTCCACAAAATGGAGGAACTTGTTCGTTTTTTCGCCATTTCTTTCTTGCGTCAAACGTGAGATTGAAAATTTGTTCGTCGATTTCCGGGGGAAGTCCCGGTTTTGCGTGATGAAGACAACAAAGGAAATTGAAATCAAAAGAATACATTCCAGTTCTTTAAGGTCTGCGGTAAAAGACCAATATATATATATATATATATAATATATATATATATATATTATATATATATATATATATACATATATATATATATATATAATATATATATATATATATATTATATATATATATATGTATGTATATATATATATGTTATATATATATATGTATATATATATATATGTATATATATATATGTATATATATATATATATTACAAGCCAAAAACGTGTCTTTAACGAAAACGGGTTTTGTTGAAGGCCTTTTGGTTAAGTGATATGGTGGCTCGGGTGATTGAAAGATAAAAACGTTTAAGCTCAACGACGCTAACTAAAGTTGATGTTTGGGTAAGGAAAGTTAAGAGAATGGTTGGGGCTCAAATGGTTAAGGTCACCTAGTGCCTAACTCATTTTTATGCAACAAATACTAACTAAGGTCTTGAAATGCATACCCAAAGCAAGTTCTAATCACACGTATCATATGGCACCCTCAATTAAATCCAGAATGAAAGTAGAATTGCAATTTACAAAAGCTGTTTAAGGCTCAAAAATAAACTCACATATGGATGGAATTGGGTACAAGTGTTTCATTTTACATGATTAAATATTTTACTAGATTAGATTATTGCTTTTCAGAATATCACAACAAAAACATTTTCAATTTTATTTGGACGTCATGAATTTACTTCTTTATTTCCCGAAAATGTAAATTTATAATTTGGTTTATCAAAAATTATATTAAATTTTTGGCTTCTTGTCACAAAAATTACTTGGTAAGTGATCTTTTCTTAAAAGTTTTAAATTTGGACCTTTTTAGCAAGGTCAAATGCATTACTCCCTTCCCCACACTTAAAATTCACATTGTCCTCAATATGATTAACATATTCAAGATCGAGAAAGGGTAATGAAATAACTCCCCTAAAAATGATGAATTTTTCACTTGTGTTTGGTTGGCCTCGCGTTGTTAGACTCCTTAAATGTCACCAATTTATTAAAAGCATCAAAATCCTAAACACAAAAAATAAAAACAAAACGACATAAGTTAAAAGATAGATTGGCACAAAACAATTGTGTCAGGTCCCCAAAATGATATGGCTTTCAAGGGCTTTATGGGGGGATATCCCCCCACTCTTGGTACATTTGGTTCCTGATATACGTGACATCGTTGCTGAGGTCATCGACTCAGGAATGCAGACTTTCGACTCGGTTGAAGGCTTGTTGGGCATATTCAAATGATCGCCTTGCATGGTCGCTAGTTGTTTGTATTGAGTCGTAAAGGTCTAACATGGTTGGGAATTCCCTTGTACGTGAACAGAAAGATCCAGCTCCGGCTCCTTCCGGCTGTATTGGCATGTCGTGATCCATAATTATTTCTTCGGGGTCCGCCGGATCCCAGATTTGTCCCTTCTTATCCATGAATCTTGGCTGCCCATTTGGTAGGCTTGTCACCATGTACATACTTGTGCAAATGCTCAAGTCTAACTGTCCTGGCATCACTCCTTCAGTTCCCTCAGTGTTATAACCGTAGCTCTCATATAAGTTCAAAATCCAGCTTCCTCCAAACATGGGTGTTGGAGCACCTGCAATCGCATTCCTGGCAAAAAGATTACAAAACAAATACCCAATATTACATGGCAACTGATTAACCATACAATACAAAATGAACAAGTCCCTCAAGTTAACAACTCCCTCTCTTTGACCATGAGCTGTTATGGAATGACTAAGTAATCGATGAATGTATCGCAGTAGCGGGTCTCGTATCTGACTGCTTTTTGTTTTACTCGAGTTGAACCCTCCGTTCCAATCTGCTCCCAAAATGCTTTCCTCATTGCACCACTTTCCGCATCTTTACTTTCCTCGTCCGAGAAGGTATGGTATGTCGGCATTCTAGATATTGCTTCCTCCTCCATTTCTTGTTCCACGTAGATCCCGAGATGGACACCGAACAAGGCAATGGATGTTTTGTGCCAATGTCCATCAAGTCTGAATGAAAATGCATTATTATCCCAAGGGTCAGAGTCTTTCATGCTAAATTTGAAAGATGCTAAAAATATAGAGTTAGTTCATAAACGGAAGGTCTATTTTGTGAGAATAAACGCTTCCACTAAACACTTAATAGTGTATTGTATCTTTCTAGTTGTCCGACTGCCGCTAGTGTTTCTTCATCTACTTGTAAGTGGGATCTTTCAACCCTTTGTAGCAGTCTTTGAAGTCTATCATGACACCATCTCTCGCGGCTCCCTTCAAAACGTAAGTAGGGATGATTCATGATCCTGAAATTTCAAAAATAAGTTAATCTATACAAAACAAATTTCTTGAATAGTTTCATGATGGTAGTGAGAACCATGTGTTTTTCAAGACATAACATCATAATGATTCAACTCATGTTCAAAAATAGTTGAGAATTTATTATCCAAGGAAAAAATTGTTGAACATGGGGGCGCGTTTTGTGAAACGTGGGGGTGCGGTTAACATGATAAGGCATGGAATCTTGACTCGAGCACGCGTGGTTGTGTTTATAGATTGTTGATTAAGCATGGGTTTAACATTTTCTTGCTTTAAAAATCAAAGATTATACGTTTAACATTTTAATCATTTGTTAATAATTCAAGATACCCAAAAATATATTTTATGTTTAATACCACTTGGGAACGCTTGAACATGATTAACAAAGATTTCACCATGAATAATGAAGATAGTCTTGTTAACAATAAAAGAAAACAAACTAATTAACTAACTAAACAAACTAATAATTAACGAATCATACTTATTAACACTAATCTACTTACAAGAATAAATATGAACAAGTAGGTTGAAAGCATTCATCATTCCCTAAAATGTTTAAGAACAAGTCTTTACACATAATCGCTAGGATTTCGGTTGTTTAGAGACCTAATCACCTAACTACATGTAAATGACTTTCATAATCAAAGGAATTAGCATACTAACCTCTTGATCAAATACTCTTGAAAGAACTCTTGAAAAGATGAAAGAAAAATGGAAAACAAGGTGAAAATGAAAGTGGATACGACTTTGCAGGCAATTGAGGTTGGTATTTATCATGCAAAATTGAAGAGGAACAAGACAAAAGGCTGAAATATGTCAGCTTGTGTCATTTTTTGTCGAACACGGGGGCGTGCCTCCTTAAGCACGGGGCCGTGTTCATGTGTTGTTGTTTGGTTTTAGTCTTTTATTGTTTCGTTTTTTCAGTTTCACGCGTTATGTAATTTTCCTGGTTAAGTTTATCACTTCCAAATCATCAGAAAAAATACAAAAATATTCCTAGAGTTAAATAACACAAGCCACATTGAAAATTACATTTCCTAGGGTCCTACGGTTACGCGATACGTTAAAAGCCGAGAGTCTGAAACAGCAAAACCAGACTCTTTAACGTGCAACGGTGCACTTAGCACATCACGAAATGCTTCTAAAAGAAACCTCCACACATTTCGTGTGGAAGGTTCAGGATGGGATAGTGAGAAGTGCGGTTGCTCAATTCCGCAAGCTGCCGGTTAATGGAAATGAGTTCCTCGCTCATCTGTTGAAATTTTTGGATAAGTTCAGCTAAGCGTTGGGATGCAGCGAGGTTCATTTCAATCAGTTGCTTGATTAGTTCATGCAGCCTGAAGAAATATTCTTGAGTCGTTGGCTCTCGTGTTTCAGAACGCGGTTTCTTCGTAGGATTCCAGTTGGAACTTCCGTGACTTGATTCTTTCATTTTCCAGATGCTTTTAAACAGGAGTGAGTGTGATGAAAGAATGGAACAAGTGTGGTATTTATATACAGGTCGTGGATATTGAACACGGGGGCGTGCTTGGCTAAGCATGGCCCCGTGCTTGTCAGAATTCATCTTAAATTCGACCTGCAACGTTCCAGAGTCGTCAGCGGAGATCGTGGAAAGAAATTTTTCTGAGACACGGGGGCGTGCTTGATGAGACACGACCCTGTGCTTGTGCTTGTGAAGTCTAAAAAGTGTTAAAAAGTAAGAAAAGTTTATGTACAGGTTCCGCGTTTAAGTTTCGTGTCTTCGGCATGACCCTTCCCCTCACTTAGTTTTCGTCGGGGCGGAGGTGTAATTCTTCCGAGTGAATCTTGGTTGGTCCATCATTATACGGTTTCAAACGATGACCATTTACTCTGAAACTTAAACCTTCGTGGTTATAAATTTCAATGGCACCATTCAAAAACATGTTTTTGATCGTATAAGGTCCAAACCAATGTGATTTCAGTTTTCCAGGAAACAAACGTAAACGAGAGTTATACAATAAGACACGTTCTCCCACATGAAATCATTTTGTGTTCTTTAATCGAGCGTTGTGGAATTTCCTTGTCTTTTCTTTGTAAACCCTAGCGTTTCCGTACACTTGTTCTCTCAATTCCTCCAATTCGTGAATTTGTAGGAAGCGATTCTTTCCTGCAAGGTCTTGGTCCAGGTTTGCTGCTTTAAGTGCCCAAAAAGCCTTGTGCTCTAGTTCCACAGGTAGATGACACGACTTCCCATAAACTAGTTTAAACGGTGTTGTGTTGATGGGAGTCTTATAAGCTGTTCGAAAAGCCTATAATGCATCATCTAACTTGGTAGACCAGTCCTTGTGGTTTTGACCTACAGTTTTCTCAAGGATTTGTTTGATGCCTCGGTTAGTGACTTCAGCTTGCCCATTCGCTTGTGGATGGTAAGCAGTTGTAAAGCGATGGTGAACTCCATAACGCGCCATTGCTCGTTCGAGCTGATTGTTACAGAAATGAGTTCCTCAGTCACTAATTAGAGCTTTGGGGGCACCGAAATGAGAGAATAGTTTTTAAGGAATTTGACAACGTTTCTGGCATCATTAGTAGGCAGGGCTTGAGCTTCAGCCCATTTTGAGACGTAATTAACTGCCACCAAGATGTAACGATTGCCAAATGACACCGAGAATGGCCCTATGAAATCAATACCCCATATATTAAATATCTCGCATACTTGAACTGGTTTCTGAGGCATCTCATCCTGTGTTGAGATATTGGTTGTCCTTTGACATGCATCACAGGTGCGTACCATGTTGTGAGCATCTTTGAATATCGTGGGCCAGTAAAATCCAGAGTCAAATACTTTTTTGGCTGTTAAGGTTGCTCCATGGTGTCCTCTGGTGGGTCCTTCATGACAGTGCCTTAGAATTTGTTCTACTTCTCTTTCGTATATGCATCTTCGAATGAGTTGGTCTGCACCGATTCTGAATAGATACAGATCTTCCCAATAGTAATGTTTGATATCAGTAAAGAACTTCTTCTTTTGCTAGTAAGTCATTCCCTTGAGAAGGATTCCGCTAAGTAATTTCAAAATCAGCAAACCAAGGATGTTCATTGATTGAGGATTGAATGTGCATAATGAATTCATGAGGAAAGTTGCCGTTTATTGTGGCTTCCTCAGTTTGTGAAGGACTTGAATCCTCAAGACACGAGAGATGATCAGCTGCTAGATTTTATGCTCCTTTCTTATCACGAATTTCGATGTCAAATTCTTGAAGCAGAAGGATCCAACAAATCAATCTTGGCTTTGTATCTTGTTTGTTGAACAAATAACAAAGGGTTGCATGATCGGTTTAAACAATTGTTTTTGAAAGGATGAGATACGAGAGGAATTTGTCAAATCCGAAAACTACCGCAAGAAGTTCTTTTTCGGTGATGGTATAGTTTTCTTGTGCGTCGTTTAGGGTTTTGCTCGCATAATGAAGTGGGTGAAATTACTTGTCTTTCCTTTGTCCTAATACGGCTCCTACCGCGAAATCCTTTGCGTCGCACATGAGTTCAAATGGTAGCGTCCAATCTGGGGAAACCATGATTGGAGCGGTTACCAACCTCTCTTTAAGCAATTTGAATGCACTAATGCATTCGTTAGAACATACGAATTGAGCTTCTTTCTCGAGAAGTTGAGTCATTGGTCGAGCGATTTTTGAGAAATATTTGATGAAACGATGGTAGAATCCTACATGTTCTAGGAAACTTCTAATGTCTTTCACAGTTGTGGGACGCGGAAGTTTAGAAATAGTGTCGACTTTGGCTTGATCAACTTCAAGCCCTGCACGGGAAATTTGGTGTCCTAACACAATTCCTTCCATAACCATGAAATGGCACTTTTCCCAATTTAAAACAAGGTTAGAATCTTCACATCTAACCAGCATCTTTTCCAGATTTTCAAGACATTGCTCAAATGAGTTTCCAAATATGGAGAAATCATCCATGAAAACTTCCATTGAGTGTTCAATCATGTCATGAAAAATTGCTACCATGCATCTTTGAAATGTAGCAGGAGCATTACACAATCCAAAGGGCATTCGCCGATAAGCAAATGTGCCATATGGACAGGTGAATGTCGTCTTCTCTTGATCTTCGGGAGCAATAGGGATTTGAAAATAACCTAAGAAACCATCCAGGAAACAATAGAACATTTTTCTAGATAATCGCTCAAGCATTTGGTTGATGAAAGGAAGAAGGAAGTGATCTTTCCTTCTGGTGTCATTGAGTTTGTGATAGTCTATGCAAACTCTCTATCCTGTAACCGTACGAGTAGGAATAAGCTCATTCTTCTAGTTAGTTACAACAGTCATTCCTCCTTTCTTTGGAACAACTTGGACGGGACTAACCCAAGGCGAATCAGAAATAGGGTAAATGAAACTGGCATCTAGCAGTTTGATTACTTCTTTCTTCACCACCTCTTGCATGCTCGGTTTAAATGTCTTTGAGATTGAATGATGGATTTTAATTTCTCCTCCATCAATATTTTATGAGTGCAAAAGGATGGATTGATTCCCTTGATGTCCATGATTTTCCATGCAATTGCTCGTTTGTGTGCCTTAAGCACATTGAGCAACTTGTTCTTCTCATCAATTGATAAGGCGGATGAGATTATGACAGGAAGTTGAGATGTGTTTTCAAGAAAAACGTATTCGAGATGAGATGGAAGTTCATTGAGCTCTAAAACTGGAGGGACTTCTATAGAAGGTTTGGCTTTTGGTTCTAGGTCTTGCTCAATGATCTCAAATGCTTCTTGATGAAATGATGTTTCATCAACTTTAAGTTCATAAATGATTTGGTTCTCACAGATGGGTTCGGTGATTTGGACTTCTATTAATTGAGTGTTGCAAGCTTCATTTTGAAGGGTTTTCTTCAAATGATAGGTTATGATCGAATCACAAGCATCAACGTAATAGAGTGAGTCATCATGATGTTGAGGGTGTTTCATGGATTGTCCTATATCGAAAGTTACTTCCTCCTCGTCTACTCTAAGCATGAGTTTGCCTGTACAAACATCAATGACAGCTCGAGTAGTCGCTAAGAAAGGTCGACCTAGGATAAGTGGAACATTTTTGTCTTCGTCCATGTCAAGGATCTCAAAATCAACGGGAAATACGAATTTGTCAATTTTAACTAAGATATTTTCAATGATGCCCCTCGAATATTTGACAAAAAGGTCAGCTAACTGGATGCTCATACGGGTAGGTCTAGGTTCACCGAGGTTTAATTATTCGAAAACCGCATAAGGCAAAAGGTTAATGCTTGCACCTAAATCAGCTAACGTGTTACTGACAGAAAGATTTCCTATTAGGCAAGGTATGGTGAAACTTCCTGGATCTTTTGAGGTAGTTTGTTTTGAAGAACTGTAGAGCATTCCTCATTCAAAACTACGTGTGATAACTCTTCCAGTTTCTTTTTGTTTGACAAGACACCTTTTAGAAACTTAGCGTAGTTTGGCATTTGTGCTAAGGCCTCCACCAAGGGCAGATTGATGTGGAGTTGCTTGAACAACCCAAGGAATTTGCCGTATTGTGCTTCCATTCTTTGTTGTCTCAAACGACCTGGATATGGAGGTGGTGGAACATATGGAGGTTGTAAGGCCCCGATCCCGGAAACCTCACAGTTGGTCATTCATAGCAATTAAAACATTAATCATTACAAATAAACGAGCTTAGCAGCGGAATATGTTTATCAAAAGCCATTCATTTCATTTAAACCCCTGTTGTTGAGCAATACATCATCGTTTAACTGATTACAAAAGAATTGTTTATATGCATTACAAAACAACAGCAACATAGAATACGAATGGATGTCAGTCTTTCCCTTGCCGAGTAGCTTCACTCTCATGCCATCCTCAGCAATGATTACCTGCTAACTGAAAATGTATAAAAGTCAGTGATGTTGAGTGAGCTCTAGTTTTTAAAGTAATAAAATACTTTCTATATGTTGTTTAAGAAAATACTCTTTTCTGTAAAATACAACTCTGTACTGTATATGCGAGCACGCATCAACTATATGAACAAATAATGTTCGATCTCTGTACTGTATGCCTTGTCTGTAACTTTAGCTTTATGTTTCACTTTCTGTATGGACCAGTTAGCAATACCCCAACTATATGCGCGATGGAAAACGGGTGATGGGCCATCTATATCCCTCGAAAGGGTCAACTGTATCCCTCGAAAGGGTAAACTATATCCCCCAAAAGGGTAACTGTATCCCCCGAAAGGGTCAACTTTATCCCCCGAAAGGGTAACTGTATCCCCCAAAAGGGTCAACTATATCCTCCAAAAGGGTAACTGTATCCCCCGAAAAGGTCTGTGTACTATGTACAAGGCCGACCCAATCACCCAGGGCACGCTACAAAGGTCCTTCCAATCTCAATTGATTGACCCTGTGTGCATAAAAGGGTAGCTAACCCGCAGCACAGTTGAGCTAACGACAACACGGTCGTGTCCCTCCTGTAAGCTTGCAAGACTTGTTAACATTTTATTAATGTTCCTCTTCTTTCTTTATTGCTCTTTCACTTTATTATTACGAAATACTTTGCGTTACGATAATAACATACCACGTAAAGTCACATACTATGGGTAATAATAATAGCAATAACCATAATAAGGAACAATCATAATCAATCATATCATGCATGAAACAACATCATTAATAAGCCCTTAGTCAACCTCGGTCAAATCCCTAAAGCACAGACTCCTAAAAATTCTGTAAAAATTTCTAAGTCTTAGGCGCATGGGACTATTTGGGCGCATGAGCCCTATTTGGGCGTTTCATCACTATTTAGGCGCATCAGCCTAACACTTAAACATTTTCACTTTAGGCGTGAACTCATTCAGGCGTATGGGCACTATTGGTGCGTATGAACACTTAGGCGCATGGGCCACTTGGGCGCATGGGCACTATTGGGGCGCATGGCCCTACACTTAGTCGTCCGACTATTATTTTGTAGGCGCATGGACAACTGTTCAGGCGCATGGGCTGTACTTTATCATTTCTAAGGTAATCTTAGACGCATGAAATACTGTTTGGGCGCATGGATCACACTTAGTTCTTACTATGGCATTTTCAGGCGCATGAACCTTATTTAGGCGCATGGACCTTCTGTACTATACGTTTCCAGTATGTTTTCAACCCAAATCATCGATTCTATCTGTTCTAAGCTTGATGTGGCTATTCTAGCATGAATAACCTATAAGCATACAAGAATCACATTCATTCATGCACAATGCACACGGGTAAACATACATGAACTTTATAAAACCATTTTAATACATTTTCAGCCCCAAAGATCATTTAAAACAAGTAAAACCGGGGTCTAGAACTCACCTGATGCAACTTGGTTGTTTCTTCTTCCTTTGAACCCGCTTGCAAAGAGTTCCAAAACACCTAAAATCCACACCATACGCACACACCCGAACACAACACAAGCACATAAGCACAAGAGCACATAACCGGGATAAAACCCGTCATAAACACATAAAAACTACGAATTCTTACCTTGAATTCGCCTACTTCTTCTTGTTGTTCTGAAAACCGAGAGTTCTCTACTCTCTCTCTCTCTAAAAAATGAAGAAGATGGTGATGTGAAAAGAGGGTGGGCGGCCATGCCCACCTTTTACACCAACTTTCAAAGATATTTGTCCTTTGGACACTTTTCGTCCCTCCACTTGGACATTATTACTTTTCTTTCTTTTTATTCTTTATATCTTGCCTTTTAAGATAACCGGGTGTTACAGAGGTGGTGGAACGTATTTCTTGGCTGGTTCTTCAATAACAACTGGTTGCTTTTACTTATCACTCGAATTACTTGGACTTTCAGTTTCTACCTCTTTAAGGATGGGTTGTAATGTGGGCGCATCACCTTGAGTGGTTTTGCCACTCCTGGTGGTGATGGCTTTGACTTGAGCATTAGGGTTTGTTACAGTGTTGCTGGGCAAAGCTCCTTGAGGTCGCTCAGATAGCTGTTGTGCATTTGACCTACTTGGTGCTCTATGGTTTGCAATGATGCTTTGTTGCTTTTGATGTCAGCTTTGTTTCTTTGGAACCTCACCTCATTTCTTCGATCAGATTTCCAGATGTACTCATATGTGGCTTGTGTGGTTAACAACTGCTGCAATAAGTCTTCCATTGATGATGCTCCACGGTCTTGGTTACTACTGCTTGGACCTTGGTATGGTGGTTTCTGTTGCTGGTAAGGTGGCCTTTGCTTGAATCCAGATGATTGTTGGTTATTACCAGCATCTCTGTAATTCGAGTTAATTCTCCAATTTGAGTTGTTGTTGTATGAGCCTCCTACATAGTCAACATCTTCAACCATCATAATGCCTTATGGGCACTCCCTGGTCTTGTGTGAATTTCCACATGTGTTGCATCGTGTTGGAGTTTTCCTTAGCTCGCTTTGCAATTGTTCATATTTTTTTGTTAGAACTTCTAGTTGGGCTGCAATTAGGGTTTTAGAGTCTACTTGATGAATACCTTTAGAACTAGTTTGGTTCTTAAGGGATTGTAAGCAAAGCTCTTCTTAGTTGTTCTTTCTAAAGCTTGGTATGCTTCTGTTGGCATGAAACTTACGAAATCTCCTCCCGCACTTTGGTCTACCGCTTGCTTGTGGGCTCCGCTGATTGCATCGTAAAAGGTTTGACACTGCAGCCGCAGATCAAGTCCGTGATGTGGGCATCTCCAAAGGAGACTTTTATATCTCTCCCATGCTACGTGTAATGATTCATCGTCGTCTTGGCGAAAACTTGTGATGCTGCTTCTTAGTTTGGCAGTGCGATTGGTGGAAAGTTTTTCAAAAGGAATTGTTTAGCCATTTCCGCCCATGTGGTGATGGAACCAGGCGGAAGTGAATCAAGCCAATCGATGGCTCGGCCTCGAAGTGAAAATGGAAAAAACTCTTAGTCGAATGGCGTCGCCTGAACAGTTATTGATTTTGAACGTAGCACAGATACGAAGGAATCGTGATATGTGAGCATTAGGATCTTTGTCTTGTAACCCATGGAGCTGAACAGAGTTTTCTACAAGTTGGATAATACTAGACTTAATCTCAAAAATTTTGGTCGCTATTGCTGGTTGGACAACACTAGACTCATAACCATCTATTGATGGTGTGGCATAGTGTGCCATCTTCATTTCCTCGTCTTGGTTAGCCATGTCTTCTTCGGATGGTGTATATTCCAAAATATCTTCTTCAATGACTGGTGTTGCTTGTTGTGATCTTTTGCGCAATCTTTGACGGAAAAGTCGTTTGGGTTCCGAAAGAGGCGAAACATGTTCAGAACTAGAAGAGTCGGACATACAATAACTTAAAGAAGCATAAACTAACTAAGGCTTAAAATGAATCAGGCAAAAGTAACTAAACTAACTAGGGCAAACTACCTAAAAATAAAAATGAAGTTTAAACAAAAATATATTAACAAGTTATATACAAGATAGTCAAATATTTAGTTTGTCTTTCAACTACCATGTGTCCCCTGCAATGGCACCAAAAACTTGATGGATGTGCAGATAGTATATATATTTTGATAAAGATTTATTGCACAGATTCAATTTTAATTGGTTATTACTAATACTAAACCACACACACAAAAGGCAGTGTACCTGTCGTGTGGTAATATAGTGTTGGTAAGAACCGAGTATCAATCCGTGGACACACCTATCCTACTCAACAAACCTGATGTTTGACTATCAGATTTGGTTTTTGTTAACGAAAATGATAATTTGCATTGGAAAGATTTTTTGGATTTAAAAATAAACAATAATAGAAAGAAAGTAAACTAAGATTTGAAGCGTTTGGATTTAAAAACAGGGAATAAAAGTTATCATCCTAATTAGATTCCATTTATGTAACCATGATGAATTGGTGGTGTGATTTAAAGATATGGATTAATGTAATTATGTTAATGTTTATAAAGATGAGCTGGCACGATTTCTCGTCTATCCTGCTGCCGTAGTGACTTGATCCTGTCAGGCTGAGTTTTACTGCTCAGATCAAAGCCTAGTAATGTAAGTAAATCTTTTGTGACCTATTTGACATACAATTTCTGAAAACATAACTTAATGTTAAAAAGAGAGTTGATCAGGTTCCATCCTAACATACCATTAATTTTAGAAAAACGTAACAATTACTGAATTTTCCAAACTAATAAAAGGGAATCCGCAAATGATCAGAAAGTTAAAGTGATATGATTTCTAATAACCATTTCTAGTTCATTAGCCATGTATTTATTATGAAGATCGGTTTCGCGAATGAAAGTTAATCATACGGTTTTTCAACTTTGTATGATGATCAAAATCACAAACCATAAATTTATAACTTCCCGTTCAAATGTAGATGCTACCCATCAATAGTTTTCCCAAGACCACCATAACATTAACATAATATTTATCACACCATTAGTTCATCACAAATTACATAAGTTTCATCCGATTAGGATGATAAAAAGAGTTTAGCTCATAATGAGCTTGAACATAACAACATATAACAAAGAATATAGATATGTAGTCATCGGTGAAATGGAACAATCAAACTGATAATCCACAATGGATCGCGTTTATACGATCCCGGGCTTCTTCCAAGTGTTGTATGCACCTCCCGAGCCTCCAAATGACCTTGAAGTCTTGATTCCCGAGAGAGTTTTGCAGAGTAACTCTCCCACCAAAGCTTTTCAAAAATGGTGAACTTAGGCTTCTATTTATAGGCTTTCCAGAGTATTTAAGCACGGCCCGTGCTAGTACAATGCTTAAAAAAGTTGGTCGGCTCGTACATGTAGGTTGTGTCAGGCACGGCCCCGTGCTAAATGGGGCATGGCCCCGTGTTGGAGGTGGGGCACGGCCCCGTGCCTTATAGGGCACGGCCCCGTGTCTACTTTTAGGGAACAGTACTTTTTGTCCTGTCAGATGCCCAAACACGGGGGTGTGTTAATTTAGCACGGGGGTGTGTTTCTAGCAAAGCATGGGGGCGTGCTTAATGAGGCATGGCCCCATGCTTGGACTCCTAAGCTCGGATTACTTCAATTTCTTGCTAAATATGCTTCTTTTGTCCATCTTGCCCTTTTAAACACCTGAAAACACAATTTTACATTTTTAAGTATATTTTCATCATTTTAAGGAAGGTATTAAGGAATAATTGATGTGCTTTTGATAGGATTTTTATGTATAATTTGGAGCATATCAATAGCGTAGGGGTGATTGTTGACCATTTGACCAAGATGGCACATTTCATACCATACGAGACACATACAAAGTTTCAAGACTGGCTCGTATCTACATGTCGAAATTGTGAGTCGTCATGGCGTGCCATTGCACATCGTATCCTACCGAAATGCTCATTTTACTTCGCACTTTTGGTCGTCTATGCAAGAACTCTTGGGTACTCAATTGGATTTAAGTACGGCTTACCATCCTCAAATTGATGGTCAAACCGAACGAACAATTCAAACCCTCTAGGATTTGCTACGACTATGTGTCCTTGACTTTGGTGGTGATTGGGATACGCATTTACCGCTCGCGGAATTTTCGTATAACAATAGTTATCACTCGAGTATCAAGATGGTACCATTCGAAGCACTTTATGGCAACATTGGTGAAAACTTCATCACTGGTCCTGAACTCATACAAGAAATAACTGATAAAGTCTCCACAATCCGCAAGAACCTTGAAATGGCAAGAATATAATGTTCCGCATTTTACATTTATTTCTTTTTCCTTGTTCAATCCTTGTAATCTTAAGATTTGATCACGGTGAAAATATTTTTTTATGTAATTCTTGTTGATTATATGTTTCTGCAACGCTTACCCAATTACAAATTACGCATATCAACACAAAACCGAAACAATTTATCGGGACTTATATATTCCAGAAAATTAATTACAAGTTTTTTATTATGATTCATATATTAAATATTCATTTTGTTACTAGTTATGGTGCAAATTAATAAATAAAATAAGTTAAGGGGTTAAAATTAAAAATTTGTATTTTCCCTCCACTCATCTCCCCAACTACTTACATTTATGGCCAACCATAATTTTCACCTATAAATACTAACTCAAATCCCCCTCTAATCACTTTCATCACTCTAAGCTCTTTCTAAACTCTCTCTGAACTCTCTCAATCCATCCAAGAACTTCATCTTTTTAGCAAGAAATATTCAAGAACAACTTGTGAGTTTTAATTAATTTAGTTATTTATTTACATATTATACTTTCTTCCTTACTTTCTTCTTCATTTTCTCTACACTTGGAATAATCTCTAGGATATAACCACTAGTCACCAAGGTGACACAAGTATGGTAACCCCCATTTTGAGGTCCAAGTTGGAAATATTATAATTGATTTTTTCATACATGTTTTCTTGTTTTATTTTTAAACCTTTTACATACTAAACCAAGTCACCAACAACTTCAATGTTGGAAGGCTTGTGTTGAAGTTATATTTCTCAAACTTTAAGTCTTTTACACTCCATTCTTTCATCTTTACAAAACACTAAGTGATCTACAAATCAAGAAGTGGATGAAACCAAACTGAGCCTCCAACCAATGTTGAAAGGCTTGTGTTATGATATGAAATGGTGATGTTGAACCTTGGTTCTACAACTAATTTATCCACCATACCCCACTTGAACACTTAGTAAAACTAGTCAATTTACTTTAGTATTTTCATTTATATACTCATGACCATCCGAATCACCCTATGTGGAGATTTTGTGCAATGGTGACAATCTTGAGGTTGTGGATATCCCTACCTTATACATGACCTATATGAATATAACACTTGAGGTTTGTGGATTACCCTACCTCTAATGCATGACTTATATTTATATCTACATAATACTTAGTCAAAAGCAACCATAATATCAATCAACCATGGTTGAAGGTTATATGTTAAGGTAGACATTATACTAATCTTATGATTCCTTATTTTGGACTTCCAATGACCGACTAAAACTCATAAAGAACACACACAATACATGGTGTCCAAATAAGTGTCTAAGTAGTATATACTTACATTTACTCTCGTATTTGTAATTTTTGTATACTTTCCAATTGCTAAAATCTCAAACTTTAAATCCTAAACTTACACACTTTCATTTACCTTTTAGGATGACTTTGGTTAATCATTTAAACTCAATCATCTATTCTTGTGGATACTAATCGCCAAACCGTGAGTCATACTTCACCCATTTTGTTTTAACACTATTTGGGTTGCAACATGTATCAATTATCAAATTCACTTAGTTATTCATTCAATCAAAATCATTATAAAACTCAATTCATACAAACATGCTTACTTTTTATACTATTTGTGAATACATTCTAGAATACATTATCTTGCAAGCAATCTAAACCTCCCTTAACATGTATAGCGCTATAGGACTAGCACATCCGCCCTATTATGAGGGTATATGTTAAGTTATTCAATATTTACGGTCTTGGTCATTTTTAATGCTAAGATTACGCTAGTGGACACTTTGGTTTGATTATCGGCTTTGCATGCTAGCTGTAACATTTCGTATTTTTTTAATTAAAAGTTAATTTTTGTTAATTCTTATAAGACCTATTTATGCTATTTATGAAACTTGGTGGGCTATTTATGTATAATTCCTTATTAATTTAAATTTCTAAGTTAATTAAATAATAATAATAGTAAGATAGTAATAATAATAATAATAATAATAACATTAATAATACTTTATTAAGTTACTTAAAAATGTTAAAACTTAATTAAGGATGTTAAGGGGTTAATTTGTCATTTTAGAAACTTGAAATGGAATATTTGTGCATAAAATAATAAGAACCAAACTGCAAGGACCATTGTGTAACATTTTAAAACCGAACCCCCTCCCCCTCTCCTCCCCCTTTTTTCCGGCACATTATGAGCTTTAATTCGAGGTTAAAGATGTCGATTTGGCTTGGAAACCGCTCGACATCATCCTCTAAACTGTTCGGTCATTAAAGTTCAATTATAACCTAATTAACTAAACTAATCGACATTTATCTAACTCTAATCGATTGCAAATATCAATTACACTTGAAAACACACAAACTCTCAGTTCGATTACCTCCCTCATCGTGCACCTGCAACTTGATCAAAATCTACCTTCCGAGCATTATTAACTTCAATTGATTGAGGGCTTTGCATCAAGAACCAAATCCAAGCTATCGTTAAGTTTAATTCGATTGTTATCAACGTTTGATTTTCGATTGACACCAGACATTCGCGGTTGTTCTTCGTACTATTCATCCTTTGTTCTACATCAAATCGGGTAAGTGAATCCATGAATGTGTCGAATTGACATGGGAACGAAGCCCCATGATTATCAACATTAACACTAACGATTTGATCTTCAATTTGGGGGAAAATCGTTTTTAGGGTTCTTGGTGAAAAGGAGGAATTTTTTAATCCGGTTTAAAAGAGTTAGAAACCAAAATGACCAAAGCCAGGCCCTGGTTCACTGGTTAAGTTACTATCTTTATAACCTTGAGGTCCGTGTTCGAAACCCCGGGCTCCCTCAATTTTTTTAGGCTTTTTAAGCCTTAATTAATTATGGGCAAATTTTAATATTTATAAAAATAGCTTTTGTAAACATTTTTTTAATAATTTTGTTAAACACCAATAATTTCGGAATTTTTATAAAATATAGATAATAAACTAAACTTTCATAAAACCTTTTTACGAAATATCGAATTTTATTTCTATTAAAATGGAGTTCAAATCTATTAGCAAAAATTATTTTGGAATTACCTTTTAAATTTATCGTTTAAATCCTGTTTGTTTGCAAGTGTTTATTTAAGTTTAGAATATTAAACCTTATTAGTTATTTTAAATGGTAAATTGCATATTTTCTATTAAAGGACCTGAATACTATCATTTCCCTTATTAATTAATGTATTTACAAAAACCCCCCGAATTCGACTTAGAACCCTACCCTCTCAATCTTTCGTTCAACTTTTATAACTTAAGCTTGTATATTTATCCAATTTAGGTGCCTTGTGACGTTTTTCTTGGAAGACATTTACTATTCTAATAATCTCCATTATATACTTATTGCCAATGTGCGTTTCCTTGCCCTTTTTTTATCTTTCACTAATTTGGGTGAACAGATTACTTCTACTAAGCACTGTAAAAGTTTAAACTTGTAAGCCTGCAATTCATATTTGGTCATAGGTTATATTTGTGGGTGTTGTAGTGTTTATATGAGATACAATTTTTGTTTGCAATCATTAACTATTGCTAGCCTAAAGATGACAGGATCAGTGATCACAAGTTTGATGTATCAGAATATAAAGCAGCGGAATACAAACACGAATTAGACAAATTGTAGCAAGCAACGATATTTGTGAGCATTAAGATCGCATACAGTTATAGGGAGAGAATGAATTTCTGATTTCTAGGAATGTTTATAGATGTAGAATATTTCTAATCGAATCAATCAATCATTCCATTCAATTACTCATTTCGCTCATGATTACAATAGGTTGTCACTCCTTATATAGAGTGCAACAGTCACTGCTGTTATCACGGAAAGTGACAACTGGCAGATCCAATACAAAATAACTAATTCTTAACAAACTACTGAAATGTTCACAACTACTGAGAACATATCAGCAAGTTAAGTACAAAATATAAAACTACTGAAACTACAACGACTGAAGAACAAGCTCTTCAGTCGTTTTACAAAACTACTGAAACATAGAAAATAAAACTACTGATATCACAACTACTGAAGAAGTACTCTTCAGCAGTTGTGACAAACTACTGAGGCTTCAGTACTTGATCTTCAGACTTTGACCTTCAGGTGTTTCATCAGCTGATGACTTCAGTAGATATCATCAGCTGATGTCTTCAGTCTTTGTCTTCAGACTTTGTACATCAGTTGTTGATCTTCAGCACTTGTGAACTCTTCAGCTGTTGTTCTTCAGTACTTGGTCTTTCAGCTTCAGCACTTGTGTTCTTCAGCTGTTGTACTTCAGCACTTTGGTTCTTCAGCTGTTAAGGTCTTCAGCACTTGATCTTCAGCTGTTGAGTCTTCAGCACTTGTCAAACTACTGATGAGGCTTTCAGCAGTTGTTGTGATACCGTGTGGGACTTAGAGGTTTTCTGATCTTGGCTCATTGGTTCTTTTGGTCCAACAAACTCCCCCTGAACCAATGCAGCCAAAACCTCTAACTTATTTATACTCCCACTTATTGATGGCAAAATGTTGGTCTTTTTCCTTCTTGATCAGTAGAGAAGATGACCCATGTACGCTCCGGCCTGGGAAAAATCTCAAATATTTGTTTGGCAGAGTATGAATGGGAACTCTGTTTTGGGAACTGGACACAGAGTTGTTATCCCATTCATGAGATTTACTTCCCCATAATGAGTCTGTATGACTCACGAACATAGGCCTCAAGGAGAACAATTTGTTCCTCTTGAGAGAGTTCTTCAGCTCCTCCTTCGAAGAAGAACTCTGGACCATAGTACTCTGATAAGTACTTCATGGTCCTGCCATTTTTCAGCTCCACCGTAGTTACCTCCCTATATACAAATTCATCAGGATGGTTGCCTTCAAGGAGTAACTGGAGCTCATTCTTTTGGATGTCTTCAAGCTTTTTATATAACAACCCCTTCTTAATCATCTTGTTTTCTAGTAAGGCTTGAGGTGTCTTCTTTGCTTGGTGAGCTTTCTTGAATTCATCAATGATTTCCCAAGGTGACTACAACGCCAACATGATGGTAGATTCTATTGTTTTTCGTACTTGGCCGTTGTATCTGTGTGGGATAGTTCTTTTATGGATTCTAGAACTCACCCTGGGGTCTGGCCATACTCTCACTCTCTCCTTCTGATACTGAAAGGTGTGCCTGAGAGTGTACAGCCTTTGAGCATGCCCTTTCATGGCTTGAATATGATGACTGAGGAAATTCCTTGTCAACCATCTTCAACAGTTGCTCATCGTGCTGTTTCTGCTGTTCTTCTTCTTCTATCTGACTCTGACCATTTCCCTTTGAGAGTCAGGTGTGATCATGGATTGACTTCGGGGTTTGGTAGCTTCAGAACAGCAGAGAGTGGCAGACTATCATCTTCATCCTCTTCTTCTTCTTCTTCTTCCATCCTCAGCACCCTTCTCCTCCTTCGGGGTACATCACTGGATGGTTGGTTGGTGAAGGATTGGTTTTGAAGAGAGGATGTTTGGATTTTGGCTTAGAGGTTGGTTGGGAGATTTGAGGGATAGGATCTGTTTGAGTGGGTGGAAGGGAAGGTTGATCTAGCATCCTTGTAGTTATTTCGCCTTTGTGAGTTTAGCCATCTCTAACTTTTGCCAGCCCCAGCCTCATCAAGGGCTTCCACAATAATCCTTTGTTGAATTGCTCAGACAGACAGATTCTGGTGGCTATAGCCAGAATGCTGTCCCTGGACCATGCGCGGATCTCCATTAATGATCTTCCCAAGTATTTTGCAATAAAGCGGATCATTATTTCCAACCTCTCTTTCTCAAGAGCATCATACCCTGCCCATCGGTTTGTATCTCTTGTACTTCTAACCTTCTGATCTCACTATCCAGTGTGGCTGTGTCAAACCCCTGCCTGAAGAGTTGTTCAATTATTTTATCCATGGAGCGGCTGTGTGTGGTGTCAGCTTCTTTGACCAGCTCCTCCAAGGATTTGTCTTCAGCAGTGTGATCATCAGCACTTCTCTTTCGCTTGTACGTGAGCAGAGGTTGCTTTTCTTTTCCTCCTCTTCCTTTTCCTCAGATCTTTCCTCTTTCTTTCTTTCACTGCAGTACTCTCCCCCTTTTTGGTTGCATTGGAGGAAGGGGTTGTACCGCAGAAAGAGTCTTTTGACAGCAGCATCAACCAGGGCTGTAATGTTGAGGAAAGCCTCTCATCAAGGCTTTGATCACTATATCAGTGATTATGGGGTGATGAGAGGGAGGGAATTTTGAGTACAGCACCTATTTGCTCAGGAGGGTTCTGTTCCTGAGAAGTAGGGCCTGAAGCAGAGGCAGGTGGTTGATTTTGGGGTGGCTCTGTGTTTGGGAAACCTTCAAGGGAAGGTGCCATCTGTGGGTGTATGATGGTGGCAGATGGACTTGCATCCTGAGACATCTTGGCCAGCAGCTCTTTGAGTCTGCTAACCTCATCCTCTAGAATGGTGTTTGAGCAACTACATCATAGAAGAAGCTCAGGTCATCATCAGTTGATACTGAATCACCTGACCTCCTGCTTAGAGCAGGATTTACATGCACTGGGTGTAGACCAGTTGGTGCATGTGCCCCTTGTGCTTGGTACTGGGGACTTCCAGCCTCAGGACAATGTCCATCATCAGCTGTTGCCTCTAGGGAGGTCTTAGCAATGTTACCAGCCTCACTCTGGTCATGTGCTGAGTCAGAGGAGGCAGCCTCACTAGATATTCTAAGCTCCTTGTCTACACCAGGAGATAGAATTGGGAAACCCCTGTGCTGTGGGTTCTCAGGTGCACTGTGTTCCTCCCCCTCAATTGTAGAGGATTCCCAGTAGTAAGTGGTTTCTGGGGAGGGGGTGAGGAGTGCAATTGAGTCAGCACTTGTGCAACTATTAAAGTTGGGCTGTGAGGGGCGGTTGTTTGGGGTAAGGGTTAGAAGCAGTGTGCACCTGGGGTGGATGGTGCTCTTCAATGGCAATCTCCTCAAGTGAGTGAGATCCCAGATAAGTAGGTGCCCCTTGGTTGCTGCAGGCTCCTGTTGAGAGGAAGCCTGAGCGGCTGTGGCTGGAAGAGTCATTGTATCCACTAGGGGGTTGGACTAGTGGATATATCCTGCGTTTGTGGTGCAGGAGCATCCTCAGGGGACTCAATTCCCTGAGTAGCCATTTTGGGTTTCTTTTTGGTGGGTTTGGTGGGGACATTGGATTTGGAGGTGGTGGCTGTGGGTTCCAGCTGCGTGGGTTTTCGCAGCTTGGCAGCCAGTTTGAGTGTCCGGTCAGAGTTGTGCCGGGAGTATACTTCGGGCAGAACAGCCGTAGCAGGGACTCCCAAGCCAACAAGTCCCTCAGCATTAAGCTGGTCTATAATAATGGCCATTATGAACCGTGGATAGAGTATCCAACGGTTGGCAGTTAGTTTTTGAGCCATATCTTTGAGCTCTGAAAATATTAATTCTGAAAAATTCAGTGGTTGTTGCTCAAGGATAGAATACATTACCTGCTGCCATTTGGTGGACATTTGATCCCAAGACGATGTCTTAGGGGCCAAACATACATTGACCATGTGAAAAATCAGGCGCTCAGCGTCATTAAAGTGTTTCTTCATGATGGTGGTGGCACTGAGATCACCTTGATATCCATGCTGAGCAAATGATAGATCTATGGTGCCCTTCGGATATCCAGCAGGAGAGGTAGCATCACTCAGTTGAAGAATTTTACGGATTGTTGCAGGAGTAATCACTACTTCTTTGTTGTTGACGACTGACCGGAGGGATCGTGTGTTGCTCTCCTCAGTTGTAACAGTAACGTTCATCCAAAATTGGTTCAAGGATTCGGCATGTAAAACGGGGTTCAGAAGGAATGCCTTGTTGTATTGGACTGAACCATAAGATCGATAGCAGTATCGAACTTAGTCCAGATCGGCGATTTTGTGAGGTAGGCAACACAGTTGTGTCGCGGTTTAATTTGCATAGACGCCATGGAATTTTGGAGAGGAACGTTAGGTTTGAAGAAGATGAAGCATGGAGAGCTCAGGTTAGGGTATTTATAGGGTACGGGTGAGGAAACGACTGAAGGATGTGGTGTTAGTCATCAGTAGTTTTAAACGACCGTTGACATGGTATTATCCTTTCAGACGTTGAACAGCTGAAGTCGTGGTGTTAGGCATCAGTAGTTTAGAAAACTACTGAAGACCGTGGTTTTGACTTCAGATGATTGAAACAACTGAGGACATGGTGTTGTCATCAGTAGTTATGAAACTACTGAAGACAGTGGTTTTGTCATCAGCTGTTGTAAACAACTGAAGACTTGGTATTGGTCATCAGTAGTTATAAAACTACTGAAGACGTGGTTTTGCTTCAGTTGTTTAAAATGAAACAGCAGTTGTACAAACGACTGAAGAGAAAGTTCTCTTCAGCTGTTTTCGTCAATTCTTAGCTTTTCAGCTGTTTCAAACTGTCCTCAACACATTCATCAGTCTTTTGGCTGATTTCAGTTGTTTCATAGGACATCAGTACTTATCTGTTTTTACTGATTGCAGTAGTTATGACTGCATCAGTAGTTGTAACTACTCAGTAGTTTAGAGCAGATGAAGTACTTCAGTACTTGTGAGACATTTAGCCTTCAGTAGTTATAAAACTACTGAGGTTAAAAGAGCTCATCAGTACTTATATGTGACAGGCACTCATGATCATCAGTATGAATTACTGAGATCATCAGTAGTTGTCACCTATTCTAGCTGCAGCATACACCAAGCCTTAACACCAGGTTTTGGAAAGTTGAACTATCCAAAGGCTTAGTAAAAATGTCTGCAAGCTCATCAGCACTAGGCACAAACTTAGGATCAATCAGACCTTTTTCAAAACAATCCCTTATAAAATGATGTCTGATCTCTATATGTTTGGTCCTAGAGTGCTGGACTGGATTTTTGACAATGCAAAGAGCTGAAGCACTATCCATTAACAATGGAGTCTTAGTCTCTGTAATGCCATAATCCAAAAGTTGGTTTTGAAGCCAGAGTACCTGAGATGTACAGCTTGCAGCAGCAATGTACTGCTGAAGTGGTCTGTAGCAGAAGAATGATCTGTTTCTTGCTCAAGAAACAAGCAGTTGCCTAGGAATTGACATCCACCAGAAGTTGATTTCCTGGTCAACTTACACCCTGCATAGTCACTGTCAGAAAAAGCAACTAATTTACCAGAATGTCTGGTAGAATACCATAAACCTAGAGATGGAGTGCCTTGCAGATATCTAAAGATCCTCTTGACTGCAATCAGATGAGACTCTTTAGGTGCAGCCTGAAATCTAGCACAAACACATGTAGCAAACATAATATCTGGTCTAGAAGCTGTTAAATACATCAAGGACCCAATCATACATCTGTAAAGTGTTTCATCAACCACTTTACCTTTCTGATCTGAGTCCAGTTGTGTGGTGCTGCTCATGGGAGTAGAACAGGGCTTACAGTTTTGTAAATCAAACTTTTGCAAAAGATCTTTTGTATATTTGGATTGATGAATAAAAATTCCATCAGCCTTTTGTTTGATTTGCAACCCCAGAAAGAACTGTAATTCTCCCATGGCACTCATTTCAAACTTCTGTTGCATCAACTTTGTAAAGGCATCACACAACTTTGGATCAGAGGATGCAAAAATGATATCATCTACATAAATTTGAACAAGTAGATTATGCTGCCCAGCTTTCTTAATAAATAAAGTCTTGTCTATGGAGCCTCTAGTGAAATTGTTTTCCAGAAGAAAGTTTGATAATGTCTCATACCAGGCTCTGGGAGCTTGTTTTAACCCATAAAGAGCTTTATCAAGCTTATACACCCAATTAGGATGTTTATTGTCCTCAAAGCCTGGAGGTTGACATACATAAACCTCTTCTTTAACTTTTCCATACAAAAATGCACTTTTGACATCCATTTGAAAGACTTTAAGTTTTTGATAAGCAGCATAAGCTAAAAACAATCGAATTGCTTCCAGTCTGGCTACAGGGGCAAAGGTTTCATCATAATCAATACCTTCTTCTTGTGCAAACCCCTGAACAACCAGTCTGGCCTTGTTCTTAACAATAAGCCCATTTTCATCAGTTTTGTTCCTAAACACCCATTTAGTGCCTATTGCACACTTACCTGGAGGTAGAGGAACCAGTTCCCACACTTGCTGTTTCTTGAACTGAAGAAGCTCAAGCTGCATGGCATCAACCCATCCATTGTCCTTTAAAGCAATGTGATAATTCTTTGGCTCTTGCTGACTGATGAAGAGAGCATAGAAGCAGAAATTTGACAATTGACTTCTTGTTGATACTCCAGCAGTGATATCACCAATGATTTGAGACATAGGGTGATTCTTCAGATCTTGATACACAATGAGATCTGTGCAAGTGTTTGTAGCCGGTTCAGCAGCAACAGATGGTGATGGTGAATCATTTCCTTGAAACCAATCAGTGGATGGTAATTCAAAGGAAGTTGAATTCGAAGAAATCTCATCAGCATTTGTTGTGGATGGTGCTACTGGCGCTACAGGAACATCAGGTCTAGTTGAGTCAGGCAGCTGATCACTAAACCTGAAGAGGTGAGTACTGCAATCATCATCATCATCAGCAGTACCACCAGGTGGTGAACTGTTGACAGGAGCAACAGCAGGAGTTTGATAAGGAACATATTGCAGTATGTCCAAATCAAATAACTCCACAGGACTTTGTGGAATCTTGTCCTTTGGAGATTCATTAAACTTAACATGTAGAGTTTCTTCAACCATCTTTGTTCTGCAGTTGAAGACTCTGTATGCCTTGCAAGTAGATGAATAACCAACAAAGTATCCTGCATCCACCTTAGGATCAAATTTGTGGAGTTGATCCTTTGTGTTGAGAATAAAACAGGGACACCCAAATGCTTTGAAAAATGAAATCAGAGGAGCCAAATGATGGAGAACTTCATATGGAGTCTTCATCAACCTCTGATTTACTAAAACTCTATTTTGCACATAACAAGCTGTGTTGACAGCTTCGGCCCAAAAGGTCAATGGCAAACCTGAGTCAGCCAGCATGGACCTTGCAGCTTCAATGAGGGTCCTGTTCTTTCTCTCCACTACTCCATTTTGTTCTGGAGTCCTTGGAATGCTGAACTGCCTTTTGATTCCCTTTGAAAGATAGAAGTCATCAAGTGTATGATTTCTGAACTCAGTTCCATTATCACTCCTAATACACTTGACTGGAAGGGAATACTGCTTCTCAATGTACAGCACAAAGTGGATAATCTTCTGAGCAGCCTCATCCTTTGAATGTAGAAAGAAAGTCCATACAAATCTGGAGTAATCATCCACAATTACCAGACAGTATTTCTTCTTTGCCATGCTCATTACTCTCACAGGACCAAATAGATCCATATGCAGTAATTGCAAGCAGGCAGACTTGGACACTTCAATAGGAGGAAATGAGACCTTGTGCTGTTTTCCTTTTAAACAAGCAGTGCATGTTTCATCACAGTGGAACTCCTTTATTGGTAAGCCTCTGACTAAACTATTGTGGCTAAGCTGATTCATGTTTTTGAGATTAACATGACCAAGCCTCCTGTGCCACAGTTTAGATTCTTGAAAAGAGGCTTTGGAAAATAGGCAAGGATTGCCTTTGAGATCTATCTTCTTAGAGAGATCTAAGGCATACACTCTTCCTGTCCTGTTGGCTTTCAGGAGAGTGTGATCATCCAACACCTTGTCAATCAAGTGCAAAACTTTGGATGACAGAATCCTACAGTTTTGACTTGTGAAAAGGGCAACATGGCCTTTATCACACATTTGACTGACACTCAAGAGGTTGTACTTGAGATTTTCCACATGATTAACATCATCAAATTTGATTTCTCCATTGGAGACAAAGCCCTTACCGATGATGTAACCCCTAGCATCATTGCCAAAAGAGACAAATCCCTTCTTTCCTTGAGAGTAGTCATGAAGAAGAGAGATGTTCCCAGTCATGTGCATAGATCCCCCACTGTCCATACCAGATGCTACTTTGGCATGTTGAAGAACCCTGCAATAATAAACAATCAGTTAGTTTTAGAGACCCAACCTTTTTGGTTTTGGGCCTGGTCTCATCAATAGATGGTAAACTAACATGTTTATTTGTAACAACAGCCTGAGAAGAGGAAGATGGTGTAGAAGAGGAGTCCTTTGGCTTAGACCTCCTTTTCTGTGGTTTCAACATAGGAGAATCTAGTTGGTTAACTCTACCCAACAGATGTTGTACCATCATCACCAGCTGTGTCTGATTTTGTGATAAAGCTTTCAGCTCATCAGACACATTGCTAGTGGAGTTATATAAGGTCCTATGTTGCACCTTCTTCTTTTGAGCACCCTCAGCTGTCACCTGTTTAACTCCTTCCTTTTTGAATGCTTTAAGGACTTAAGGGTTACAGGATTTGATGTTGCTGATACAAATGTGGTCTCAAACTCAGTTTTCATTTTTACCATTTTCTCATTAATTTCTTCTTTTTGTTTGAGTTTGGAACCTCTTTTGTACCAACAATCATCTGTAAGATGATTGAACAAACCACATACTTCACATGGTTTCTTCTTCATCTTAGGTTGATCATCAACTAAAGATGGTGAAGCAACAGAAGACTTGTTCTTCAATGCTTTGGAAGCATTGGTTGCTTTCTTGACAGCCTCTTTAGTAGTCTTCAAACTCTTTCTACTGCCAGTTTTCTTCTCTTCAGTACTGACAGCAGTTGAAGTTTGAACTTCAGGTGTTAATCCTGCTCTCCAGTCCTTTCAGGACCTTCAGGATTAACTCCTGAGTTGATCAACTTATTGATCATGTGAATGTCAGCATTTGGACCATCAACATCAGCTGATAGGTTCAAGGAGGACTTGATGCTGACTGCTACTTCTGATTGTGCTGTATCAGAAGGTAGATCACATGATTTGATGGATTGGTTATCACTCTCACCATCAGATTCTACCTCTGCTCTTGGGGTAAAATCTGTAGGTGGAGCAGTGTGATTGTAGCCAATTCCAAACTTCACATTTGAAGCAGATTGCTTACTAAGAAGCATTTCAAAACCTTTGCATGATTGTACCCATCTATCACACTCGACCTGGGTAACTGCAAGGGTTTCTTTGAGATCTTTGTACTTCTCTAGAAGTACATCTTCTCTAGCCTTATCATCAATTATTTGCAATTCAGTTTATAACCTCATCATTTTTATCTTTGAGCACAAACTCAAACTCAGCTTTGTTTTTGGAAATTATTTGTTCTAGCTCAATGTTCTTATTAATTAAAGCTACATTTGCTTCTCTAATGGAAGCAAATGCTGCTATGCATTGTTCAGAACATAATTTGGCTTTTGCCTCAGAGGATACCTGTGATACCTGAGGTGTAGAGGCATTGGAAGATGAAGTATCAGCAGACTCCAAAGCCATAAGAGCTAGATTCCCAAAGGGACTGTCACCACCATGTTGACCAGCACCTGAGAACAGTTGATCATGACCAGACAAGTCATCTGGTAAACTGCTCCAGTCAACAACTCCTGGGGTGAAGAAGCTGTGTTGTTGAGATGAAGGTTGTTGATGAGATAGGGAAGGCTGAGGTTCTGGTAATGCATGAGGTTGTGGTGTCATAGGAACTTGAACTTGATTTGACTGTGGCATGTAATAACCAGGGTACTGATATGGCATTTGACCCTGAGGAACAAAATATGCCGGAGATTGTTGTTGAGGATGATGACTAGATGTGACAGGATGTTGCCCTCTGTGTTGTTGACTATTGCCAGGAAAAGTCACAAAGGGTGCAGTAGAGTTAGATCCAGTTGATCTACACTCTCTTGCAAAGTGTCCAAGCCGTTGGCATTTGTGACACCTCAACTTGCTCTTGTCAAAACCAACTTTGGTTTTGCCAGAGAGTCCTGGGAATTTTCTTCCAGTTCTTTTGTAGAACTTCTGAGATCTGATATTTATCAAGGCCATTTGGCTCAAAATATCCATCTCTTCTAAGTCATCATCAGCAATCCCCTTGAGATCATCCATAATGAAACATAAATTGTCATTATTACATCCAGTGAACTGACCATCAACACTTACAAATGCAGAATTAGAAGTGCTCGAAGAGAAATTAATATGCTCATCATACTGGCATTCAGATGAAGCATATTCTGACTCATGACCCACCAAGGCAGTGTTGCCTTGTATAAAGTCTTCAGTGAGCTTTCCAGATGAAGACAGCTTTCTCTTCTGTTCTCTCTCTCTCAAAAGTGAGCAATTTCCCATGGAGTTGGGTGAGAGATAGTTTGTCCAAACTTGCACTGGAGCGTAGGACAATAGTATATGTGTCCCATCTCTCAGGCAGTGATCTGAGAAATCTGTTATTCATCTGAATATTGGTATTCAAGTTTGACCATTTTTAGTTCAGAGATCAAACAAGAAAACCGCTCATATTGTTGAGTCAGTGTCTCACCCTTTCTATGAGAGAATGTCTCATATTGTTGGGCAAGAATTTCTCTATTATTTGCCAAGACCTCATCTGTTCCTCCAAATTGTTCTTTCAAAGCAATCCAGAGGTCATGGGCAGTTTCATGATGCATTAGCCCAGAATAGATTTCATTGGGCAAAGCCATGGCCAGAATTCCATGGGCTTTTGCATCAATCTCAAGCAACTTTTTATCCTCATCTGAGTATTGCTCCCTCCTCTTCGGAACCATTTGATTGGTTTCCGGTTATTCACCATAGGCTTGTGTGGACCATGTACCACTGATGTCCAACACCCTGCGCTGTTAACAGACAGGTGATGGAGCATACGTCTTTGCCATATGTTATACTCATTCCTAACCAGCATAGGAGGCTTGGTTGAGGAACCAGTATTGTGAGGATCATTGGAGGGAGTGGTCATTTTCAGTTCAAAAACAGTTTAGTTCAAGTTTTAAAAAGTTTTAGACAAACCACAACAAACTCAATGAGAACCAAGAAAAGATCTCAGGATGAATGAGCAGAAATACAGAAAATTCAATCTCTATAACCGTTTCTTGCAAAAACAAAAGCTAATTCAATCAAACTTGGATCTTGAATAGCAGTTTCAATGATCAATTATTAGATCGATCAATGATTAACCTGCTCTGATACCATTTGACAGGATCAGTGATCACAAGTTTGATGTATCAGAATAAAAGCAGCGGAATACAACACGAATTAGACAAATTGTAGCAAGCAACGATATTTGTGAGCATTAAGATCGCATACGGTTATAGGGAGAGAATATGAATTTCTGATTTCTAGGAATGTTTATAGATGTAGAATATTTCTAATCGAATCAATCATCATTCCATTCAATTACTCATTTCACTCAATGATTACAATAGTTGTCACTCCTTATATAGAGTGCAACAGTCACTGCTGTTATCACGGAAAGTGACAACTGGCAGATCCAATACAGAAATAACTAATTCTTAACAAACTACTGAAATGTTCACAACTACTGAGAACATATCAGCAAGTTAAGTACAAAATATAAAACTACTGAAACTACAACGACTGAAGAACAAGCTCTTCAGTCGTTTTACAAAACTACTGAAACATAGAAAATAAAACTACTACTGATATCACAACTACTGAAGAAGTACTCTTCAGCAGTTGTGACAAACTACTGAGGCTTCAGTACTTGATCTTCAGACTTTGACCTTCAGGTGTTTCATCAGCTGATGACTTCAGTAGATATCATCAGCTGATGTCTTCAGTCTTTGTCTTCAGACTTTGTACATCAGTTGTTGATCTTCAGCACTTGTGAACTCTTCAGCTGTTGTACTTCAGTACTTTGGTCTTTCAGCTTCAGCACTTGTTCTTCAGCTGTTGTACTTCAGCACTTTGGTTCTTCAGCTGTTAAGGTCTTCAGCACTTGATCTTCAGCTGTTGAAGTCTTCAGCACTTGTCAAACTACTGATGAGGCTTTCAGCAGTTGTTGTGATACCGTGGGGACTTAGAGGTTTTCTGATCTTGGCTCATTGGTTCTTTTGGTCCAACAGACTACGTCTTAGATCTTTGGGCCTGAACACTTATTGGTGCTAAAGTCGATGTATTGCCGACTCCTGATGACGTATGCTTGTTCATCAGGGAACCAAATACACTTAGCCAATCTTTATATACTTGTAATCAAGTTGGGGTTTGATTGTATCGATATGCATTCTATAATCTTATTAACTATAACCTAATAACTGAATTCATACTTTGGTAACCTTATCTTATTATGAAATGAAACCTTCGAAACTCACAACTTTTTTTTAGTTGCCTGTTATTTTTATCATGTTTCCAGAAATCCCAGTTTTAAAGTGACATTGAAGCTTGCAACAAACTATGACCTGGCCCTAGTAATAATTTAAAATGTTGGTTACGTTTTGTTTTTTTATTTGAAGATTCTTTCATGTTTTGAGACTTATTTTGTACTGCCGATGAAACTTATCCTTTTAATATTTAATTAAATATAGCATTATGGTGCTGTGACAATCTTTAACCCTCCCATCTTGACGATTCCGCCGTCACGGTTGGAGTGTTACGATTGTATCAGAGCCCATAACTATAGGATTTAGGTTATTAGAAATGGTGACCTAGACCTATACTTATGCATGAACCTCATAGAAAATTATTTATATTCTTTAAAATAATCTATATTGTTTCATCTACATAATGCTATGCCATACTTATTGCAACTTGATGCCTTAGCATAGGTTGGCCTTGTAATTGTTTAACTTTTGTTACTTGTCTCCTAAACTTACCTTTGACCACTTTGACTCTCCCTGACAAAGAAACTTCTTAATCTTATTCTTGAAACACATGGAATCGCATACTTATGCATAAGACTTTTACTTTATCCTTAGACTTATATCTAATCTATGTAAATCTCATCAAGGTTTTGATTTCCTGAACATAAGAAATTTGTATGACACATGGACACCTGTATTCTGGATTTCCTGGCAAAAGCCCTCGGGCTAAGGCAAGCATATCGCATAAATCCTACGGGACTAGTTATGCTTACCTGGGGATTTCTGGGATGAGTGATAAACTATGGTCAACATACACAAATCTAAGGTGAATGGGTCAACTTACCTTGACGTGTCAACATTTCAAATGGTAATGCGTTACCAAATGGAACCATTCCAGTGCCTTGCAACTCTTGCCTTATCCTTGTTGAATTATAATCCTATTTATTCTCTTTCTCGTGTCTAACTCATTTTGCATATTCAGCATGTCTCGTCATCATGGAAAGCGTGGAAGTTCGATCGTAAGCTAGCCGCCATGATCGCCCGACAAATGGATGCTGTCATCCCGACCATGGTTGCTGAACTCAATAGCACCTTAATGACCAACTCTAGAACAATGGTCAAGGAGAGAAAATAGTGGTAACCAAGGGTGCAACAACCCCACCTGCACTTTCAATCACTTTAGCTGTTGCAAGCCCACTAGTTTTAGTGGCAAGGAAGGGCCACTAGTCTTCTTGAGTGGTTCGAGAGCATGGAGAACACTTTTGTCAACTGTGAGTGTCCCGAGGCACTCAAAGTTCATTTGCCACTAGCATGCTCCAACAAAGGGCTCTACTTGGTGGAATAGCGAGAAGAGAAATCAAGAGCCGATGCTATTCCGGCACTTACTTGGGAAGAGTTCAAGAACATCGCCTCGCGAAGTTATGCCCGAGAAGCGAGTTACAAAAGTTGGAAGAGGAATTTTGGAACCTAAAGCAAGATGGTGGTGATCATTTGTCTTACTCAACTAGGCATCATGAGATGAGTATACTATTTCCCCATATGGTCGACACTGTCCCCCGCAACATCGAGAAGTTCATAAGGGTGTACCACCCCAAATTCAAGATGCGTGGTGGGTAGCCGACCCACAACTTTGGAAGAAGCCATCACTATCACCGCTCAACTCACCGAGAACCATATACGAGCAGGCACCATGTCTTGAAGGGTGCAAAGAATGTGGAAAAGACAGCCACCAAGGCCGTTAAGGAGGCTAAAGCTGAACCGTCTCACAACAACAACAACAAGCGCAAGTTTACATCGGCACGCAACTATGCTGTGGCTGCACCCAAACAACCCCAAAGACAACTTGTACCTGCGGTTACACCTATGGCACAAGTGCCTAGGGCTAGGGCTTATGTTGGTCCTCATCCTATGTGCAACACTTGTAGGTATCATCATCCAGGGAATCAACCATGTCGTATCTGCACCTTATGCGGTAAATATGGTCATTTGGTGGTGACTTGCCACCGTGCACCTAACAATGCCGCCGTGGTCACAAACCGTGTTTGCTACAACTGTGGGGAACCTGGTCATTTTTTGCCCACAATGCCCTCGTCTTGTGGAGTAATGTTCCACAAGCCCGAGGACGTGCTTTCAACATCAACGCAAATCAAGCACAAGCAAACAACGATGTGGTTAATGGTATGATAACTTACCTTTAATTTGTGTGACCTAATTCTTTTCATGCGTTAACTGTATCATAAATACCTTTAAAATTGAACAGGTATGTTCCTTATTAATAAAACTTCTGCCTATGTCCTATTTGATTCTGGAGTCGATAAGAACATTTTTTTCGTTAGAGTTTGAACCATACTTACAAGCCACATACGAAGTGGAAAGACCTCTCACTATTAAGTTGCCAATGGATAACCGATCAACGTTGGTCCATTATTCATGATTGCATCTTGTTCTTGACACACACTTTTCTTATCCGATCTATTCCTTGAACTGAATTTTTGACGCATCATTGGTAATGGATTGGTTAGCCCAACACCATGCCGAAATCATCTTTTTCGAGAAGTGATTCGTAAAACCATTACCCTCTGGTCAACTTTTGAAATGTTTTCGGTGAAAATTCTCCCAAGGACTAAACTCATGCTTTGCACTCAACCCGAAAGTGCTTAAGCAAGAATTATATGGCCTTCTTGCTACTGGTCACACGAAAGTCAAAGTAAAGAACTTAAGATGCCCTATCGTATGAGACTTTATCCTAAAGTATTTCCCTATGACCTTAGTGTTTTACTATTGGATTCTGTATGCCCAAGACACATAGAACATTGATGTGGTTAGTACGTTGTGATCCAAGTCGGGTCATACCCAATAACAAGCTTAGCAAACACCAATTACTATTAATTGATGATATGATCATACAATTAAATAATACACACAAATTTAGAAAATGGGTTTTCTAAATAAATTGTATGTGAGAAGAACAAATTATGAGGATATTTTGTTCATGGATTTATTTGTTATGTTGTTTAAATTAGTTAAGCAACATCAAATAATAAAAGTATGTGTACATATTATATATAATTAAAAGGTTAATTATGTATAATATTTAAAACTTTTGTAAATTTAAAAGGGAGATTTTAGTGAAAACCCTAAGGGTTTTTAAGAGTTTCGGCCGCCCATGGCAGCCAACTCTCTCTTCTTTCTTTTGTGTTCTTGGAACAAAAGATCTTCTTGAACACACACATACTTCATCTAGCCCTTTCTCACATGCAAAATCGACACAAGAATTCGAGTTTCTCATCTGGAAGAGAAGTCTCACGGTTGGAACAAGGCTCCAGCAGCCTCTTGATGTCTCACGGCTGAAAGAAAGTTCCAGCAGCTTTCTTGATCTGATTTTGGTGTCAAATCCTAGCAAAGATGGTGTTTTCTTATAGGCTTGTGGGTATGATTGCTTGAGGACATCTATCTTGATGTTTTGGTCGTTCAAAAGCATCATCATCTTGATCAAATCCACGGTTTGACAGCTTCTGGAAGGTAGTTCCATTGTGTTGTTTTGGTTTTTTGTTTTATCTTGATAACTAGTTCAAACACATATTTTGATCCTATGGTTTTGGGTTTGTTGAAACAAAGTTATGAGCTTTAATTTTTCAGATTATAGAACATGATATTAAGTTCATATCCCGCTGCGTTTTTTTCTTGTTTAAATGGTTAAACAACATTGTTAAGGTCCAACAAACCCCAACATTGGCATCTAGAGCCGGATATGTGGATGACTAGTTTCATGTGTTGTAAATTTTGTTTTAGAAGGATTTAACAACCATTATTAGGGCTGTTTTGTGATGATTTGATGATACCCCAACCTTTCAAGGTTATAGTCATGCATGCTTATGATTGAATCTTGAAAGGAAAGATATCATTTTGGTTGATTGTGTTTTGTTTGGACATAAGACCCTAAATTCTTGGTTTATGTTGGCTGAAAATTTAGGGTCAAATGGGGTTCATTTTGGATCTTGGAATGATGTATATGGTTACATGTATTAGTGCATAACATAGCCTTGACCTTTTTTGTTATGGTTTTGGTAGATTGTAATCTTGTCATGTTGGTTGTATTCATTCTTTATGGGTTGTAATAATTTCTTTTGTGTTTCTATTTGGGTTGTAATTTGTTTATTCATTTGGCAATGTAATAAATAGATTAGGAGTATTTTCTTTTACTAGAAAATATGTATTAGGATATATATTTTGTAAAAGAAGATGCTCGGGAGTTGAAGCACAAAAGGAAGACACAAAGGATGGACTTGAAGCATTTGGATGCAAGTTCAAGTGGGGCTTTGGAGATCTCATCATTTGTGTTATGTTGAACCCTTAGGAAAGACCTTATGACAACACTTGTGATGGCAAACAAGTGTAGTCAACTTAGTGGCTATGGTTATGCACATATGTTTGAATGATTATGCTTGTTTGGTTGTTTGTTGTATGATTGTTGTTTGATATTTGGATATGCATAACAAACTCATTAGCAAACTTAACAAGCTGAATATTATGGTTCCTAATCATTAAGTAACTAATAAAAGGTTATTAAAAGGATTAATGATTTCAAAATAAAGAGGTTTTATTAAAAGAGAACCATAGGGTACCATGTACTTGAAAGCATGCAATTACAAGGTACATAGAGCTTTCAAAGTCTTGAATTAATGGAAACTTAAATCCCTTTGGAAACAAGTTTAACACCATCCTTTTACACGACACTCGAATCACTTGAGAACTATTTGTGGATAAAGGTCACCTAACCACTTGTAGGGAACTTGTGTTTTTGAGATGAGTCTAACGTACTTGTGGGATAAAGGTCACCTAACCGCTTGTATGTGAAAACTCACACGTGTGTGTAAGTAGGACGACTTGAATTGGAAACCATGTGCTTAGGGTCACCGAAGCATGGCGTACAATGGTGTTGATGGATTAAACATGCCGACTAAACATATGATGTTTAACCGATCCCATAAGACTAGAAGTTGCAATAGGTTGCAATTGTCAACTGTTGACTACCTTGTTAATTTAAATAATGGGATAAAGGTCACCTAACCATCATTAAATGTAACGTTGGATTCTAGATTTTAGTTGTTAATTGTCTATGAGACATTTAAGGGTATTAATGATTAAAATAATTTTATCAAAAATACTAAAATGAACTTTGTCAAATATTGTAGTGATGACCGCTAATTATAACGCCCCACCCGATCGTCCCTTCCTATCACTGAGATCCAATCCCAAGAGGGATCGTCCTAACCATAATTATCTTATGAACTCAATTTTGAGACTTGAGAATCGTTCTCAAGAATGAGTAAAGTCTATGTCCTTGACGATCCCATACCTCACCAACCCACGCTGTTGATGTTAAGGCCTTTGACGATTGGGTTAAGCACACTAAGGATTCTGTGCAAGCATCTGATCTCATGTTGGGAATATGATTCCCGAACTCCAAAAGGGTTTGAGCCTCATGGGGCACATGACATGATAATCTAAGGAGGAATGTTCCTTCAACTAACTTTAGTAAAATTGCTTCGAAACGGTTCAAGCACTTTATACATGTCACATGAAAGAGACCCAATCGATATCATCTTACATATTCTTAAGATGAAAAGCCATATGATAGCCTCAAGATGCTTAACTGTCCTGTCTCAAAGTAGTTGGCCAAGGATTTGATCCTTAATTGCCTAACTAAAGGTTTGAGACATTCATAATAACTGTAATATGAACGATGGGACAAGAGTATCGGTGAACTTCACGCAATGCTCAAAGCAACCAAGGGAGGGATAGGTAGAGAGGTTCTACCTATTCTCTCGATCAATAAGGGAGGCTATAAGAAGTGGCTCATCCCGATCCTAAAGCAATTATTGCCAAAAGAAAAGGATACATCAAAGCAAAGGTTAAAGCGAAACCTCAAAAACCTAAGCTTATAAAGCCGAAGGTAACGGAGAACGATCCATGCTTTGAGTATGGAGAGATAGGACTATAAAAGGGAATTGTCCCTCCTATCTCAAGGAGTTGAAAGACAAGAGGGGTTTTGGGCAAACCTCAAATACAATTCCATGATTCACACGTTGTTTTAAATGCGATTTCTTCAATCACATGGGTATTGGACACCGGATGTGAGACTCCACTTGCAATTATTGCAAAGGGGTTCAAATGAAATGTGCGCTTCAAGGGAGAAACTCTATTTTGAGACCTTCAAAAGGTTTGGAAGTTGTTCTCAAAACATTTTGTATGCACCTAGTGTGACTAGGAACATAATTAATGTTTCCTATTAAAACAATATGATCATGATTTAATTTTGCAAATAATGGTATTTAGTTTTTGGATGATGTATATCATTTTAAGGATATGCCCTTTTTAATGATATCCATGAATTGGTTCATGATAGATCGTCCTATAATAACTCATTATACACATTAAGCAACAAAAACTTAAAAGGGTTTAAGTTAATTATTACATTTGACATTGTCATCTTGGTCACATAAACCAGAATTGGATTCAAACACTTCAAAAGAAGGTCTTTTGGAAACAAATGAAAATGTTTCATTTGATGAGTATGAACCAAAGACTTGTTAGGAATGATACATTGATTGTATATGATCCTTTTAAGACAATGTCTAAAACTGGTAAAAGATACTTCATTACTGTTACCGACGATTACAGTCGGTATTATTGTGTGCACTTGATGACACATAAGCATGAAGCTTTTGAAATGTTCAAAATCTTCAATAATGAAGTAGAAAATCAACTCCGCATAATTATCTATGTTCTTCATTCTGATAAAGGATAAACTGAACCCTATTTGGATATGGTTCAATTCATTATGGCTATGAGCTTATCACCTTTATCATCTTAGTTTTCGCACTACTCTCCACGGCTCGTATTTTGAATATGGCCCAAACCAAGAAAGTGGGTTCGACACCTATCGAAATATGGCATGGAAAGGTTCCATCGCTATCATATTTAAAGGTATGAGGTTGTGGAGCTTATGTTAAGCTTAACACCCAAACAAATTGGAAAGTCGATCCACTGAGTGTATATTTGTTGGAAATCCCAAAGATTGTATAGGATACTGCTTCTTTGATCCAACAAAGCAAAAGGAATTTATTACTCGATGGGTCGAGTTCTTGGAAGCCAAGTTCCTTATGGAAGGAATGACGCATGGATCAGTGGAATCTGATGAGAATCAAGATCCACGAGCCGATACACGTTTGGTTGACACTAGCTATCAACAAGAGGTTGTTGATGATGATGAAGAAGTTGATCAATACATGCAAAACGTTCACAAATCTGGTAGAATTAGCATTCCATCTGAAAGATAAGGATATTCCATGAATGGATGCTATGTGGTTGTACCCTGTGGGCTAACCATATACCAAGATGTTGTGTCCAATTTGGATTGGAACAAATGGCTAGAAGCCATGAACGTAAGGATGCAATTCATGTATAACAACCAAGTTAGGGAATTGGTTGAACCTCCACTTAACTCCAAACCGTTGGATACAAGTGGTTTTCAAGATGAAAACAAATATACATGGAGACTTGAATACTTATAAGTCAAGACTTATAGCATAAGGTTTCCATCAAACTCAATTGGTTGATTATGATGAAAATCCTACGCCCGTGGCAATGCTAGGGTCAATTAGGATATTAAGTGCCATAACTGCACATTTTGAATATGAGTTTTGGCTAATGGATGTCAAAACCGCTTTATTAATGGACATCTCGTTGAGACTGTCCGTATAGTTCAGCATGATGGTTTTGTCGATCCGCGACATCCTAATAAAGTATACAAGTTAAAGTGATAAATCTATGATTGAAACAAGCATCAAAAGGTTGTGTATATATGAAAGCTAGTGGGAGCATAATTGTACTCTCAGTGTTGTATGCTGATGACACACTACTATTTGAAAATGATATTCCAACCTTGGAAGGTGTTAAAACCTAGCTTGGAAGATGTTTTTCATAAGAAGATCTCGTTTAAACCACCCATATTTTGGAATAAGGATCTATAAGGATAGGTCGAGGTGGTTGATAGGGTTAAACCAAAGTGCATATATTTATAAAATCTTGAAAAGGTTCGAGATGGAAAACTCTTAGAAGGTATGGTACCTATTCAAAGAGAGATAATGATAGACTACGTCTCAATGTCCAAGCTCATAGGATGAGCAAAATCAAATGAAGGATTCCCATACGCATCTGCTATAGGATCCATCATTTGACTGATGATATGCACTAGACCGGACGAGTCATGCTTATTAGGTATGAAAAGTAGATACCAAAACAAAACCATTGGATGGCTGTTAAAAGTATGATGAAATACCTTAGTAGAACTAAGGATATGTTTCTAATATACGGATCTATTGAAAAGGAAGTCCGTGTAAAGGGTTACACAGATGCGGGCTCCCAAAACTGATCGATATGACTCTCGATCACAATCGGGTGTACTTCCATTATGAATGGAGAAGAGGTATCCTTGAAATGTTCAAAGCAGGACTTGGTAGCATTATTCACTATAAAATCCGAATACATAGCCACTTCATTGGCAGCTTTGGAAGCTGCATGGATAAGTTTGTCCATTGCTTATCTAGGGTGGTCTCTACCATTCAAGACCCCCTAGACATCTTTGGTAAATTACGTGGGTGGGATTGCTCAAATCAAGGAACCCCGTACTCATCAAAGACTAAGCACCTTGAGCGGAGATTCAACATCATAAGGGATGGAGTTGAAAAGGGTAAAAATATGTATTCGTAAATTTCATAAAGATCAAAAACGTTACGAATCCACTCACGAAGCTACTTGTGAGGGCAAAGTTTGAGGGTCATACTTGTGCCTTAGAACTTCGATATTCTAGTGATTGGAATTGGTCTGTTTAGTATTTAATGTATGGAACAATTGTAACTTTAACTCTTTTATATCTTGAGTCATGTTCCTTTTAGCATGATTACATCCATGAATATGTTTATTATTCTAAATGTTCGTAGTCGGTCATATTTGTGGGAACAAATATGAATGTAAGACTATTATGAACATGGATTGGTAGATATTCATAAGGTATGAATATAGAGCAATTGGTTGCTACCAAGGTTCATAGATATTTGTGGGATACAAATATTGGACTGACCCGCGTCTCAATTTTACTACATGGAATCTTCTAGATTGATCATAAGTAAATTTGAGTAAAGGCGAATATCATTTGGTATCCTCTGACCTGAGATACATATTGGGTTTTGATATTCACCGAGTGTTATACCTTGAGCTAGTTCTTCGCTGCTCTGAAATAATGGTCAGTACATAAGGCTATGTTTAGGTATAACATAAGGTGATTGTGAGAAACGTATGTAGTCAAGATGGAATTTGTTCCTCTTATTCGTTGAGAGCAAGATGTCTAAGGCCTGATTAAGTTAAATCAACAAGGAATGATCATTCTGTGTCCTTGGATTTAACATGACATCTGTAACAAAAGGATAGATGATTGATTCACCTAAATCATTTCAAGTTGGATAAATTGAAGGGGATGATGTTATTGAATGGCTTTAAGTCATGCGTATTAAGGGTAGTAAACCGTTGTTAGGCGGTATTCACTGCTTGCATCAATCTTCTATGTATCTTGTGCAAGTGGGAGACTGTTGGATTCTGTATGCCCAAGACACATAGAACATTGATGTGGTTAGTACGTTGTGATCCAAGTCGGGTCATACCCAATAACAAGCTTAGCAAACACCAATTACTATTTAATTGATGATATGATCATACAATTAAATAATCACACCAATTTAGAAAATGGGTTTTCTAAATAAATTGTATGTGAGAAGGAACAAATTATGAGGATATTTTGTTCATGGATATTTTGTTATGTTGTTTAAATAGTTAAGCAACATCAAATAATAAAAGTATGTGTACATATTATATATAATTAAAAGGTTAATTATGTATAATATTTAATTACTTTTGTAAATTTTAAAAGGGAGATTTTAGTGAAAACCCTAAGGGTTTTTAAGAGTTTCGGCCGCCCCATGGCTGCCAACTCTCTCTTCCTTTTCTTTTGTGTTCTTGGAACAAAAGATCTTCTTGAACCACACATACTTCATCTAGCCCTTTCTCACATGCAAAATCAACACAAGAATTCGAGTTCCTCATCTAGAAGAGAAGTCTCACGGTTGGAACAAGGCTCCAGCAGCCTCTTGATGTCTCACGGCTGAAAGAAAGTTCCAGCAATTTTCTTGATCTGATTTTGGTGTCAAATCCTAGCAAGGATGGTGTTTCTTATAGGCTTGTGGGTATGATTGCTTGAGGACATCTATCTTGATGTTTGGTCATTCAAAAGCATCATCATCTTGATCAAATCCATGGTTTTGACAGCTTCTGGAAGGTAGTTCCATTGTGTTGTTTTGGTTGTTTTGTTTTATCTTGATAACTAGTTCAAACACATATATTTGATCCTATGATTTTGGGTTTGTTGAAACAAAGTTATGAGCTTTAATTTTTCAGATTATAGAACATGATATTAAGTTCATATTCCGCTGCGTTTTTCTTGTTTAAATGGTTAAACAACATCGTTAAGGTCCAACAAACCCCAACATTTACCTCCATGCGTGAAGTCGAGTTTTAAAATTGACTTGATACTGGGAGCAAACCCCGTGGCTAAGTCACCATATCGACTTGCACCATCGGAAATGCAAGAACTCTCTAGTCAAATTCAAGAGCTATCCGAGAAGGGCTTCATCCTCCTAGTTCTTCGCCTGGGGTGCACCTGTTCTTTTCATGAAGAAGAAAGATGGATCATTTCGTATGTGCATCGATTATCGTGAGCTTAACAAGCTTACCATCAAAAATCATTATCCTCTTCCTCGTATCGATGACTTGTTTGATCAACTTCAAGGAGCTGCTATATTTCTCGAGGATTGATCTACGTTCTGGATATCATCAATTACGAGTTCATGATGATGACATCCCAAAGACCACGTTCCGTACTCGTTATGGGCACTATGAGTTTATGGTGATGCCTTTTGGTTTAACCAATGCTCCTTCTGTTTTCATGGATCTCATGAACCGATATGCAAGCCTTATCTATACAAGTTTGTGATCGTCTTCATAATGACATACTTATCTACTCTAACTCCACACCGATCACGAACTACTTTGAGATTGGTTCTGAGTTTGAAGAAAAAGCAATTGTACGCAAAGTTCTAGAAGTCTGACTTCTGGCTCGAGGAAGTTCAATTTCTAGGACACGTGGTGAATAGCCAAGGAATTCACGTTGATCCTGCGAAGGTGGAAGCTGTGGAAGAATTGGTGTGTTCCTACGACTCCTACCTAAGTTCGTTCTTTTCTTGGTCTTGCTGGTTATTATCGGCGATTCATTGCCAACTTCTCGAGGATCACGAAACCACTCACTTCTTTGACATAAAAGAATAAACCATTCGAGTGGGGTTCCGAGCAAGAAGAAGCTTTTGAAGCGTTAAAGCACAATTTGTGCAATGCTCCTATCTTGACCCTACCCGGTGGAAATGACGACTTCACCGTGTATTATGATGCATCTAAACAAGCCTTGGTTGTGTTCTCATGAAACGAGGGAAGATCATAGCTTATGCATCAAGACAATTGAAGGTTCACGAGGTGAATTACACAACACACGATCTTGATCTTGGTGCTATTGTCTTTGCTTTGAAGATTTGGAGGCACTACCAGTATGGTACACAATGTATAGTCTACACCGATCACAAAAGCCTTCAACACGTTTTCAATCAAAAAGATCTCAACATGAGATAACGTCGTTTGGTGGAGTTGATTAGTGATTACGATTGTGACATTCGTTACCATCCTGGTAAAGCAAATGTTGTAGCCGATGCACTAAGTCGAAAGACTCACAACAAGATGATCTCATTCCAAGAAATTCGCGATCGACATCAATGGTTTGACACTTTGGGTGACTTCGATACTGAGATCCGACTAGATGTCAACGAAACTACTGTACTGCTACAAAACTTGAGAATAGATAGTGACATCGAGTCTAGTATCTTGGAGGCTCAACAAATGGTGCAACAAGAAGGAAGAATGAAGGATGAGCTAGAGCATAATCTTTTAATCCGATTGGAAACGAAACTGTTAGGATCTAGTATTTGACCAAACACCAACTGATTAACGTGTTAACCAAACCAAATAGTGCGGAATCCTATTTGATTGGTGATCCAATCAGTGAGAACGCACGTAGACACAATAATGTATTGAATCTAACGTCAAGAATCGATTAGGAATCGATCTACAGCGTTCTATGAACTTGGAGTACGAACTTAGAGGCTTCTGGACGGCTAGGGTACGTCTGGAGTCGAAGTGGATTGAATGCTTTTGTTTTTCCACGAATTAGGTGGTATTTATAGGTTAGGGTTGCTCATTCGTGCGACTGAACCATAGCATGGTTCATTCGTGCGATTAGCCATGCGGTTGATCCATTCGCACAACTGAGTGTTCAGTCATGCGACTGAGTCAGACGCATGAAGTTGTTCAGGCGTATGAACTATTAGGCGCATGGACACTCAGTCGCATGGCCATTCAGACGCATGACTACTGTAGGGGCGCATGGTCCAGTCGGACGCATGAGAACTTCACTTCACCAAGTTTGAATGTATTCAATATTATAACATTATGCATAACACTTCAAACAATCACAAACTTATATAATCAAGTCAATATGCGTTAAACAACTCATTAATGAATATTAAACATTATAGACACAACCAAACATTTTGTATTCATTAAGTACCCAATAATTACATAAGTGTAAGACATATTACATTCAGATCAGGATCTAGGTACATATATGTATCAACAAACTCCCCCTTGGACCTAGATCTATCTATTGTCTAACATCTTTCATGATTTCCTCAAACTTCTTGTACTTAGCCTCTTTGGTGACTCCTGTGTTATCTCAAAAGCAAAACAGAGTCTTATCACTTTCTGGAACTGTAAAGCTTGTACAATATCCTGTGGGTCGTAGAACAGTGGCCACTTGTATAAAGTATAAACATCTCGTGCTGACAAGTTGGTGAGCCACATCGGGTCAAAGACCCTTATGGTTTCCATTGTGCCATTCCTGTTCAAGACTATTACAGCCTCTCCTGTTCTCCAATCATAGTACCACCATTTGAAGTGTGGAGTGAAGTCCTGTGGCGTCTCACGTAGTGGGATCTTTGACATTGTACGTGGTGGACTCCACTTCAGCACTACTCTAGGTTTGCCAGTTATGGCATCAACCTCAGATCTTCTAATGTACCTCATTAGTTGTTGAGGTTTGAAGTTGACCCATCTGGTACGGTACTCCCTCTTTAGAGCAGCTTCAAACCAGCCTGACATCTTACGAGGGTCAGCATATAACAAGTTTAACTTTGCTAACTGGTTGAGCTCAAAACCTGGAAGAGTTTTCAGATCGTGTGGAAATCTGAAGTACTTTATTCCCTTCTCACGTTTAACCACGTACACGTTCAGGTCTGCAAAATATGCCCATGCTATGATTCTGCCTACCACCTTTTGATGTTTCTTAACCTTATACAGTTTGGTGTAGACAGTTGACGTTGTAGCTCTGCGTTGGGCTCTGACTTCTTCATAACATGCTGCCCATTCAGCCTTTTTGATGTTGACTTCGGCGTCTGAGGCTTGGGCCTTCTCTTTATCCTTTTCTGACTCTTGCTCTATTTTATCCAGAGTCTCAAAAGTGTCACTGACAAGAGTTTCTCCCAGATTAGGAATGACATTTCCCTTATTGTCAGTGTACTCTAGATAGGGTTGTGCAGTGACATCTTCAATCTCGATCTCATCGACATCCTGTAGCTCATCGTCACTCTCCTTTTGCATAGGTGGAGCATCTTTCACAATCTCATCAGGATTGAGTTGGAACATTTCAGCCAATTGCTCATCGGTGAGATCATGAATATCTCTCCTTCTTCGGGAGTGTAATTCACAGATCTCCTGACAATCCCCTGCAGATCAAGAATCATTGTGAGATGAGTCTTCCTCTATTGGAGGGGAGCAACATCATATTCATCTCCTTGAGAATTAGGATCTGCTTGATTTAAAACATGTAACACATCAATCATTTAGTCAACAAACAGAACAGTAAACATTATAATAACCATAAACGTTAATTACATTTATTAGATACAATATTCAAATACACATAGTTTAAATAACATAAACAGTTATGCATTACGCTTGTCCTGAATAGCTGGTGTGTCTGTAGGATCAGCAGAAGATGATGGGGCTTCTTGGTCTTGATTCTTCTTTATGCGCCTCTCTTGACCTTGAGCTGATGTAGATGCAGCTGCATCTCCTTCTTCATTATCATCATCATGATCGATATTATCACCTGCATCAGTGTCATCCCCTTGATCATCACAGTCATCATCATCATCATCATCATCACTGTCATCGTCATCACCATCATCTCCATCTCCTTCTCGGATCTTTAGGGGCTCATCTTTGGAGCCCTTCAGTCTCAGCATAAGCTTCTTGTTCTGGGCCTCTAAATCTTATATCCTCTGTACTGAGGATGTATGCATCTCTCTCAGCTCTATGATCTCTTGGTTCTGGGCCTCTATCCTTTGGGCTTGGGATGCATTAAGCTCCATCAGCTGATTAAGCTAAGAGGCTTGTTGTTCATCCATCGCCAGCAGCTTCAGCACAAACCGATAAGGTTAGCCAATTGCTCCTCCAACCCGATAGATGGGTAGGCGGATCCAAAAACAGGTGGGACCTGTGAGGAGGTCCCAACTCCATGGCCTGTGGTGGTGGTAGTGGATGTAGAGAAGATTGGGGTTGGTATAGATGTAGATGGCTATGGATGAGCTGTAGTGGTGGTGGATAGGAAGTGTGTATCTGGTGGAGTAGGTGTGGAAGTGGTGTATGAGCTGGTGGTATTGGTGGGTGGAATGGTGGTAGTGATGGTAGTGGATGTAGTGGTAGTGGTGGTAGGTGGAATGGAGGTAACTGTGGTGGTGGATGTGGTGGTGATAAAGGTGATTCTGCGCTTCTTCTTTTTAAAGCCATGGGGCTGAGCCATCCTCTTCTTCCTCGATCCAGTCAAGGAGGATGCTCCCCTAAGAGCGCGGCCTGGCAGATCAGAAGTATAAGTAGGATCATCTGTGGGAACGACTTTGCTTCCCACAGTCCGAGTCAGTGGCTCCTCATCAGACTCTCCTCTTCCTCACCAGGCATGAAATCCTGGTGGAACCCAGCATTCTCCGCTCCATCTCCTGTGGGGGCAGATGTTGGAGATGTAATATTAGCAGTGGGGCTCCTTTGTTGAGTGGGTCCTACATCTCCAGCATCCCCGCTATCATCATTATCAGAGTCATGCTTTGGGAGCAGTAGCTGCTCATCGTTGGAGTCGTTGTCTATGTGACGCCACTTACGTCTCCTGGCGCCACATAACTCTCATTGGCCAGATGGCCTATCAGTCTCTTCACCTGGGGCTTTACTTGCTTACCCTGGTAGACTCTCATCCGACCCAGGGTCGTATCATCCATGATCTCTCAAACCATAGCATTGTGGCTTTCCTTAGGAAGTGATTGCAGCTTCTCATTGAAAATCAGCTGTAAGAATCTGGGTACATGCAAAAACCCTCCTTACCCTTTGCCTCCAGATTCTCCACAAGGTAAGAGAAGATCATGCTCGAGAAGCTGAAAAGTTAGTTCAGCACCAGTGCCACATAGGCATTTTGGATCTGGTCTGAAAGATCATCAAACCCACCTCTTCTGGAAGCGATGCACTTCAATATGACATGTGCCAACTACTTGTACCGGGGACACAGGTTGCTTTTATTGAGCACACCTGAGTTGATGTCCCCAGCATACTTAATCCTCAGAAAGCATCCTCTTACTGTCAGTGGATGTAGCTTGGTGGGATGATCAGTATCGTCCCCAGCTCAAGTACTCTCTGAATATCGGCAGCAGTGATCTTGATGGCCATCCCACAGATAGAGCTTCGTATGCTATACGGCTCTTGTGATCGATCAACAGAAGCATTCTCCCAAATGTCTGGTGTAAAGACCTGTAGGGAGTGCAAGGAGTAGAAATGGCCTTGTGGATCCTTGATCGCCTCAGAAATGCAATGATCTCTGTACACTCGGCGCCATTCCGAGTAGTATGGTCTAGATGAGCACATATGTTGTGCCTTAGGGTTGATTGACCATCTAGCAGCCTCAATCTAAAACACAAGACACATAATCATTAGATACTCACATAACGCATACCCGTTCTAAGTAACTTGATAACATTCATTCTTATTCATTCATGCGAATGAATTTTACGACTGAGTTCAGTCGGCTATTCTAACATGCGACTGGACTCATTCAGGTGAATGAACATGCAACTTAATTCAATAGGTTGGCGGAGCCTACGATAGATTCAGTCGGCCGACTGAGCTCATTCGTATGTCACATTCGGCCGATTGAGCTATTCGGCCTCCTCAATCATGCGATTGGAGTTCATCCAGATGACCAGTCGCATGACCCACTATTCGATCGACTGAGGTTCAAATCTCGACCAATTCATGAAATTAAACGTGGTTTAATGGTTCTTTAGACTCGCAATCTCTTAACTAATGACCTATTAAACTTAGTTTTAACATTGTACTTAGTTTCAGTAGGTATTAGGTCATTTACAGATTCGGTTCTTGTTTCAATCGACGATTACAAATTAGGGCACCATTTCTCCTGATTTTTGTGAGATTTAATCTCAAATACCTGTATGGATGCAAACACACTTCAGAAGATCAAGAAGGAAGTATATTCAAGGTCTAGAGATTTTGGGCAAAGTAACGGTATGATGTGCGATTTAAGGGCGATTGGGAGTGGTGAGAAGAATGCGATCGACTGTGGCCCTTTATATACTGAATCGGAGTTCAATCGGTCAACTGGACTCATTCGCTCAGTTCATTCGGGCGAATGAAACTCAGTCGGGCGCTTGACTCAGTCGATCACCTACAGTCGGCCAACTGAAGCTCAGTCAGCCAACTGAAGCTCAGTCGGTCCACTGACTCAGTCGCACACTCCCAGTCGGACGAATGGCACATTCTGATAACCCATTCAGGTGAATGGCTCATACTCATGTCCATTCGGTTGTTTAATGCATGAGTATGGTCCATTTGCCTGATTGGTCCATACTCATGGTCCAGTCATGCGAATGGGTCATCCTCTTTAAATTTTTCTAACTTTATGACCATTTCACTTTTAGACCCATTTAAACTATTAATTTAACATTATGAACACTTGATCATCTCAAACATGATCATTTTAACTTAAAACTTTTAATCACCTAAGACGTGGTCCTTTTAAGACATTTTGACACCTCAGATGTGACCCATTGATGTTTGAAAGCACTTGTGGTCACCTCAGACATGACCTTTTAGATGATAAGGTCCCTTATCAACTTCCATGACATAGTCCAATACTAACATACTGAATTTGACAAACTTTGTACAGAAATAAAAGAAATAGTACTGAAAACTTAAACAAACTAAGACATGTTTTTGTGTTTTTGTGAGAGTTAATTTCGAAGATGTAGTTCTAGTGAATAATTATTCTGAGAGAGCAGCCTCAATAATTCAAACCATACATGGATCAATTTAAGTTGGAATCATACAGGATATTCAAATCATTCACACACAAGTTATTAAAAACACTTTGATGCTCTTTCCTTGTATTTCATCTGGAGTCATTTAGCAAATTAGGAAATCATACTAGTACTCTTAGATCCCCACACTAATTTGAACTTTCAAGAATTGTAGCCACAGTGATTGTTAGTATACTTGTCCTCTTAAATCCATACACAGACTTTCAACACAGTTTGGTGATCGTTTTAAGGTTTGTTTATTTCAACAAGCATTTGTGGATCCCACACTCATATGGTAATCAACATTCCTCGGGAGATTTTTGAGTGGTCTTAGGGTAGTGTTCAAGAAGCGACTATTCATAGAATTTTCAAAGAGAAAGCCAATCCTCAGGTCAGTGCCATCGCACAGTAGAGAGGCGGCAATCAGCAATGAGTTCTAGAATATATAGGTTATACTTATCCTCAGGTCAGTGCGACCGCACAGCAGAGAGGCACATAATCTATCTTCTTGTTTGAGCAATTTTTCTTCTTTTAGCAAAAATCTCACCAACAACCTAGGTTATCAGTTTGATTGTATTTTCATTTTTCATGTGCTTTTGCTCATGCTTTGGTCTTACGCACACTTTTGTGGCGTTTATTTTGCTCGTCACCCCTTATTGGAATCTTGTTGATTGTGTTAACCAGGAATAAGGTGTTACCCACAGCTTGTCAAACATTTTAGTTTAATCTTGAGATCACCAAAAGGTCTAGTCATCTATTGTGTTGAATCTACCAACATAACAACTGTGGTCTAGCAACCTCTAGGTCTACTTTCTTTGTGTTACCTTAGTAGTAGCTAGCTTAACTATCATATTTCCTTTAATATTGCTCAGACTACACAGACTTATACTTGAACTTTGCATCTTTTTCAATTTTGATTTTTAAAGTCCCAAATGGTTTGTACCTGTGTACTATCATATTCCACACATTAAATCGGTATCACACGTACGATCTTATTTATTTTCAGCTTGCCTCCCCTTTTCCCTTGTTTTTTTTTTCATACCTATTCTCCCCCGAAAATACTAAAACCTCTAAGGAATTGCGTTTTAGGATTATAATGAGCAAGAAAAGACACTAAGTGTAATTAACGAACAAACTTAAATAACACTAAAATTTTAAAAAATTTTAAAAGAAACTAGACGCGACGCATCGGACTATACATGGTCATCTTCAGGAATGATCTCGGTTTTTCTTTTTAACGCCATTGACCTCTAACAGATATAGAAAACATGGTTTGTCAAAAGCCTTTGTATAGAGGTCAGCGCGTTGAAAATCAGTGTTTATTTTTATCACATCGATTAAATTCTTTTCAAAACAGTCACGTATGAAGTGATATTTGATTCCGATGTGTTTGGTCTTAGGATGTTGGATTGGGTTCTTAGTGACTGCAATCGCAGCAGAGTTATCAACAAATATAGGAGTGGAAGTGAAATGCAAACCGTAATCCCGCATTTGCTATTGAATCCATATGATTTGGGAACAGCAGCTTGCAGCAGCAACGTATTCGGCTTCACAGGTTGACAAAGCAACCGAGGTCTGCTTCTTACATTGCTAGGTTACTAATATTCTCTCAAAGAACTGACACCCTACTGATGTAGGCTTGTAGTTCATCTTGCAGCTGCCGTAGTCACTATACGCTGTAAGTTCAAAGTCATCATCATGAGGATACCACAACCAAAGTGTGGGTGTGCCCTTCAGATAATGAAATATCCTTTTGACCCCAATTAGATGATTCACCTTAGGCTTTGCCTGATATCGTGAGCATAAACATGTAGCATACATGATATCAGGTCTTGAGGCAGTGAGATACATGAGAGATCCAATCATCCCTCGGTACATAGTGGCATCTACTAGATCATCGTTCTCATCGGGTGCTACATCATGGTTTGTAGCTAGTGGAGTGCCAGCTGTGGAGGCATTCTCCATGTCAAACCGATTGAGAATATCCCCTACATACTTGGTCTGATGTAAGAAGATTCCATTTGGTGTCTGATCCACCTGTAACCCGAGAAAGAACTTCATCTCCCCCATGGCACTCATCTCAAACTCCGCCTTCATAACTACTTCGAATTCTTTGCATAATTCTTCGTTCTTTGAACCGAAGATTATGTCATCTACATAGATCTGTACTAGTAGTAAATCTCCATCTTTTTCTTTGATAAACAGTGTGCAGTCAATGACTCCCCTGCGAAATCCGTGTTTCACAAGATGAGTTGAAAGTTTCTCATACCAAGCCCTTGGAGCTTGATGAAGCCCGTATAGAGCCTTGTCGAGTTTGTAGACTCTATCCCAATGATATGGATCCTCAAATCCCTCGGGTTGACTGACATACACTATTTCCCTGATCTTACCATGATGGAATGCACTCTTCACATCAAGTTGATAAACTTTGATTTTCATATAAGATGCATAGGCAAGAAAGATGCAGATGGCTTCCATTCTTGCCACTAGTGCAAATACTTCATTGTAGTCAATACCTTCAACTTGTCGAAAACCCTGAACTACAAGACGAGCCTTGTTTCTGATGATCACCCCTTGATTATCTTTCTTGCATTTCAAGACCCATTTGGTGCCAATGACTTTAGCACCTTTAGGTCTATCGACTAGTGTCCATACACCTAACTTCTTAAACTGAAGAAGTTCTTCTTGCATGGCACTAACCCAAGCCTCATCATTTAGTGCTTCACTGACATACTTTGGTTCAAACTGAGACACAAAGCATCGGTATGCACCGTCGTGAAGGTATCCTTTTTCCATCACGGAGGCATAATCAGTTGAGTATAGCTGATTTCTAGTTTGAACCCCTGATCTCACATCTCCTATAATGTTATCCAATAGATGATAGACATTTAGATGTGATCCAGGATTTGTTGGAACAACCACCTCAGAGTCAAGATTATGAGTATTTGGTTCTAGGTCAGAGGCAGTAGGAGTCTAAGGTTCTGATGATTCTGAAGTATCACTTGCTGGTGCTGGTGAACTTGTGTAAGTCGGAACATGTACATCCCGGTGGATCTGATCATTTTCTTCATTGTCTTCATCAGAGGAAGAATCACTCGCATCATCTGCTCCCCCTGAGTTGGTAGTATCATGACTTGTTGAATCTTGAGATGGTGTGTTCAATACATTGTACATCATCTTGTTTGCCAACTTGTCTTCTGAAGCGGGAACAGGTATGTGGAAGGTCTTAAAGAATCCATCATAGTCGAAGAAGTAGGCAGGCCCTTTTCTAGCAGGTGGTGTGATATATCTCTGAACATCAACATTGCACCACACCTCTACTTGGCATGTTGAGTTGTTGTAAACTCTCTTGTTCGGTATGTTGTATCCTAGAAAGATCCCTTCATCAATCTTCTCACTGAATTTTCCCTCCTAAGTCTTCTTCAGCAGGGTGCACGGAGTGCCAAACGGCTCGAGATATTCCAAGTTAGGTTTACGTCGCTGTAATAACTCGTAGCATGTTTTTCCATGGCGTTTAACTACTAGAACTTGATTAAGAGTATAACATGCATTTGCCACTGCTTCATTCCAAAATTGGATAGGCAGTTTCGAGTCTGCCAGCATTGTCCGTGCCGTCTCTATCAAGCTGCGGTTCTTTCGTTCAGCAATGCCGTTCATCTGAGGGGTATAGGCTGAGGTAAATTGATGCATAATTCCCTTTTCCTTGCAATAGGCCTCCATCCTCTGATTCTTAAACTCGGCTCCATTATCTGAGCGCACCTATTGTACCTTCAGCTTGTATAGGGATTCCATTGTAGTTACCAATTCCTTAAAGATTTCAAATGTTTCAAATTTGGATTTAAGAAACATTACCCAAAAGAACCTTGAGTAGTCATCAGTAACTACATAGCAATACAAGTCGCCAGCAATGCTTCTTGTACTGACTGGACCAAACAGATCCATGTGAAGAAGCTTAAGAGGAAGTTCTATAGAATGAACTTTCTTTTCCTTATGAGACTTCTTCGTCTGTTTACCCTTTTTGCATGCAACACAGAAATCCGGGAGTTGGAATTTTTTGACATTTACTCCCCTCACAAGATCATTCTGGATCAAGTGATTCATTTTCCTCGAATTTATGTGTCCCATTCTCCTATGCCAGGAGATGGAGTCCTTCTCAGTAGCTTTGGACAAGAAGCATTGGACTTCACTATCCGTTGTGGATGCCTTTGAGAAATCCAAGAGATAAAGATCATTATATCTTGAAGCTGACATTAGGATCTGGTCCTCCGGGATCATGTATTCCTTCTTTAGAACGTAACACATCTGGTTGTCAAAAACTACCTTGAATCCTTTATCACAGCTTTGAGAGACTGAAAGCAAGTTATTTTGTAATTGTTGGACATAGTTTACCTTATCAAACTTAATCTTCTCATTTCCCACTTCTCCTTGGGCTGTGATATACCCACCTTTGTTTCCAGCAAATGAAACATGCCCTCCTTTAATTTGTCTGACATTTGATAAGAGAGCTTTGTTCCCTGTCATGTGCATGGATGCTCCGCTATCAATAATCCACGTGTTAGTCTCAGAACTATAGCGAACACCCTGCACATTCAATGAAAACATTAGTTCATGTTAGGAACCCAAGCCTTAACAGGCTTGGGTTTCCCTGAGGCATCACATATCACAAACTCAACCCACTAACCCTTTGAGGTTAAGGATTGATCAGAATTCTGTTTGTTCTCATTTTCAGGCACTGAGGAGGTTTTTTCTTTCCATAATCCAGATTTGTGTAAGGCCAGTTTGTGATAAACAGACGACTGTATGATGGGTTGAACTTTGGGTGCACAATCCCTTTTAGGAGGCGTCACTGAGTTCCTCTTAAAAGATATAGATGTAGATGCAGAAAGTTCAACTTTCTTCCTCGGTGTTTGGTAATAAGGACAGTGAGACACTATGTGACCATACTTTCCACAATTATAGCAGGATCTGCTTTCAACTTTATGGTTTATTTGTTTTGGTGGAGATGTACTTGTCACACGGTCAATCTTATTGTGTCTGGACTGAGACACTATTTTGTTAGATGTATGAGTTGGTTTTGCAAATTTAATTGCTTTACTTGGTTTTACATCTTTAATCTTTGTTTCCCTGGACTGTGACATGATGCACATGATTGATTAGATTTTATAGTCTTTTTAGGTTCTTGTTTGACTTTGTTTGACCCTGACTTTAAACTAACTTTTCCAAATTCTTTTTCCAGATTAACACATGGCATCTTTCCTCTTGCCTTTGAAGTGACCTCCTTTTGTTTAGGGTCGGATTCACTTGATTTACTTATGGAATCCGGATCATTAACAAGAGGTGTAGACAACACATGATCCTTGATGGGATTATTGTTAATTGGTTTACTTTTGGTGTTCATCAAGGTCTCAAGTGATGGTGGAACCACTTTGTATCCCAGTCCCTCTCTATTATTTCTCTCTCTCACTAAGTGTTGGATAATGTGTGATGAGCTTGTCCAACTATGCAGTTTTTGTTTTAATGAATTGACTTCTACTTCTAAAACTGTTTTTTGCTTCTTAGTGTCCTCAAGAGAATTCAGATAGTACCTAATGTCATTTGCTTGGTTAAAGGCAACTACCTTAGTTTCCCTAAGCTGTTTATTTAATAGGTCTATCTTTTCCTTGTAACTGTGCTCGTTTTGTTTCAACACTCTATTTGCTTCTGTGCACAGTTCCAGATCCTTTACTAAGCTATCATTATGATCTAATAGCCTCGTAAATTTTGAATCTACAACTTCTCTGAATTTATTACATTCTAAGCAAGCATGATTATTAAACAGTTAGGCAGTAGTACTTACCTGGGATGTTGAAGAAGCATCAGCCATGAGTGCTGACTTGGTTGTCTCTGGTTCTGGTGATTCAGATGATGATGCAGATTTTTCTTCTTCAGGCAGGTAGTTGACCACATTTGCAGTATCTTCAGAATTTGACATCGCAAGCTCTACTGCTATATCTCCTTCACTTGCAGAGTCGTCATCACTATCCTCCACACTAGCTATATTGGACTCTCCTGGTGAGACGAACCGAAAGCTCCAGTCCTGTCCTTCATCTTCATTAGCAGTTAAGGCTTTTGGATCCTTACTTGATGAGTCAGAATTACTAGCTGTGGCCTTGTCTTGACGGTTAAATGACGAGAAGGGATTTCCATTACCTGTCTTCTTTGGTTTTATACACTCCCTTTTGAAGTGTCCCTTCTCACCGCAGTTGAAACATGTAACCTTTGACTTATCAAACCCAAAGGTCGTGTCTTTTGTTGCAACCAGGTTCTGTCCGGTCTTTTTGACAAACTTTTTAGCTCGTCGGACAGCACTCGCTAGAGCCCACATTATGTCCATACGTTCCAACTCCATTTCATCCAGCTGCTCATAATCTTCATCTGCCAGGTGGCAGTTACCTATCTTTCTGGCAATTAATCCATCGTAGGATTGAACCACCGCAGCTAAAAGGTCCATATGTTCTCTAGCCACCTCCACAGTTACATTCTCGAGGTTTTTGGTTTTAAGCTTTGCTGCATTCGCTTCAGTATCATATATTGGGTGCTGGACGACCCTAACATTTCGGATCCTGAAGTTGAGGGTTGTGCTGGAACTGCTGCGCTTGAGATGAAGGCGGTTTGCAGTGGTGCTCCAGATGTCTTGACTGAAGGAGTAGCATTGTAGAGTGCAGGATTCTGATCGTAGTTTGCCTTTTGGGCTCGATACTTCATCCTAAGTTCCTCTTCTCTCAATTTCAGAATGAAGTAATTTATATCTAACTTCGAGAGCATTCCTTTCTGTCTGCGATTTGAAACAAACGAAGCCCATTTTTCTGGTAATCCATTAGCAAAGTTGGATACCTTATCTTCCATTGAAGTAACCACTCCATGAGTGTGCATCTCACTCATCAAGTGGTAGAATCTATAAATCACATCATCAAGGCCTTCTTTTCCCATTGAAGAGAAGTTGTCAAACTCCTTCTTCAAGGCTTTTGCCTGATAGCCTTCAGAGAGGCATTTCCGTCGTACCTCTTCTCCAACGCATCCCAAAGTTTCTTGGCTTGAGTAAACTCCGAATACTGATGGAAAATATCCTTTGGAATAGACTGAGTAAGCAAGGCGTAGACTTTCTTCTTAGCATTGTGTTTTATCTTCTGTGCATCTGACATGCCACTTAGAGTAAGTTTTACTCCGTCAGCTCCTACAGGCATGCTGTACCCCGACTCTATTGCCTGCCACTCCATTTAAGTAGATTTCGAAACGTTGCTTCCATTGTGGGTAGTCGTCTAACGTGATAAGCTTCGGGGTTTATTGTGAATCCCCACTTCGTTCTCCAACATCAGTAGATTCTGAATACGTGTATCTCTACTTGCTGTGTATGCTGAAAATTGATCCTCCATTTCACTTAACATTACTATTTAACAAACTGCTGATGAATGCGAATGAAGGTGTGCGATTGGGCTTATTCGGGCGATTGAACAAGTGCGGATGGTTTAATCGTGCGACTAAACAAATGCGGATGAGTCAGTCATCTGAATAAACTAATGCGGTTGAGTAGTCCGACTGAAGATCTCAGTCGTATGAATGAGGGTACGAATGAGTTCAATCGTGCGGTTGAAGAATGCGAATGAACTCAGTCGTGCGATTGAGCCAATCATGCGACTGAACCTGCTGAAGCTTGATAATTCGTAGGTTAAACTTGTTTTGGCCGTAAAAACTCTAATTTTACCAAACCCTAATAGTCGTATGCCGGAAAAACTACACTTTTCGATACGAAACGTCTAATCCTCTGTTAGACACAAAAAGATTGCGATTTTTATGCAAAAACACAATTTTTGTGTCAAAAACTATTGAATCAACATGTAATCAAGAGCCAATAGCTCTGATACCACTTGTTAGGATCTGGTATTTGACCAAACACCAACTGATTAACGTGTTAACCAAACCAAATAGTGCTGAATCCTATTTGATTGACGATCCAATCAATGAGAATGCATGTAGACACAATAATGTATTGAATCTAACGTTAAGAATCGATTAGGAATCGATCTACAGCGTTCTATGATCTTGGAGTACGAACTTAGAGGCTTCGGGACGGCTAGGGTACGTCTGGGGTCAAAGTGGATTGAATGCTTTTGTTTTTCCACGAATTAGGTGGTATTTATAGGTTAGGGTTGCTCATTCGTGCGACTGAACCATTAGCATGGTTCATTCGTGCGATTAAGCCATACGGTTTATCCATTCGCACAACTGAGTGTTCAGTCGTGCGACTGAGTCAAACGCATGAAGTTGTTCAGGCGTATGAACTATTTAGGCGCATGGACACTCAGTCGCATGGCCATTCGGACGCATGACCACTGTAGGGGCGCATGGTCCAGTCGGACGCATGAGAACTTCACTTCACCAAGTTTGAATGTATTCAATATTATAACATTATTCATAACACTTCAAACAATCACAAACCTATATAATCAAGTCAATATGCGTTAAACAACTCATTAATGAAATATTAAATATTATAGACACAACCAAACATTTGGTATTTCATTAAGTACCCAATAATTACATAAGTGTAAGACATATTACATTCAGATCAGGATCTAGGTACATATATATATCAACAGAAACCCAATGGATTGATGTACTTCACAAATCGAATTTGGGTACCAAGTCACGATAATCTTCGTACCTTTAACATGAGTGAGGCTCATCAAACTCGTTATTCTATTCATCTTGGTTCCAATAAGATGTACATGGACCTGCGTAGTCAATATTGGTGGCCTGGAATGAAGAAAGATATAGCGGCTTATGTAGCTAAGTGCCTCACGTGTATGAAGGTTAAAGCCGAACATCAACGTCCAAGTGGATTACTTGAGCAACCCGAGATTCCTATGTGGAAGTGGGAACACATATTCATGGACTTCATAACTAAGCTACCTCGAACCTCTCGAGGACATGATAGCATATGGGTGATCGTTGACCAGTTGACCAAATGGGCATATTTTATACCCATACATGACACTTACAAGACATCAAGGTTAGCTCGTATATACGTTGATGAGATTGTAAGTCGTCATGGGGTACCTCTGCACATCATATCCGACCGAGACGCTCGTTTCACTTCACACTTTTGGTCGTCTATGCAAGAACTCTTGGGTACACAACTAGATCTAAGCACGGCTTACCATCCTCAAACTAATGGTCAAACCGAGCGAACGATCCAAACCTTGGAGGATTTGCTACGCCTTTGTGTTCTTGACTTTGGTGGTGACTTTGGCACCGTTTGAAGCACTTTATGGTCGTAAATGTCGTTCACCGATCTGCTGGACTGACATTAGTGAAAACTTCATCACTGGTCCTGAACTCATACAAGAAACGACCGATAAAGTCTCTATAATTCGTAAGAACCTTGAAGTGGCAAGAAGTCGACAAAAGAGCAATGCCGACAAGCGACATAAGCCATTGGAATTTCAAATTGGGGATATGGTTCTTCTAAAGGTCTCACCGTGGAAAGGTGTTGTTCGCTTTGGAAAGAAGGGCAAACTAGCTCCAAGATTTGTAGGACCTTTCAAAATCCTAAAAAGGATTGGGAAAGTGGCTTATAAACTAGAACTACCTTCCGACCATAGTGGAGTTCATCCTGTGTTCCATGTCTCAAATTTGAGAAAGTGCTTGGCCAACGAAAGTCTGTATGTTCCGCTGGAAGACATTCAGATCGACGAGTCCTTGCATTTTGTTAAGAAGCCTGTTGAGATCATGGACCGCATTATGAAGAAGACTAAAACCACAACAACCCTAATCGTCAAGGTTTGGTGGGAGAATAAGCGAGGTGCTGAATTCACTGGGAGCGTGAAGAGCATATGAAGAATACGTACCCGTTCTTATTTGTATAGTTTTTTTTTAATTTCGGGACGAAATTCTTTAAGTTTGGGAGACTGTAAAATTTCGTACTTTTGTTAATTAAAAGTTAATTTTTGTTAATTCTTATAAGACCTATTTATGTTAATTCTTATAAGACCTATTTTTGTTTATTCTTAATTTCGAGACGAAATTCTTTTAAGTTGGAGAGACTGTAACATCTTGTATTTTTGTGTTAATTGAAAGTTAGCTTTGTTAATTCTTGTAAGGGCCATTATTGCCATATATGAAACTTATGGATTGCTTATGTTCATTTTATTGTTAGAAAGTTATAGTCTATTATAACTAAATACAATAATACATGATGATAATGTTACTAATAATAATGATGGTAATAATAACTATAATAATAAAAACAATAATAATAACAACGTGTAATATTAATAATAATAGCAATAATAATAATAATAAGTCATAATAATAATATTAATGTTACTAACTAAAATAATAGTCATAATACTAATAATAATATTAACTAATAATATTATTATCTTTGAAAGATTAAGTATAAGGGTTGTTTTGTGTTTTTTGAAAACTTTAAACATTAAGGTTTGGGCATAAAATAATAAGATTGAAAACTACAGGGACCATTTATGCAATTCTGCAAAAATCAAACCATGTTTTCCCCCCTAACCGCAAGTCCGGCAACCAAATTCCGGCCATCTTGCCGGCAACCCTCCGGCAGGGTCCAAAATCTACGAAAATCACCCAAATTTGATACCAAATGGTTCCAAATCGTTTCGTGAACGTATTTCAAACTTAAACACACACTAAAATTGTGTTTAATCAACGGTTACACACCATTAGGTTGAATAAACCGATGCCTTTAATTCTATAACCGTTCGACCCTTGAATTCTAATAATAAGCTAATTAAACTCACCTAATCAGTCATCTAAGTGTTCCTAAATGTTCACAACTTACAATTCCACCTGAAACAAACACAAACATAGGATTCGAGTGTCCTCTCCTGTTCGCGACGTGCCACAATTCGAATACCATCCTCAAGGGTTCTAAACTCGAAATTTACAGAGGGCTTTTCGTCTTGGAGTTCATTAGAAGCTATCTGTGAAGCAAATTGGACTATAATCGTCATTTGAACGACAATCGAGCTACACGTTGGTCGCGGTTTGTTCTTCGAGTCGAATCATTGAAATCAAACAACTTTCGGGTAATTAACTTACATACATGCTCGTTTTCAACTGATGAATGAAAGCTCTAACAATGATTTGGTTAATAACATCATTTTATGCTCCAATTTGGAATCGATCGAATCTAGGATCTTGATTTGGGGGAAATGCATTCGGTTTTGTTTTTAAATTTTTGAAACGAAGTTACACCACGGCTGAGGCCTTGGTTCATTGGTTCTACACTCACATTCAACACTAGAGGTCCCATGTTCGAACCTGACGACCTCCAATATACTTTTGGGGTTTTTTCAATTGCTAAAAAATTAAAAAATTTTCTAAAAATTATTAAAAATCAATTTTGTAAACTTAACTTATTTTAAAGTCATCTAAATATTTTCTAGAAATTTATTTCTTAAGATATCTAATATTTTTATCAATTTATTTTTAAACAAATGATTTATCTAGTTTATTTTTTATAAAATAGACTTTAAACAACTGCTGTTATTTGTTCAAACATTAACTATATATAGTATTCTTGTTTAAATGATGGTTAGTTTAAAAAAATTAAAACTACTTTTAAATTATATTTAGACTTTATTACAAATGTTTTCCCTATATTTTTTATACTAAAACGCTTAACTTGAATATTTCTTTTCTTTTATTATTTAATATAATTAATAAAATCTCTAAATACCACATTCCATCCAAAACCCTAATTCTCCTTATTCGTTAAACTTAGTTTTAAACTTAAGCCTTGTAATTATAAATTTAGGTATCTAGTGAAGGTTTACGTTGGAACGACGCGTATTATTATTTTCTTATTAATCATCCAATATGTATATATTGATCATGTGTATATTTCTATACCCCATTTTCATAGTTTCATACTTCGGGGTGAAACATGTTACTTTATAATCATTACACTTGTAAATTCGTTTGATTCTTGTAAACTCTTGGCAATTCACTTATATGTTATGATTAGTTGATCTTTGTAATTACCATGTAATGACGATTATATGTGCAATTATTAGTTATTGCTAGCCTGGCGATCTCATAGATCTATGGGCTTGACAAGCCTGCTTGGTTAATCCAAGTACACTTAGCTAATCGTATAAACTTGTAAATGTGAAAACTTGTAAACTGTCAAGGTTTGATTGTGGATCTGTCTTACATCCCTAGTTACTTTGTTCACTAATTTATAACATGAATTTCCATCTTTTATATACTTATATATTGAAAACTATGGAAATCTCAACAACATTACGTTGACCTTTTATTTTTAACATGTTTCATGAAATGCGCAAGTTTGATTGTCATCTTGAAGCTTATACACATTTAGGAATGGACCTAGTCAAATAAATAGATGAACTTGAATATTACCTTTTATGCATGTTGTTTTTCTTGTTTGAGACTTATGCTTGTAATGTTACAATTGGAACTTATAATTATTATATTTGGGTTTGTTAAAAGCGTTATGTGGCTGTGAACGATCTTAACCCTCACATCTCGACGTTTCCGCCGTCAAGATTGGGGTGTGATAGAAGACGAAACGGATTTGAACAAGCTGGATGATAATCGCGACTAATGTTAAGTCGTTGGACGAGTAATCGGTGAAGATAATCAAATTAACTTCATGGGTAGCTTCGTATGACAAACTAGACCAGAAGCCCTTTATCAATTTCGAATTTTGAATCCCAGGTGATGGTGTTCGACTAGTTTCAGGTTGGCGATGAGAAGAATGATCAAAACTTAATACTTAGGTTTGTTTCAGATACAATTGAGTGTTTTATTCAATTAATGATTGATATAGGATCGTTTAGGTTAGTTTAATTAGACTATTATGATGTGTTAATGCTCTAACAGCTAAGGAGTTTAAGATGTTTCGGTTATGTACTCGATCCAACTTATAATGGATGTTTTAATTTGATTAAATGTTGGACATCGGTTCGAATAAGGTTCTAGAATGGTTTGGGGGTGTTTTTAGATCATGAATCGACGAATTTGTTAGGTTTGGGACTCGCCGGAGATTGCCAGAGGGTGGCCGGAACTCGTGGCCAGAAAAACGGGCTCAAAAATGGGCGGGGTTTGGGATGTAACTTTCAAAGTTACACATTCGGCCCTTGTGGTTTAATTTTGTTATTATTGTATGCCGAAACCTTTATATTAAAGTCTCTAAATTGACAATAAACCCCCTTTAACTTAACTATATGAGATTCAAGACTTTTTAAGTTTAATAACCTTAAGAATTATTATTATTATCATTATTATTGCTATTGTTATTGATATTAGTATTAGTGTTATATTATTATTATTTAATTATTTAATTATTTATTTTTAATAATTATTATCATAATTGTTATTTAATTTTATTAGTTATATTATTAAGTTTTATAATAAAATTTAGTGACAAACCCACAAATAAACATAAATAACCCACGAGCTTCATAAAAAGGCATAAATCATCCTTATAAGAACTTATAAAGATAACTTTTAATTAACTCAAAAAATACATGATGTTACAAAGGATTGCAGGACTGGTGAAGGGGGTTCACTTACAACACAACAACACAAAAAGGAGATTAACTAAACTCAAACAAACAGTAAACTGGATTAACCATGATAAAGACACTAATAACACAAGTAATGTAAGAGACATAACACAAGCATATGGTTTTCAAGAATGCAGTATATTGCTTTCTCCATGTCCTATAAAAAGTGTTACAAAGCATATCCATAAATTACAAGAACATGAGATACTTATACTACATCCTATAACCGGCCATACTATGAAAACCAGCTAGATACAATTGACTAGACTCAAAACAAAATCAATTGTAGAATCAAAAAGGTAGATTGGCTTTTTGACTTTGTGACTATGACATGCCATAGCTCACATTCTTATCTATTACAAAAAGGATAAAGTACATGAAGTAGAAAGTTTACAGACTTAATACCTCAATGTACAGTTACCAAAATCATGGACCTTTTCACCAACTCATGCAAGTTGGTGACTTTACAGAGATGCAGCAGAAAGGTGTCCAGCTTTACGGAATAGTACATCAGATAAAGCATGTTACTAAAAGTCTTTGGAAGAAATCTATCTTCAAGAGTTGAGGCTTCTGAAAACTTTGTCTCTAAAGCTTCGGAAGACTTCATCTTTGGCTTCAGAAGATATTGGTCTTGGCGTCAAAAGATTTCACACTTAGAATATTATGTTTCATGTGTGAAACTTCCGAAGCATTCTTCTTCAGTACTTGTGCAACATGCATGCAAAAAGTCTTTGATTGCTTCAGCCTCTATGCATATTCTCTACAAACTCTCCCTAGGCTTATGCTACCAAAACTTCTAAAGACGTCAGATATCAACAGTCGTTATTAGGATGATAACCAACCCTTTCTTCATGAGATGATCAGGATCCTTCAGACTGTCAAAATGTCTTCTCATGTTAAAGAGATCATGCAGAGGCAACTGAAACATGTCTTGCCAAATGTAGACATTCTCAATGCCATGATCTCTGATGACACGCCACCTTTCTGGATTTGTAGTGTATGTCCAGGACAATGGGTCTTTTTGATGTAAGAGGAGCTATTTGAATGGGAGATGATGGAGCATCCTCTGGCTGCACATCCGCAGGATGTTCTGACTCATCCTAAGGTTTAGAAAAGGATGCAATCTTCTTCTTCTTTGGCTTTAGCTTAGAAGCCATCCTTTTCTTTCTCTTTACAACTTTTAACTGAGAAGACTGGCCTGTAGTACCTGATTGATCTTTATTGTCTTTTTTAGTTGGATCTTCAACTCTTACAGGTTCAGGTTCAGAATCCATACAGCTTCAAGAAGTTCATCATTCTCTACCTTTCAGAATTTCTTCATGCTTTTATGGATGATGACTCTTGACTTAGCAGCTTCTTCCCTCAGCTTTCTTTTAGTTGTCTTTCTTTATTTGACTATCTCAAGTTTAAGTTGTTTGAGATACTCAAACTCAACATAGTCATAAGACAGGGGAAGAAGTGCTTCTGCCTGGTAGAGGCCTGTGGCACTCAGGTAGTTAATCATCTTGATCCTTTCTTCTTCTTTATCTACCTGAGGTTCTTGTAAACCACATCCTCTTGTGCAGGACTTTCTTCAACTAGGGAGATGGTAGGCACATGCTTGTACAATCTTTTCTTTCTTCTCTCTTCTTTGATTTGTACTAACAGATCTGCATCTTCAGCCCCTTCTTCTCCCTTGACCTTTCCAGGTCAACTAGTTCATTTAGCTCTTCTAAGGGGAGAGAGATGACATTGTCTATGTCATAGTTCCTTGTCTGTAGATAGTTTATCCTGACTGCCCTTAACTCATCATTCTGAGTATCTGGTTTGGGGGCAGCCCTGATAGCAGACTCCATGAGTCTTGCAGACTCAGAAGAGGAACTTTCTCCCCTCAGCTTTCTTTTCCTCTCTCTCTCCTCCTCCTCAATCTCCTCAAATGTCATCTTTCTTTTCCCTTTGTCACTCACAGACCTTTGTGACTCAGGTGGAGAGAGCTTTGTCCTTCATTGCTTGATGCAGCTTCTGAGCTCCGGCCAAAGAGAGGTTGAGAAGCAACTTCACCAGCAGGTATCTCAAAAAGGGCATTCAAATCTGCAGCAGTTGTTGGTGATAAGACTGGGCTCTTAGATTCTGTCACTAGGCCTTCAGTCAAGGTTTCCCCTATGAAGCTAATCTTAGGGTCTGCCTCAACATCCAGTTGACCGATGACATTACCTGATTCCCACAGACTTCTTCTTAGGCTAAACTCTACAGTGATCCTGTCTTGGATTCTTTGTGCCAACTTGTCAGCTTGTCTTGATTGCCTTGCATTGACAAGTGGCATGTTGACTAAATCCAGACTGTCATAATAGTTCAGGTTCTGAAAATTGAAGATCTCTTGCTGTCCCTGAACTTTTATGATGATTAGGGCTCTCCTGTTGCTGTCATACCTCCACCCAATGATGTGATTGGAAGATGGTGGGGATGACATAGCCCTTGGCATCCTATCCTCAAACAGGCTTTGTATGAAGGAGTCTGCGTAATCCACATCAATATGGACTTAAGGAGGTTGCTAAGAATGCACAGTTGCAAGTGAGGATGGTGAGTCCTCAGTGTCCATTCTCTCTGAAGAACTCCCAAGTTCTATAGTTATAATGACTTTCTCCCCCTTTTTGGTAGCATCACCCACTTGCATAGGTGAGTCAGGAGTTAGGTCAATCACATCCACAGGTTCTTGTGTTCCAGGTTGAGCGCTTCTTAAAGATCTCCCAACTAGTTTTTCCTTAAGATATGAAATCTGAAGTTGTTGATCATTAACCCTGTTATGCAAGGTAGTCACTTGAGATTCAAGGTGACTAACCTTGGAGACTAAATAGGTGTATGTTTTAGACAGTTTGTGCACCTTTAGTCTTAAATTCCCTTCATATTCATCAGAAGAATCATTGGGGATAAGATAATTGGACCAAAGTCCTCTATCTCACCACCAGCTTCAGGTTCTTGGCTACCAGATTTCCTCTGCTCACTGGTAGTCTCAGTTGAGATGACAGTGGGCTGAGTTGCCATGGTTGAGGTTTTAATGATGTAATATATTTCAAAAGTAAGAGCCTCTTCCATATGGACATCCTGAACAGGTTCAGAAGTGTCCACCTTAGCAATAGGTGACTGATGGGGGGCTAGAAGTAGGAGCCTCAGAAGCACTCATCTCTCTTTGAGTAGGGGAAAAGAAGAAAGAATCATGGTACTCACTGAAACCTAGATCTTCATCAGTGTAGAAATCAAGGTTGGGGATTGGTTGGTTGAGATCTAAAGGCTGGGGATGGTAACTGTCCCCTGAAGGTTGGTCACTTGAGTGTTGAGACTTAGAGTGATGGCTTAAGGTAGTTTGGCTTATGAGCTCATCAGACTGAGCATGAGGAACCTCAACACTAATCCTTGAAGAAATGAGAGTGGCTACTCCTCAGGAGAAGTGGGAGCTCTAGTTTCTACTTCCTCCTGTATGGGTGAGTGTATGGGGGCCTCCACAACTGAATAGTCTAAGCAGGCGTTCATTTGGATTTTCTTTGGTAGGTGATGGTGATTTGTGGCTGTGTAGGTGGTTGGGAAGTAGCAGGTGTGGGTTCTACACTAGCTGGTGCTGCTAGGTTGTCACATTAAGCAATGAGCTCTAATATTTTTGGCACCAGGGCTGTTTCTACCCCTGAGAATCCAACAATGGGCTTTCTCAATATTTTAAAGATGTCGGGCTTCATCTGTCCCAGTTTAAGAATGTTACCTATTCCCCTTAACTGTGAGCCTAGTTCACAGTTAAGAATGTATTGAACATATCTAGGAAACATGTAATATTCTAAGGAATCTAAGTTTGCAAGTAAATTAGTATAAACAAATTGAGAATACCTGAACTTTATCCCCTGAATCATTCCATGGATAATGAAGGAGAGATCCTCAGGAATCTGGTTCCATCCACCGTTCTTGTTTGATAAGCTGTGGATGACCACATGGAGCAGGAATCTCCACTGGGATGAGACCCTCCCTTTCCTAAAGGTCTTTACAGAAAAATCTCCCTCATAGCCCATCTGCTCAAAAGAATGATTGACAGCTTCTTTGGGAAAGAACACCTCACCTCTTTATCATCCAGCTGAAGATGCATGTTGATGATGGCCGGAGTGATGAAGACTGTTCTCCCCTACACTGTGGCAGACAGTGCCTTTTCCCTATCCATTACGACCTCTTGGCAGGTCTTCTAAAATTCAAGCAGATGATCCTCATATAATGAAGGATCAATGGTTAGGGAGGTGAAGTAGTTGGACAAAGCTAAGAAATGGCAAACCTCTGAGAAATGAGGATCTTTCTCAGAGCTTAACAGAGCAACCTGGTTATGTTGCCTGTGGAGCTGCATGGTAAAGTTCAGGTCATTTCTGTGAGTGGGGTTGGCCATTGTGAGGTAGCTTAAGGATGAAGAAAGAAAGAAGAAAGAATGTTCAGAGAGAAACTTAGGGTATTAGTTTGGAGGAAGAAGCAGATGATAGAAAGAGGGGGAAACCATTGGGTTTATATGTGAAAAGGATTTCAGATAAAGTTTAATGAAAGAGGATAAAGTTTGAAATCCGGATGTCGGTCCCACCTCTGAAAAAGTAGTTTACTTTTGCTCAAAAAGTAGTTTTCTTGGAAGTCAAAAAGCTTCCGAAGGTAAGTCATATTCGGAAGTTTTAATGAAAAAGCTTCCGAAGGTAAAATGACTTCGGAAGAATTTCCTGAGAGTTTTGTAAATTTTGCTTCGGAAGAGAAATTAAGACTTGAATGCTCTGTGCACAAAAGAACAAAGCTTCCAAGAGTTAATTTTGCTTCGGAAGAAGAAGTTCCTTGAAAACATATAAGTGTCTTAGACAGTCATTTAAGCTTCGGAAGATGCATCAGAAATCTTTTCGCAGGAAAAATTCTTAGACAATTATTTGTTTTGAAGGCATGATTTTCTTCTAGAGTTAAAAACAGAACTTCGAAGAATCAAAAATTTTCGTAAATCTTAGGAAAGTCTTCAAAAAGATTTTCATCCAAAGAAAACAAGAGCTTATAAAAGTGATGAACTAGAAAACTTAGGACACATGTTTTAAGAAATAATAAGAATTAGTTTTAAGAAAAAAAACCTACTCAAAGTTGATCATCCCAATAGCTGATACAAGATATTTAAATCTCTGTTCATCAAAGGCCTTTGTGAACAGATCAGCATATTGTTCATCTATGTGAACTTTGACTAGTTTAATTAATCTCTTTTCATAATTATCTCTTATTAGATGATACCTGATATTGATGTGTGTGGTCCTTGAGTGCTTCACAGGATTTTCAGTGAGAGAGATAGCACTGTTGTTGTCTATGTGAATGGGACTCTCCTTGAAATTGAATCCATAGTCTAGCATCTGATTTTGAGTCCAATGCACTTGAGCAGAGCAGCTTGCAGCAGCAATGTATTCAGCTTTAGCAGTTGATGCAGAAACACAGGATTGTTTCTTGCATTGCCATGAGACAACCCTTCCACCAAGAAACTGGCATCCCCCAGATGTAGACTTTGTAGTCATGTTGCAACCATCATAATCACTATCTGTATAAGCATATAGATTGAAGTCAGGATTTTTAGGATACCATAGACCAAGTGTTGAAGCACCTTTAAGGTATCTTAGAATCCTTTTGACAGTGATAAGATGACATCTTAGGGTTGGCTTGATATCTTGCACAGATGCAGGTGGCAAATAATATCAAGCCTGCTAACAGTAAGATACATAAGAGACCCAATCATAGCCCTGTAAAGTGCTCATCTACACACTCCCCCTCTAGATCAGGTCCAAGGGAGTGGTTTCTGGCTATAGGTGTCTTTGCAATCTTACAATCAGTCATGTTGAACCTCTTGAGTATGTCTTGAACATACTTTGACTGACTAATGAATATGCCATCTTCAACTTGCTTCACTTGAATTCCCAGAAAGAAATTGAGTTCCCCCATGGCACTCATTTCAAATATGTCTTTTATCAGCTTCTCAAAGTCTTTGCAGAGCTTTGGATTAAATGAACCAAAGATGATGTCATCCATATATACTTGAACTAGCAATATGTCATTTCCATGTCCTTTGATGAAGAGAGCTCCATCAATAGTACCTCTCATGTATCCATGTTGCAAAGATTCTCAGATAGTGTCTCATACCACTTCCTGGGTGCCTGATACAGCCCATAAAGAGCCTTGTCAAGCTTGCAAACATAATCAGAATGATCAGGATCTACAAATCCAGGTGGTTGTTTGACATACACCTCCTCATCAATCACTCCATAAAGAAAAGCACACTTCACATCAAGTTGAAAGACCTTGAAGTTCTTGGATGCAGTAAATGCCAGGAATATCCTAACAGCTTCCAGTCTTGCTACAGGAGCAAAGACATCAGTGTAGTCAATCCCTTCTTCTTGTGTGTACCCTTGAAGAACTAGTCTAGCTTTGTTCTTGATGATAATGCCTCTATCATCCTTCTTGTTCTTAAAGACCCATTTGGTTCCAAAGTAGTCTTCCCTTAGGAAGAGGACAAAGGTTCCAAACTTGCTACCTTTTGAATTAAAGCAGCTCATGTTGCATAGCTTCAACCCAACTACCATCCTTCAGAGCCTCATCAACTTTCTTTGGCTCTATCCGGGATAAGAAACAAGAGTGAAGACAAACATTTGCTTCATGGGTTTGTCCTCTTGTTATTACCCCGGTGACAACATCTCCAATGATGTTTGTGGTGGGATGGACTTGTGGATCCTTAGCTGAGGGATCACATCAAGTTGCTGAGAAAGATCTAAATTAGAAAATTTAGATCTAGCATAGATGTTTCACCCACCACATCAGCACACTTATCAAGAGAGACTTGATCCAAGGAGTGTGTGACATCATTGATGTTGTCATTTAATGGAGTGGTTATCAGCATCAAGAAAGTCTTGATCACTGTCACCACTACCATCACTGTCTTCTGCAATTGAAACATCTTTATCTGGATGTGGAGCCTCCGAGCTGGAATTTGAAGGCATACCAGATATATCAACTAAGTTTGTCATTGTAGTGCTGATAAAAACCTCATTTGCAGAAGTAGTTCCAACTCGAGCTAAAGATGTGTTACTTGAAGGTCTTCTCAGCTCAAATCTTGGAACAGGATCACCTGGTTTAGATTTTCTACAGATCCTGAACAGTCTCACAAGATTTGTTAAAATAGTTGGTAACTAAATCGAGATCAAAGAGCCAATCAGGATCACCTGGGTGTGTGTTCATTGAAAGTCACATTGGCTGACTCCTCAATAATTCTAGTTCTAAGATTGTATACTCTGTAAGCCTTAGCTTGGGAAGAGTATCCAATAAAGTGTCTATCATCTGATTGATCCTTGGTATTCAAGATGGTGCAAGGACAACCAAATGACCAAGAAAACCAATGAAAGGTTTCCTCTTGTGCCAAAGTTCATAAGGAGTCTTGCCATGAGTCTTAACTACTAAAACTCTATTCTGCACATAGCAGGCAGTGTTGACTGCCTCTACCCAGAAGGTGATGGGCATCTTAGAGTTGGACAACATGGTTCTTGCAGCTTCAATCAATGTCATGTTTCTCTTCTCAGCAACACCATTCTACTGAGGAGTCCTTGGAGCATTGTATTGTCTTGAAATACCCTTTTCATTACAGAATGCATCAAGGATTTGGTTCTTGAATTCAGTTCCCTAATCACATCTTATGATTTTGACCTTGTGATCAGATTGATTCTCAATCTTCAAGATGAAACTTTTTCAGAATCTCAGGAGTCTCATCCTTAGTTCTAAGGAAAAAGACCCAACTGAATCTTGTAAAGTCATCTGTGATCACTAAACAGTATGAGGTCCTTCCTAGACTCGTTACACTGGTGGGGCCAAAGAGATCCATATGTAACAAGTGTAGGGGAGTAGTGATGGATTTCCTTTCCATAGGCTTGTGAGATACCTTATGTTGCTTCCCTTTCAGGTATGCAACACAGTGGTCATCACTTGTAAACTTTTTCTTTGGCATTCCGGTTACCAAATCATTCTTAATCAGTTTATTCATGTTTTTAAAGTTTATATGGCATATTCTTTTATGCCATAGGAAAGACTCATCATTATTGGCTTTAGACAGAAAGCATGAAACTTCTCCAGAGGGAGATGTTTCTTGCAAATCCATCTTGTACATGTTTCCTTTCCTGCGGGCTCTAAGCAGAATATGCTCATGAGGAATGACCACCCCGGGAGAACAATGCACTCATGCTCAGTAAAGAGCATGTTGTGACTCTGATCACAAAATTAGGATACACTCAAAAGATTGTACCCAAGCTCCTTGACAAATTTACCTTTTCAATACTAAGCTTACCATTTGTGACATTGCCACTTCCTGAAATGTAACCACCTTCATCTCATCCAAAGGAAATTGGCCTTCCATCAATCCTTTCAAAGTTCTAGAGTAGTGACCTATTGCCTGTCATATGCCTGGAACAGCCGCTATCAATGATCCAGACATTTTTGTTTGTCTTCAGCTATCCCTGCACAAAGAAAATGATTAGTTACATTGGAAACCCAAGCCTTACTTGTCTTGGGCTCATTAAAAGAAACAAAAGGTAATGCAACAGTAATAGATCCTATGGTTTTGCTAGGAGGATCTTGAGCCATTGTTGATGGAGAATTCTCAGTCACTTGGTCTTTCTTAGACTTCCACACCACTTTTTGGAGTCTTGGACTTGAACTTCAATACTTTGGAAGCTTCTGATACTTAGGAAGTTTTGATGATTGAGCCTTCGGAAGAACCTGTAGACACTGTAGCTGACTTCAGTGCTTCGGAAGTATTCCTTCCTTCCGAGACCAACTTTTCTTCCGAAGGCAATTTTCCACTTGCCTTCTTCTTAGATTTGGAGCTTCCGAAGGAAACAGATTTTCCTTCTAAAGCTTGAATCTTCTTGGAACTCTTGGAAGTCTTTGTCTTGGTCATGTGAATAGTACCTTTAGGATTGTATGGACAATCCTTAGCAAGATGAGCAGTACTTTCACACATGACACACTCAATTTTCTTCTTCACAAGAGCTTTCTGTTGGGAACAAGACTGACTTTGGTCACATCCCCTCTCCACCTTCATTTTTGCAGATGTTGAGACAGTCCTTTTGGGCTGGAACTGTTCTTGGAGTTTGATGGTCCAGGCTGTGCAGTAGTGGTACACAACAGATCAGTCTTCTTCTTGGTACTGAGATGATTTGAAGAAGAACCAGAACTCATAGCAGAAGAGTTTAGGTTGTTGTCTTCAGTCTTTGCTACTTCAAATCTTGCAGAGATAAACACTTGTTTCTGCTTGGAATCAAAAGTAGCATTGATCTCTTGAGCCTTCCTTGCTTTCCTCTTGCTCTTCCTGATCAAATTCTTTCTCATTGACTTGGTCATCACCGTCTTCTTCTCCTCAGAAGGATAGTGGCCCTTCTTAGAATCCTCCTTTTCGCTCTTCTCAGAGGAATTATTCACTATCACTTCTTCATTCTATTTACTCAAAGGATCTATGAGAGGAAGCTCATCTTCACTAGTTCCACACCTAGGTTATCTTACAAACAAGATTGTGTGTGGAGGAGCTATCTCATTTGATCCTAGTCCCTGCTTGTTCTGATAGCACACTTTGTTGTGCAGGGATGAGGATATCATGTTCTTGAAGGTCTCTTCTTCACGAACATATTTGTCTGCCCTGACCTTGCTGATCACAAGCTCAGCCTGGCACTCAGTCAGCTTGGTTATGAGATCCTTGATCTAAGTCCTAAAATCTGCATGCTCATGTTTTAGAACTAAAATGGTTTTCTCTAAGTCCTTAATCTTTAGTTTATAATCATTTTCAGACTTTCTAAAATCAGCTTTTAAAATGTTTAAGGACTCAAGATCAAATCTTATTTCCAAGTTATAGGACCTGTATCTATTAACTTTAGCAATGCATTCAGGGGTATTAAGTTCATTAACTTTGGCACAATATAATCTGACTTCAACCGACCAAAACTTGATCATAAAAAACTAAATTTCACTAAACTCAGACTCCAGTATTAAGTTCATTGAATTACCTTTTCAAAAATAGTTTATACATCTTCAAACTCAATCGAACGACTTAACAATAACCTTCACAAGATAAGTGCATATTTCAGCACCTTCTATCTTGTTCTGATGTTTTGACCTATTCATGGATTTTTTCATAAAAATGTTTCTGAATGAAAGTTGTCTGGGAGACTTTGAACTAGTCAATTATATATTTTTATAATTTTATTAAACCGTTTGTTATTTTTAAAACCTGTTCAAACACATACCAAATATTCTGTCCAGAATCTAAAATTGATGCAAATAATCATTTTTCAAATACCTTTCACTTTTTAGCATTCTCTAACGTCCTAACTTCTTGTAATGGATTCCGACCTCAAGTTATTGGTTTTTTTATCATTTAGGACATCACCTTAACTCTTGACATCCAAGCTTTTTATATACTCTACAACCATCACTATACTTGTGAGTTTTCATGCCTCTTTTGATTTTATTTTACACTTTTGGGGTGAAACATGTTAACCTTATGAACTTACACTTATAAACATTTTAATACTTGTAAATACACATTCAATTCATCTTTACTTTTTGTCATAGTTATTGGTATTATTGTGAATGTTATATAGGGTTGGCAATTTTACACACGAACACGAATACACGACACGAACCTACACGATATTAACAAGTATTTGGTATGACCTTAACAGGTTTCATATACGAAATAGGTAGACACGAATATACCTGCCAAATTTCGTGTCTAAACAAGTATTTTACCTGTTTACCTGTTATGTACCCGTTAGTACCTGATAAATATTTTTTTTGAATACAAATAATATAAAATTAAAAATGCTTTATGTTTAGATCTTTTGGATGATTTTTGTATTATTAGTGTTGCTTGCTAAAAGCTTCCTAAGGTACCCCCACTTCAAATCTTTCGGATGATTTTTGTATCACTAAAATGGTTCCTAAATATGTGTTATTAATGGTTCTTATCGTGTCTTATTGTGTATACCTGGTATTAACAGGTTCGTGTTCAGGTTTGGAAACAGGTACACGATAAGTTATTGTGTCGCGTACAGGTACACAGGTTTCGTGTTCGTGTCTTATCGTGTTCGTGTCTTAACAAGTACAGGTATACCTATTATGCCAGCCCTAGTGTTATATGAGATACATTATATGTTGACAATCATTAACTATTGCTAGTCTGGCGACGTCATAGATCTATGGGTCTGACAAGCCTACTTGGTTAATCCAAGTACACTTAGCTAATCGTTTAATCTTGTAATATTGTAATCTGTCAAGGTTTGATTGTAACTATATGTGTTTTATAAACTTGCATGATTCATAACTATTGACATGAATTGCTACTTGTAAATCTTATATATTATATATATATAATATATATATAATATATATATATATATATATATATATATGCATGTTTAACCTATGGAAACTCACCAACTTTCAAAGTTGATCCTTTATTTTTAACATGTTTCAGGTTTAATACTTGAGAATCTCTTCATGCTCATATAGGAATTGGACTTAATTTAATTGAAAATCTTATATTGTTGTTTATATCTTGTTGTATTGTAATGATTTAATTGTCTTGTAATGTTCAATAAAAATGATATTTAATATTATTTCAACTTATTAGCTTCATGTGTTATGAACAATCGTTTCACATTCGTCCACCCCGATGATTCTGTCATCGGTCGGGATGTGACATAACTCTAATATCCTCTGTAACAAAACAACTAAATTGTACCAAGATATTCTCTAATCGTCCCCCAATGGGTCATCTATCAGGAACTTGTGGTTTTGATTTCACTTGATGGGTTACTTGCCCAACAAAATGTGTCTTAGTAGAAGGATTTCCAACCCTTACAGGGGAGGCTTCATTCTAACCCTTAACTGATGTGAGACTTAAATATCAACCTTATTAGGTTTCTATTTTTTGCATGGTAGTAACTTAAGACATTATATTCTCTAGTGATTTGGATCCATATACTAAAAGCAACTAGGGTTCTTTATGGGTTTTGTTGGGGCCTTGATTGCTTGTATTGGTTTCGAGCTCTTGATTAAGAGTTACATATGGCATTTTTTCTTTTGCCTTTCATTTGCCTTGATGATTTAGTTTCTTGATTTGACCTAGACTTATCTTAAGGACCTGTAGAGCTTGGTGGAAATGTTCTCCTTAGGAATTTTAACATGCCAAAGTGATTCTAAGATAAACTTCCCAAAACATTTATGTTATAATTTATTACATATGATTGAAAGTTTTAGGAAGTGGTCCTAGCATTACTCCAATAGCTAGGTCATTCTTAAAAGGAGATCCAAGCTACTCCAAGCGTTCCACATATCCCTTCAATTTTATCACCTAAATGACCACGAAAGTCCTTTCTTGCATGTGGCGGTTAATAAAAGATATCGTGGTAATATGTATCTTTTTTCTAATTTGCTCTTTAAACATTAATATGAGTTCCTCATTGGAGCAAAAATTCAATGAGATCATAACGTATTCTACATGTTTTTCTATATCAAATTATAGACTTTTCAAAAAAGATCCACTAAGGATATATTTGATACATTCAAATCCTGTCCGAACATTCATTCCCAATCACAATTTGAAGATAAATAGTATAATACTATATTATGTATCTCGAACAATTTTAATTCTATAATAATAAGCAAACATGAACAAAATATTCATTCCATTCCATTATATGTACCTTAACCATTTGATGATCCGATAAACACCAAAGGAAAGAACATAAACAAAGCATCGTTCGATTCATTTCGGTTCATTTAGTACGCGATACCTAGCTTTACAATTTTGACATCCTAGAACAATATTCCCCGGTTCAACCCCAAAAAGTTGAAAAGGCTAGGGATTGACAATTCTACACCGACGGCCTATGCTTTTCATTTCACACCTGTTTTTGTTCCTCGTTTACTTTTTCAATTTCAATCATCAATCTATCTCTCCTTCTTTCCAGTATTCTCCCTTGATCATCAATCTCCTTTCGAATCTTAAGGTACAATTCGAATCAATCAATCATCATCATCATAAACATAAATCCGATTTCGTAAATGTTAATAATGAATGGAAGATTGATCGGTTCGTTTATATGATTTTTGAGTTGTCAGATCTGTGTTTTTGCTTCTGTGTGACGGCTATTTTTGTTGATTCTGCAGTGGAATTCGGTTTGATTCTCAGCGATGGTGTTCTACAGGAGTGTTTCGCTTCTTTCGAAGCTGGAAACCGTGTTGTAAGTTGTTTTGTATTCGATTTTTCTCTTCCTCCTTGTGTCTGTTGTTGATTGATGGTTGATTTTGTGTTGGACTATGGATGCGTGTGGTTTGCACAGAGTTTTACTACATTTTGATGTCAATTACTGAACTGATAGTATTTTTTTTATGAATGTATTTCAACTTCTGAAACACAGTAATTGTTGTGCTGTACAATGTAGTTTTAGTTTCGAACAATTTAGAATCCACCACAGTTTGATCAATGGAATTACATTTCTGATTTTTCAAGGTAAGTATAGCTTCTTTGCTGAAGAGGCTGTCATCAGTTTTATTTAGAAACAAACAACTGAGAATTGATTATTTTTTAGATATATATTAGGCAAATGAGAGCAGCAACATGTTTCTTACTCAGTCATCATATGCACTTAGTAAGTATCAATTTGTGGCTAATATAGATTGGTGTATTGTGTTTGTTTAACAGGTTCGACAGCCAAGTCTGGCCAATTCAGTAAGGTGGCTGCAAATCGAGATATCCTCTGACCTTGTAAGTTGTCTTAATCATACTATTATTTAAAATATAAACTAATATAACCTTATATACATCAATGGTCACCAAGTTTTTTAATTGCTAGAATATTGAACTTTAAAGCACAAGGTTATGGACCACAAAAGTCAAATCCTGGCTGTTTGCTTGAAAACAAAGAAACTAAGCTTTCAGAAAGTTGGAGCTTATGACTTTAGAGGGTTTGTAATGTCTGCAAATTTTTGCTATAAGATGTCCTTCGTAATAGTTCAAATTAGTTTCTAGAAAATAATTGTGCCTGTTAAAGTGGGCATGTATGACTGTATGTTCTTATGTTAGCAGATCATTATGTTATAGAGCTAATTTTCAACAAGCAATTTAGGAAGTCTACAAATTAATTTAGTACATGATCAATTGATGACCAGAAATATATGAATTCATAAAGCATTTACGTAGCACCTTTCAACTGAAGCATATTCAACATTCTATTTTCATTGGCACACGAATATGAATGTGATCAGAAATCTGGTCCATTATAATAATTACTTTAACCTGTTTTTAGTTTAACAGATAACAAACTCATGAAGCATATTGTATGCCTGTCATATTCTGGAAACATTTTGCAATTAGACTGACAGTATATGTAAGGGGGTTTTGGAGTTCCCTTTTTTGCTTCAGTATTTTTTGACAGCATATAAATTGCTCTAGTTGTATTTTACCTCAAAGTTAAATGCCCTTCTGTTTTTTAATTTAAGTATTCAAATTTCCGAAACTTTTCGACGTATGCTGTTGAGGCTTGTTACAGGAGGTAGGCTGTAGTTAACAAACTTTGTTTTCTTTTTAACCTTTTTATGTGATTTACACAGAAAACATGAGACAATGTAAACGATAAGGTGATATTATTTTTGGAAACGCCATTGCATCAGAGACTATAATCTTATATTTATGCAATATATTGTTTCTTAAAAAGAGTGATTTTTTCCTAGTACATACAATATGATGGCAATATTGAGTTTGGTGAAAGAAAAAAACAAAACAGATAAGTAACTATGCTTAAATGCCAAAGGATTGAACTATGTGCAAAAATCTATATATTTTCTAATTTCTTTTTGTTTTTTATTCACTTATGATTAGTAGAGAACATCATCGAGGATAGGAGGAGTAGAGGTAGACCTAGGTTGACTTGGGAGGAGAAAATTACGCGAGATATGGTAGACTTGCACCTCTCTGAGCACATGATCAAGGATAGGAGTGCGTGGAGGCGTAGAATTAAAATTAAGGACTTTTAGCGGGATCTATGGGTAGGAAGGGTAGACATAGACTTAGTTGCGGGACCCCTGTTTTATTCAATATGCCCTTTCTCGCGTTTCTTGCTGTTTATTTGTTGTACACACTTTCTGAGCTTTTATGTGATCTATACATGTGTGTTGTATGCCGTATATTATGATTGCTACGGTTATTGTTTTTCTTATTGAGTCGGGGGTCTCTTCGGAAGCGGTCTCTCTATCTCCCAAGATAGAGGAAAGACTCGCCACCACTACCCCTCCTAGACCCTGCTCTTGAGTGGGATTTACTGGGTATGTTTGTTTGTTTGTTTATTCACTTATGATTAGTGCTTCATTGCCCAGATAGTGTATATGTATACTCCAACATGCTCAATAGAAATTTATCAAACACATTGAAAATAGACACATGTATATATATATATTTGTAATCCTATATATTGAGAATTTTGTTTAGAATCCTTAACATGTTTACTTTCATGTAGGACCTTCATTCTCAGCTTAAAGAATTAATTCCCGAACAGCAGGTACATTTCCCACATTTGTGATTATGGGTGTCATGTTCTTTGTGAAGTTCTCTTGTCTGTCTCCACTTATCAAATCAATTCTTTAATGTCTTAAATTTATTTAATTATGCACTTTTTAGTATCAATATGTTGAAATTAGTCTGTTGAATTCCATTTGTATGTCATTACAAGTACCTCATATGCATAGACATATATGATTGAGGTAAGTGGTGGAATGCAGGGAGCAGTTAACTTGAGTTATTTAACATGTTTTTAGAAAACAACTATAGCTCTTAAGAAAAGGTGATAGTTCTTCTTTAAGTTGCTTACCTAGTGTATTGAAAATAACATACCATTCAATTTGTTATGTCATATTCAGGGCAACCTCTCTAATACTGCCACTTTATATAACTAGATCTCACTTCATAATTGTATCTGTAATTAATGGTTTCAATCTTGTGCAGGAGCGCCTGAAAAAGATCAAATCAGAATATGGAAAAGTTCAATTGGGTAACATTACCGTTGATATGGTAAGCAAAATTCTTTCTTTTGTTTATTTAAAATTGTTTTTGGTTGTTTGTCATTTTCTGTTTGTAGTCGAAAACTAATCTGACTGGACTAGATTGCTTTCATTTTCTGCAGTAGTACAAAGTTATTATGTATCTACTTACTCTTTGTGTTAAAAACCTAAAGGTACTTGGTGGTATGAGAGGAATGACAGGTCTACTTTGGGAAACGTCCTTGCTTGACCCGGATGAGGTATAAACTCAAGTCCATTGGGAATTATCTGCAAACTTTTGAAATGCAAAATATATATAATTGGGTTTCTTTTTTTTATGTATCAGGGAATTCGCTTCCGGGGTCTATCAATACCTGAATGTCAGAAATTATTACCAGCAGCAAAGCCTAGTGGTGAGCCATTACCTGAAGGTCTTCTTTGGCTTCTTTTGACTGGAAAGGTAAACTGTAATACATATATTATTTTTATTGCTATTGTTATAATTATAATTTTATGTTGATCCAGTTTCTGTAATTAACATTTTGTATTTACTCACTGCTATTTTCTGATATATATATACGTGTGTGTGTATGTGTATATACTTTGACCTAATGTTTTTAGACCGTTTTCTTCAAAATAAGGTACCAACTAAAGAACAAGTGGATGCTTTATCCAAGGAACTGCGCAGTCGTGCCACTATTCCAGGTCAACTTAAGTCATATTTTAAATTTATTTAGTGTTTACTATAAGTTCATCAGCTATTTTTTTCATGATTTGAAAGCAGGTTATGTTTTTCTTAACTTTTCCTTTTTGGTTGTCGCTGCAGATCATGTGTACAAAGCCATTGACGCCCTACCTGTTACAGCTCATCCCATGACTCAATTTACAACTGGTGTTATGGCCCTTCAGGTTTATTTGAAACTGCACGTGTTACATTGAATGTTTAAAGAATTATGATCAAACAATTTAAAATAATATGTTTATCCATGGAACCCAGTTATGAACTTCTTTATTACTTTACTAAGTCATCATGTAGTCAATATTAATATCACTGACTTCAAGTATTCTATCAATATACTTGGTAAAATTATATGATTATGCTATTGTTGAAATCATTTTAGATTTTATGTCTCAAAGTTTTTAACTAACTCTTTTTTCAGGTACAAAGTGAATTTTCAAAAGCCTATGAGAAAGGGATTCATAAATCCAAGTGGGTTTTTTGGATATCTATCTGTTGAAATAACTCTTGTTACTCTTGCAGAATTAAATATATGATGTTTATCTTTCTTATTATAGATACTGGGAGCCAACTTATGAGGACTCACTTTCATTGATTGCTCAAGTGCCAGTTGTAGCTGCATATATCTACCGCAGGTATTCCTACGATACCTGTCTATATATATATATATATGTTTTTTGTTAAATTATAGTGTTGTCTTTTAGTATGGGCTTTCATGTGATGATTTTATATCTTCTAGCTTCTAAGTTTCAATCCACTCATTTTTTTGAAGGATGTACAAAAATGGAGAAAGGATACCCATGGATGACTCACTAGATTATGGTGGAAATTTTGCACACATGCTTGGATTTGATAGTCCTGAAATGCAAGAGCTTATGAGGCTCTATGTCACCATCCACAGGTGACATAATGCATTTATAATATCTGATCCTACACTTAAAGAAATAAATTTCTAGTTTTTTCTGTGAACAAAATATTTTTTAATTGGCATATGAATTGTTGCAGTGACCATGAAGGTGGAAATGTTAGTGCTCATACCGGTCATCTTGTAAGCATTTAAACCTTGATTCCAACCTTAAAATTTTTAAAGTGCTTGTTTATGTGGGGGTAAAAAAAAGTGTGATCTGATTACCAACATTGTAATCGGTTATTATGCATGGTCATTGTCTAACTATATTTTTGATGGCTCATTTAGGTTGCCAGTGCCCTCTCAGATCCATATCTCTCATTCGCTGCAGCATTAAATGGTCTAGCCGGACCCCTTCATGGTCTGGCTAATCAGGTGTACTTTTGCTGGCACTCTTAATATTGTTTATTTTATTGTATATCCATCCACCCTAATTCTTTCATTAATGTCAGATTTTTTGGAATTTCAGTATGTTTTTTGCATCACTTGCTCACAAGTAGATTATTATATGGTGTAGGAAGTTCTGCTGTGGATAAAGTCAGTGGTAGATGAATGTGGAGAGAACATAACCAAGGACCAACTAAAGGACTACGTCTGGAAAACCTTGAACAGTGGCAAGGTAACACGATCATAGCCTTTTTTTTCTTTTCTGAAAATGTACCTAAATTGCCATTCATATCAACATGTATTTGTAATTTTTATTAATTCTGAAATGTAGGTTGTTCCTGGATTTGGGCATGGTGTTCTACGAAAAACAGATCCCAGATACATGTGCCAACGAGAATTTGCATTGAAACATTTGCCTAACGATCCTCTCTTTCAGCTGGTTAGCACCTAATACCAATTATGCACAGTTGTTTTCATGTCAACAGTGACAGGCTATCTATCCGACTGTTAATCCCTTTTCCTTTCTATTAATTTTCTTTTAGGTTTCAAAACTTTACGATGTGGTGCCTCCGATACTAACAGAACTTGGCAAGGTATGATACTATCCATTTCGGTGCTTTTATGTTACAAAAGTCAAAGTGAATGTCTTTGGATGGTTAGACCATCTACAATGCACCATCCTTAGCTTTGTCGATTACTACTGTTACATCATGCCATGTTAGTGAATGATACTTTCCATTTCTAGGGACAAACTCCAACAATGCATTTATCCTTACAATTATTCTTACATTTTTAATTGGGTCCCACTTCTATATATTATATTGACTATAAATTGGTTAAAAAGTCATAGTATTATATTTTAATACACTAATTAATAAATTTTATAATTGCATTTGAATTTTGAAATAAAATTTACATGTAAGTTTAATTTTAATCAACATTAGTAGCTTGGATGTATTGGTTAATTTATTATAATTTAAATTAGCACATAATCAAGTTATATTTTATAATATTTTTAATAAGTTGGACTCACATCTATCCATGCCTAAGGTTGATTGCTCCAGGGATGAACAAAAAACTCTCTTATCACATGCATTCTTGGGTTTCCAAGGATATCCATTTGTTGCTCTTTTTTGTTCTCTTACAAAAATGAAAGAATGTAGAGCCAAATGATATACAAAAAATAGCAGCACGTTAATTCCAATTATGCAAGTTTTTACTTGATGATGTGCGTGTTATGTCTTTGTTTTACATGATAATTTATCATGGACGTCATTAGTCAATACCTGAGCTCCATAAATTTTGTTCTGCAATTGTGCTTGTAGGTGAAAAATCCTTGGCCTAATGTCGATGCTCATAGCGGTGTGTTGCTCAACTACTATGGCTTAACTGAAGCAAGGTAAGCAACATCTATGTTTCTTAATTGCTGGTTTAAAAAGAAAAGAATATCTCAAAAGTAACCATTCTTTTGACTATTTTACACATTTATGATTATATTGGGATAATTTTACGCCATTCAGCCATTAGATATGTGAATCTTTGGTTTCGTATCTACCTTTTCTTGCCTAGGCTCTAATCATTTTTATTTTATACCTGAATGATAATATGTCCATGAACTTATACGAGAAAAATAATGCATACATGAATCTAAATGAGAATAATAGTGGTTACACAAATCTATTAATGAATAACGATACATATGCGAACCTATACACACTATGGTATCACGTATAGCATTAATTTAAGACTTTAAGTCATTATTTATAGGTAAAAGTATGATACGTGAATAAAAAGTGGATGTGTCTCTGAGTTGTGTGTTGTGTATCTATTGCTAACTAGTGATTTGTTTCTAACATGGCTATTTACATAGGTAAAACACATCCAATAAAATTATTATTTCATGATTTCCTCTCGTATAATATAATGTTATACTTTTTAGTTATTAAAATTAACACGTTTCAGATATTACACTGTTCTATTTGGTGTATCGAGGGCAATCGGAATCTGTTCTCAGGTATTTATTATTCATCATAATGCTTTTATTGTTAATTTGTTCTGAGCATGTCTCAAGTTTGTACATATTCTTCTTTCAGCTCATATGGGATCGAGCTCTCGGGTTGCCATTGGAGAGGCCGAAAAGTGTCACAATGGAATGGCTTGAGACACACTGCAAGAAATCTGCATAACTTTATAAACCATAAGTTTAAAATTTCATTTATTTTAAAATTCAAATAATAAAAATTGCTTGTAGATGCGTGATAGTCGTATGTAAAAGCAGTGGTACCAGAACTTGGATAGATCAGTCGGTGGGTTTCTGTATTTGACTATTGTTTGGTTATGCGGTCGGCTTCTGGTTTCATTATTTGTCGATCGGTTGTGAAACTCTAGTGTTCTTTGTAAGTTCTAACTACCAGCTATGCTGTGATGATTTACCCTCCCCCACCCCACCCCACCCCCACCCCACCCCCACCCCACCCCCACCCCACCCCCCACCACCCCAACACACTAACACAAGCACAATTCTTGTTTGGTTTTAGGCCAAAAATACACACCAAATAATCATCATATTTTGACTTAAGAAATGTAATATGTTAATTAAACGAGTCAGTCTGCACTCGTTTAATAAATTCTTTCCAAAAGCACAACTCGTTTTATTTTATTGATTTTTTAACCAATTAAAGTTTTATTTGAGAAAAGTTCATATTTAGATTTTAAACTAGCATTCACCATGTTGTGATGTGGGGTAAAACCATGCCAAGTAACAACAATATCAAACCACAGCCAACAACTATCAACACCAGAAAAACTTATATAAAAGAGATAAAATACGAAAAAAATAAAACTGAAGAAAAAAATAGATGTAGAAACACTGAACCACACACGTGAACGTAAAACATTAAAAAATAACAAAGTTTAAGATTTGAGCGTTATGACAAAGTTGCTAAACTGGAAAAAATAGGTATACAAATGTTGAACTATAAACGCATGTTGCGGCGTGTTCACTAGTAAAATTTAAACCAAAATAAAAAATTGTAAAATATAAAAAGTATAAGAATCAAAGTAAAAATGTTAAGGTTAAATTGTAAAGATATAACAGTATGGGGTTGGAAGTAAAAATTTTAAAGATTAGAAAAAAAACCAAGTGAAGTAAAACCATGTTAAAGATACAACTAACAATATAAATATAGCTAGAAATTAATACATAGTTAATGAGAATAGTTATAAGACTATTTTTATTTTTTATATTTCTTCTTACCATTTAAAAAACAGATTCATTTTTTTCTTTTGAACTATTTTAACTTCTCATGTCTATCAATTGAGGGTGGAAGAGGTGCTTATACTATGAACATCACATTACATTAAACACTCATCAATCACATATTGTCACGTATATCATATTAAATTACATCACAAACTCAAATTTGATGGCGACGGTATTACCACACCATAACACACCACACCACTATACGACACACACAAAACTTCATTGCATCTTCACGGCAAGCACATGCCGACAATAAGGAAAAAAAAGGTGTAGTGTGGGGTGACAACGTTGTTGCCACGACGCCAGCACATGACGTGACCTCACGATGCCAACGCCCCACCCCCCTTATTTGTTACTCTCAGTTACTCATAATCGCTTTTTCATTATTCAAACTTTATGTTACTTGAGAATTAAGTATTAATTATATATTAATTTCTAAGTTTCTTTTGTATTGTTATTTGTATTTTTGGTAGTTGTACCCTCTACTTTGTTTTTGTTTTTTTTCTTTCTAATTTTTAAATTTTTAAATCTAACTTTTTACTTTAATATTTTTCTTACTTTTAACTTTAGTTTATATATATTTTTTCTTTTATTAAATAGTAAATTGTCTTTTTCGTTCATGAGGTTTGGTTCATTTTATTATTTTCATCCAATTGGTTCATTTTATTATTTTCATCCAAAAACAATTTTCTCCCCTGTGCATCCCTAACATTTAAAAAACTTGCAATTTTCATTCAATTTCGTTAATCTTATTTATTTACTTGTTAAGTAGTCATCACGTGCACCTCATGTGATGAGCATTTATGTACTTTTACACCACACCAGGAAAAAAAATCTAAATAAACATTGTTCAATTGCACTGAACATTCAAACATTATTTGATTGTTTTTAATATTCAAAGTTGATGTTCACTAAACGGGTAAAACTAACACATTAATGAAAGTGGATGAAAATAACAAGTTTTTAGAATGTCACGAACATAGAGGGAAAAAATAAAGTTTTTAGATAAAAACGGCAAAAGACACCAAACCTTTGGGACGAAATGACAATTAACTCTTTACAAAATTTTCGTTATTCACTTTGGTCTAAATTTTATGAGTTAACATACCGCACGTATGTGTGTGGTTCAACGTTTTTAAGCCTAATTTTTCATATTTAACGGCCCAATCGTAACGCGCAGATCCTAGATCGACTTAATTATTATTTCTATGAGTTTACATTTCACATGTGTGGTTTAACGTTTTACTTCTACTTTTGTTTTTTGTTTAGTTTTATTTTTTTTGTTTTTGTTTTTTTATATGAGCTTTTTCGTTGTTAATGGTAGTTGGTCTTAGTTTAGCATTGATACTACTTGATATAGTTTTACGCCCCATACGCAACGCGGTGGGATTAATACTAGCTATTAATATTTAGAAATGGATATTACAAGTTGACTTGAAACATGACAAAATTTTAAATTTGTTTGATAATTGATACTTTAACACGATTGTAGGTAGATTACGGTTAGGTTCATCTATTAACCTGCTAACGCAACATCCTTCAACTTATCAATCTGACACAATTAACACTTTTAAAAAACACTCCAACAAAAAAAAATAGAAAAAGAAGAATTTGGACCAAACAATAAAAGTGGATTAATCTCCTAAACCCCATTAACTTGTTGTATGAAGTTAATCTCGCACACTAACATCCTCTAGTTAGCTCGTATCCAAAACATGGTATTATAAGGTTTATATTAGAGACCTTGTATGTTTTACAAGTCTGAAAAAGTTATGACAACCTTGTCATATGTTTTATCTAGTGTCTTTGTAAAATGCTTGTCATGATAAACTTTAAGGTTAAAATATGGTGGTATGTTCGCATAAATATCCTTGACAACCATGACTTGATCATAGCCATTTAACGATCTATTCTATAAAGTGGTACATAAACCATCAAAATATATGTACTTGTTGTTACTCATGCTGATGTTTGTGTGAATGCGTTAGTAAAATGAAATACAAAATAGAATTATTTCAGACTATAAATATAAAGCAATTAAAAATCTATGCGTTTGTTCTCCCTTTCTGTACCCACATAATATTTCTTTCATCCAAAATCTTTTCAAAGTTGCTGTAATTTAGTATTCAAGATTTTAGAATCAAACAATATCCTACCTATACATAAGTTTGAATATAGTTCAATGATCTTTATCTTAATACTTAATTTCTGGTATGAAAGTATACAAATTAAAACAGGGTGATTATGTAAATTGTGTTTGGTTTGAATTTTGAACTTCTAATGGACTATGCTGATGGAATAGGTATTGCCTTTAATACAATCGTGGCTTCTTCACAATTTCCTTCTTTTGAAAACTTCAATGTATGAAATCTTGATGAATTTAACATCTAATTTCATTTATTGTTGATATTCCATTCTTTCTTTTAAATTTGGATTAATTGATCTTCACTAGCCACACCTGTAGTAGTAAGAAACTAATTTTATACGCATGTGGTGATCAAGTATTTTAATATCATAGTAGTATCATTATTTTTCTTTACATTCTAAACAAAACACTGTTTGTTTAAGATTAAATGAACCAAATTATTAATTCATGTTACAAAATCATATGCTTGACCTCAACATAGCATTTCTGATTTCTTAGGTTTTCTCGTGAAGTATACTATTAATTTAAATGTTAATTAATCACTATTAATTTAAAACTTTCATATAATCTGTGTAGTACACGAGTTGTACATTAGTAATCAATAAATCTATAATATACTCTATATGGGTCCTGGAATCTTTCATATAATATGTGTCAGACAATAATTAATTAAGGTGCTTGTTTATATGTCTTGAAGAATTGAAATCTATTTAAACACTACAATTAATATAGATATGAGATAAGATATTTACTCAATATGATCAATTAAGTGCAGCCATTGTTGTTATCAATTTTTTTCTCTTTTAGCTTATGTTAGTAGAAAGGATACAAAGTGTGATAAATTTTCAAATAAAAAACGCTCAGCGTACTTATTAAAGTTTAAAAACAAGATCATAATTAAAAAAAATTAATTTACTCTTGCCATTATTTTGAGTTCAAAATAATATTAATTAGGTTACACCTTACCATACATCTATGTAATGTTACACCTAAAGTGGGAGGGCAATATTTGGTTAAACCTTGTGTATCAAAGTAACTAGGGTTGTACATGAACGCGCATTGCGTGTTGGATGAACGGATTAAATCGAAGCTTGGGTAAAACTAATGTTCTTGTCTTCATCGTCATCATTGCCTGACAGGAGACATACCAACTAGTGACAACGACATCGACCTCATGAAAAACAACTCTAGCGCAAACTTTGGCTCAGAGTTCCAAATGTGATTATGGGGGTTGGGGGTATGCACCGACAGTCCTCCAACCCTGCCAAGAAAAGGCCTTGTTGCATTTGAATTTATAATCCTGAATTTGAACTCATCACAACTAGATGATAAAACCACATAACACAACAAACCATTCAAATGAGATCACACAATAATATATTACAACAAGTGCATATAGCATCACAAAGAACAACTAACATTAACTATTCCCAACTCATAATAACAAATTATCTCAGATAGTTAGTTTCATCATCACAGACCAAACAAAATTACATCTACAGCTCAACATAAGTATTGGCACAAACACTTTTATCAATTAACCAACGACATAAGGAACAACAACTAAAAACCGCCAAAATAAGAAAGTAGAGGGTTAGTATCTAATAAGCAAGAGCTCAAATTCATTAGCTCTGCGACCTTAAAAAGCAACCACCGGTGGGCCAGAGAAAACCAACCTAAGCAACCTCACTATCATTAGGTAAACACCTAACATCGCCACCATGCAGACGCCACCAAAGGCGGGCTAGAGACCACCAGGGGCATCAAGGCGACAATTGTGCCACCAAAGAAGGAAAATCGACCAAACGAAGGAAGAAGGAAACTCAAAGTCTCAATCGTGCCTGGCGCTACCAAGACCACCATCCCCAACCCCTAGTTAGATCCCAGTGTGCGAAAGAGAGAGAGAGAGAGAGAGAGAGAGGTACGGTTAGGGGGGACTTGGGTTAGCCGCCGGCAACCGACGCAACATAGATCAGCGACTAAAAGTCGCGGCTTCGCCCCTCAAGGAACCCTTTCTCTGACAATGGTTTAAGAAAAATGGACGGGTGGCAAAAAGGAAAAGACAGGCCAGTCTAAGCGGCCAACGCCTCCACCTCCATCGTTAGCGGCATCATCGATTTGTATCTAGAACTTCCAAAACATATATATAGAATAAATCTATAACATACTCTATATGGGTCCCGGAATCTTTCATATAATATGTGTCAAACAATAATTAATTAAGGTGCTTGTTTATATGTCTTGGAGAACTGAAATCTATTAAAACACTGTATTTAATATAGATATGGAATAAGATATTTACTGAAATGATCAATTAAGTGCAGCCATTGTTGTTATTAATTTTTTTCTCTTTTAGCTTACGTTAGTAGAAAGGACAAAAAGTGTGATAAATTTTCAAATAAAAAATGCTCAGTGTACTTATTAAAGTTTAAAAACAAGATCATAACTTTAAACATATTTAAAGGATAAAAAAATTAATTTACTCTTGCAATTATTTTGAGTTCAAAATAATATTAATTAGGTTATACCTACCATAAATCTATGTAATGTTACATCTAAATTGGGAGTGCAATATTTGGTTAAACCTTATGTATCAAAGTAACTAGGGTTGTACATGAACGCGCGTTGCGCGTTGGTTGAACGGATTAAATCGAGGCTCGGATAAAACTAATGTTCTTGTCTTCATTGTCATCGTTGCCTAACAGGAGACATACCAACTAATGACAACGACATCGACCTCATGAAAAACAACTTTAGCACAAACTTTGGCTTAGAGTTCCAAATGTGATTATTAATCAATGGTTGTAGGGGGTTGGGGGTATGCACCGCCCGTCCTCCAACCCTGCCAAGAAAAGGCCGTGTCGCATTTGAATTTATTATCTTGAATTTGAACTCATCACAACTAGATGATAAAACCGCATAACACAACAAACCATTCAAATGAGATCACACAATAATATATTATAACAAGTGCATATAGCATCACAAAGAACAACTAACATTAACTATTCTCAACTCATAATAACAAATTGTCTCAAATAGTTAGTTTCATCATCACAGACCAAGCAAAATGACATCTATAACTCAACATAAGTGTTGGCACAAACACTTTTATCAATTAACCAACGACATCAGGAACAACAGTTAAAAACCCCCAAAATAAGAAAGCAGAGGGTTGGTATCAAATAAGCAAGAGCTCAAATTCATTATCTCTGCAACCTGAAAAAGCAACCACCGGCGGGCCAGAGAAAACCGACCTAAGCAACCTCACTATCATTAGGTAAAAAATTAAAATCTCCACCATGCAGACGCCACCAAAGGCGGGCCAGAGACCACCAACGGCATCAAGGCTATAATTGTGCCACCAAAGAAGGAAAATCGGCCAAACGATGGAAGAAGTAAACTCAAAGACTCAATCGTGCCTGGCGCCACTGCCAAAGACCACCATCCCAAAATCCTAGTTAGATCCCAGTATGCGAAAGAGAGAGATAGGTACGGTTAGGGGGACTTGGGTTAGCCGACGGAAACCGACGTAACATAGATCAACGACTATTCGCCCCTCAAGAAACCCTTTCTATGACAATGGTTTAAGAAAAACAAATGGACGACAAAGAGAAAAAGACAGGCCGGTCTGAGCGGCCAATGCCTACACCTCCATCGCCAGCGGTATCATCAATTTGTATCTAGAACTTCCAGAATATACATATAGAATAAATCTATAACATACTCTATGTGGGTCCTGGAATCTTTCATATAATATGTGTTAGACAATAATTAATTAAGGTGCTTGTTTATATGTCTTGGAGAACTAAAATCTATTAAAACACTACAATTAATATAGATATAGAATAAGATATTTACTCAATATGATCAATTAAGTGCAACCATTGTTGTTATCAATTTTTTTCTGTTTTAGCTTACGTTAGTAGAAAGGACACAAAGTGTGATAAATTTTCAAATAAAAACCGCTCAATGTACTTATTAAAGTTTAAAAACAGGATCATAAATTTAAACATATTTAAAGGATAAAAAAATTAATTTACTCCTGCAATTATTTTGAGTTCACAAATAATATTAATTAGGTTACACCTTACCATAAATCTATGTAATGTACATCTAAAGTGGGAGTGCAATATTTGGTTAAACCTTGTGTATCAAAGTAACTAGGGTTGTACATGACGCGCGTTGCTCGTTGGATGAACGGATTAAATCGAGGCTCGGATAAAACTAATGTTCTTGTCTTCATCGTTATCGTTTCCTGACAAGAGACATACCAACTAATGACAACGACATCAACCTCATGAAAAACAAATTTAGCGCAAACTTTGGCTTAGAGTTCCAAATGTGATTATTAACCATTGGTTGTAGGGGGTTGGGGGTATGCACCGACCGTCCTCTAACCCTGCCAAGAAAAGGCCGTGTCGCATTCGAATTTATTATCCTGAATTTGAACTCATCACAGATAGATGATAAAACCGCATAACACAACAAACCATTCAAATGAGATCACACAATAATATATTACAACAAGTGCATATAGCATAACAAAGAACAACTAACATTAACTATTCTCAACTCATAATAACAAATTATCTCAGATAGTTAGTTTCATCATCACAGACCAAGCAAAATTACATCTACAGCTCAGCATAAGTGTTGGCACAAACACTTTTATTAATTAACCGACGACATCAGGAACAACAGCTAAAAACCCCCAAAATAAGAAAGTAGAGGGTTAGTATCAAATAAGCAAGAGCTCAAATTCATTAGCTCTGTAACCTTTAGAAGCAACCACCAGTGGGCTAGAGAAAACCGACCTAAGAAACCTCACTATCATTAGGTAAACACCTAAGATCTCCACCATGCAGATGCCACCAAAGACGGGCCAGAGACCTCCAACGACATCAAGGCGACAATTGTGCCACCAAAGAAGGAAAATCAACCAAATGAAGGAAGAAGGAAACTCAATGACTCAATCGTGCCTGGCGCCACCACCAAAGACCACCATTCCCAAACCCTAGTTAGATCGCAGTGTGCGAAAGAGAGAGAGAGAGAGAGAGAGAGAGAGGGGTACGGTTAGGGGGGACTTGGGTTAGCCTCCGGCAACCGAAGCAACATAGATCGGCGACTAAAAGTCACCGCTTCACCCCTCAAGAAAGGGAAGGTCTCATCCCAGTGAAGATTCCTACTCCATGTGGTCATCCATAGCTTATCAAACAAGCATGGTGGATGGGACCGGATTCCTGAGGATCTCTCCTTCATAATCCATGGAATGGTTCAAGGGGTCAAATTTAGGTATTCTCAGTTTGTTTATACCAATTTACTTGCTAATTTAGACTTCTTAGAATATTACATGTTTCCTAGATATGTCCAGCACATTCTTAACTGTGAACTGGGCTCATAGTTGAGGGAACATGTAACATTCTTAAATTGGGACAGATGAAGCCCGACATCTTTAAAATACTGAGAAAGCCCACTGTTGGCTTCTCTGGGGTAGAAAAATCCCTAGTCCCAAAAATGTTAGAGCTCATTACTCAAGGTGACAACCTAGAAGCACAAGCTAGTGTTGAGCCCACACTTGCTACATCCCAACCACCCATACAGCCTCAAATTACCCTCACTTACCAAAGAAAATCCAAACGAACCCCTGCTCTGACTATTCAGTCTGTGGAGGTCCCCATACACTCACCTTTACAGGCAGAAGTGGACACTGGAGCTCCCACTTCTCCTGAGGAGCAGACCACTCCCATCTCTCCAAGAATCAGTGCTAAGGTTCCTCATGCTCAGCTGATGAGATCATTAGCCCAATTACCTTAAGCCATCACTCTGAGTCTCAACACTCAAGTGATCAACCTTCAGGGGACAGTTACCATCCCCAGCCTATAGATCTAAACTAACTAATTCCCAACCTTGATTTCTATACTGATGAAGATCTAGGTTTCAGTGAGTATAATGAGTCTCTCTTATTTACCCCTACTCAAAGAGAGATGAATGCTGCTGAGTCTCCTATATCTATCCCACATCAGTCATCTACAACTGAGGTGGACACTTCTGAACCTGTTCAGGATGTCCATATGGAAGAGGCTCTCACTACTGAAAGTGATTACATCATTAAGACCTCAACCATGGCAACTCAGGCCACTGACATCTCAACTGAGATTGCCAGTGAGCAGAGGAAAACCAACAGCTAAGAACCTGAAGTTGGTGGTGAGAGAGAGGACTTTGGTCCAATCATCTCATCCCCTAATGATTCTTCTGATGAAGATGAGGGGAATCTAAGACTAAAGGTGCACCAACTAACTAAAATATGCACCTATTTAGTCTCAAAGGTTAGTCACCTTGAATCTCAGGTGACTACCTTACACAACAGGATCAATGATCAGCAACTTGAGATTTCATATCTTAAGGAAAAACTAGCTGGGAGACCCTTAAAAAGAGCTCAACCAGGAACACAAGAACTTGTGGATGTGATTGACCTATCTTCTAGCTCATCTATGCAAGTGGGTGATGCTACCAAAAAGGGGAGAAAGTCATCATAGCTACAGAACCTGGGAATTCTTCAGAGAGAGTGGACATTAAGGACTCACCATCCTTACTTGCAATTGTGCATTCTCAGCAACTTCCTCAAATTCACATTGATGTGGACTACACAGACTCCTTCATATAGAGTTTGTTTGAGGATCGGATATTAAGGGCTATGTCATCTTCACCATCTTCCAATCACATCATTGGGTGGACATATGACAACATCAGGAAAGCCCTAATCATCATAAGAGTTCAAGGACAACAAGAAGTCTTCAATTTTCAGACTTTGAACTACTATGAAGGTCTGGATTTAGTCAACATGCCACTTATCAACCCAAGCAAATCAAGACAAGCTTACAGACTGGATCAAAGAATCCAAGACAGGATCACTACAGAGTTCAGCTTAAGAAGGAGACTTAGGCAATCAGGCAATGCCATCGGTCAACTGGATGTTGAGGCAGACCCTAAGATTAGTTTCATAGGGGAAACCTTGACTGAAGGCCCAGTGGCAGAACCTGAGACCCCTGTCTCATCATCATCAACTACTGCAGAGATCCACACTCCTATTGAGAACCTGCCGATGAAGGTGCTTCTCAACCTCTCTCTGGCCAGAGCTTAGAAGCTGCATCTAGCAATGAAGGCCAAAGCTCTCTCCACCCTGAGTCACAAAGGTCTGTGAGTAACAAAGGGAAAAGAAAGATGACATCTAAGGAGATTGAGGAGGAGAGAGAGAGAGAGGAAAAGGAGGCTGAGGGGAGAAAGTTCCTCTGTTGAGTCTTCAAGACTCATGGAGTCTGCTATCAGGACTGCCCCCAAACCAGACACTCAGAATGATGAGTTAAGGGCAATCGAAATAAATTATCTGTAGACAAGGAACTATGACATAGACAGTGTCATCTCTCTCCCTTTAGATGAGTTGAATGAACTGGTTGACCTGGAAAGGTCAAAGGAGAAGAAGGAGGCAGAAGATGCAGAGCTTATAGTACAAGTCAAAGAAGAGAGAAGAAGAAAAAGACTGTATAAGGATATGCCTACCCTCTCCCCAGTTCAGGAAAGTCCTGCACAAGAAGATATGGTTCAACAAGAACCTCAGGTAGACAAAGAAGAAGAGAGGATCAAGATGATCACTACCTGAGTGCCACAGGCTTCTATCAGGAAGATGCACTCCTTCCCTTGTCCTATGACTATGTTGAGTTTGAGTACTTAAAACAGCTTGAACTTGAGATAATCAAGGACAGAAAGACAACTAAGAAGAAGCTAAGGGAAGAAGCTGCAAAATCAAGAGCTATCATCAAAAAGAGCATGAAGAAGTCTGCTAATAGGCAGAGGATGATGAGCTTCTTGAAGCTATATGGATTCTTTAGAAGGAGACTTGGCCCCATGTCTCTATCCATTATGGATGAGCATATTAGGGTGATCAAGGAGAAGATCAAAAGTGGAGAGCTCATTGACTTACACTCCACTCCAAGTCAAGCCCCACCTGAAGTGGAGGTTAAGGTTGAACAACCAAAGACAACACAACCTGGACCTTCTGCTAAAACTCAGCAAGCTTCATCTTCTGATCCACAACAGGGTCAACCTCCCTCTCCTTCTGAGCCTGAGAGAGAGGAAGTCCAAACTGAGAAAGCCAATGAAGATCAATCTGGTACTGCAGGCAAGTCTTCTCAGTTAAAATCTTCAAAGAGAAAGAAGAGGATGGCTTTTAAACCAAAGCCAAAGAAGAAGAAGACTGCACCCTCTTCTAAACCCCAGGATGAGTCAGAACATCTTGAGGTTGTGTAACCAGAGGATGCTACATCAACTCCAATTCAAACGACTCCTCTAGCATCAGGAAGACCCATCTTGTCTTGGACATACACCATAAATCCAGAAAGATGGCATGTCATTAAAGATCAAGGCACTGAAGACATTTACACATGGAAATATATGTTTTAGTTGCCTCTACATAACCTCCTTGATATGAGAAGACATTTTGACAGTCTGAAGGATCCTGATTATCTTATAAAGAAAGGATTGGTGATCATCCTAATGAGGACTATTGATATCTGAAGTCTACTAAGTGTTTTGGTAGCATCAGCCTAGGGGGAGTTTGTAGAGATTAATAAAGAGGCTGATGCAACCTAAACATCCAATGTCTATCCTGCATGTTGCACAGGTGTTATAAAGAAGAATGCTTAGAAAGTTTCACACATGTAGCAGAAATATTCTAAGTGTGAAATCTTCTGAAGCCAAGACCAATATTTTCCGAAGCCAAATATGAAGTCTTCCGAAGCCTCAAAGACAAAGTCTTCTGAAGCTGGACACCTTTCCGCTGCACCTCTGTAAGGTCACCAACTTACATGAATTGGTGAAAAGGTCCATGCTTTTGGTAACTATACATTGAGGTCTTGAGTCTGTAACTTTCTACTTCATATACTTTATTCTTTTTGTAATAGATAAGGATGTGAGCTATGGCATGTTATAGTCACTAGTCAAAAGGCAATCTGCCTTTTGACTCTACAATTGATTTTGTTTTGTGTCTAGTCAATTGTATCCGGCTGGCTTTCAAAGTATAGCCGGTTGTATGATGTAGTATAAGTATCTCATGTTCTTGTATATTTTCATTATGCTTTGTAACACTTGTAATAGAACATAGATAAAGCAATATACTGCATTCTTGAAAACTAAATACTTGTGTTCTGTCTCTTACATTACTTGTGTTCTTAGTATCTTATTGTGGTTAATCCAGTCTTACTGTTTGATTAAGTTTAGTTAATCTACATTTTGTGTTGTTGTGTTGTAACTGACCCCCTTCACGGTCCTGCATATAATATGTCTATAACATACTCTATATGGGTCTTGGTATCTTTCATATAATATGTGTCAGACAATAATTAATTAAGGTGCTTGTTTATATGTCTTGGAGAACTGAATTCTATTAACACTGCATTTAATACAGATATGGAATAAGATATTTACTCAATATGATCAATTAAGTGAAGCCATTGTTGTTATCAATTTTTCTCTTTTAGCTTATGTTAGTAGAAAGGACACAAAGTGTGATAAATTTTCAAATAAAAAACGCTCAGTGTACTTATTAAAGTTTAAAAACAAGATCATAACTTTAAACATATTTAAAGGATAAAAAATTAATTTACTCTTGCCATTATTTTGAGTTCAAAATAATATTAATTAGGTTACACCTTACCATAAATCTATGTAATGTTACATCTAAAGTGGGAGTGTAATATTTGGTTAAACCTTTTGTATCAAAGTAACTAGGGTTGTACATGAACGCGCGTTGCGCGTTGGATGAACGGATTAAATTGTGACATCCGTCACCTTAAGGTCCGTCGAACGACATAAATAAGCATAGAATTATTTTAATTATTCTTCCTTTTCTTCATGAACTCCTGCTTTAAGGAATCATGTCTACTTTATTTTCCCTTGTGCCTGTACTCCCTCCGAGAACGTGTGCTAAGCATAAACCTTTTATAAATTTCATCACCATTACCACCAAATATCATTTTTATTTCAACCATTGTCATTAATAAAACCATTTTAGACTATCGATTACCATTAAACACGCATTTAACCTTAATATAACGAACATTTAAAAGTCGTAACCAACCGAAACATATTTTGGGGAACTCGAGGGTTAAGTGCAGGGACTAAACTCGCCATTTTGCAAACTTGGGTTGGGTATATAACCTATACTCCAGCCCTTAATCTCATTTCATCTTCATCTTCTTCATCCTCTTCACCTTCTTCTTCATATCTTCTTCATTCTAGCACCAAATCCAACCCGCTTGGCCTTGTTCTTGTTGCCTAGACTCCATCTACGGCCTAGCCTACTCTATTCTAGCAGGTAGACGACCTTGGTTGTCCCTTTCCTTGCTTATTCACGGCTGTCCAAACTAGGGTTTCGGGTGTTCGGGTTCAACTCGAACACATGAGGTCGTGTGGGTGCGTGTGAGGTCTTTCTGCTTGTGTTACATGTTTGTGTATGTTTGTAGAGTGTTTCTGGAAGTCCTTGTTGTGTAAAACCCGTGCTCGGAGCAGCCGAAGGCTACTCTGCACTTCAATAGTCGCGAACCTGCAGTTCAGGCGACTGGTCTGTCATGCGACTGATCCGTGCGACTGGGCGAGTCGTGCGACTGAGTCATGCGATTGTGTCTTTCGGGTGACTGAATCGTGCGACTAGGGATGTCATGCGACTGAGTTGAGCGATCGAATGAATGTGTGTGCGATTGAGTCAATGCGAATGAGTGTGTGTGCGATTGAGTCAGGTGACCGCTGAATGCATGCGATTGTGCGTGTTTCGCACGACTGGAGTCCAATCGCATGAATGAAGGTTCAATCGCACAAAAGTAGCTAATTCGCACGATTGAGGGTTGATTCATGCGCATGGAGGTTGGGTCGTGCAAATGTGTGTTGTGTGGTACGACTGAATGCCAGTCATGCGAATGAAGACTCAATCTTACGAATGAAGCTGATTCGTACGATTGAAGGTTGATTCGTACGGATGGAGCGTTGAGTCGAGCATCTGGTCCTGTTGTGTGACTGATGATGTTAAGTGTGAATTTCCCCTTGAACGTCTGATGATGATAAGGTAACATCAGTAAAAGTGTCATTGCTTGACCACAAAGATTAAAGTCAACGCTATCAACATGCACATACTAATTCAATTGAAAACAACCTAACATTTTACAATTATCGACAATCCAATTGGAACTCTAAATACTTAACAAGTGCTATCTTTCATAACCACGAGATCATTTCACGGATGTCATAAGCAATGATGACTACTCGTAGTACTTGGATCTATATAAGATCTGATACGTGTGTCCGCTTGTGTGTGCGTGCTACCCACGACCGAACCGATACAACCCGAACCAACCAAACATTACTATACGCTTTATACACGTCATTAATGCTTAACAATAACTGTCAATAGGTGTTTAATTGTACTCTGCATACAACTGTTGGGAATCCCGAATCATTCATACTTACCACTTAACATGTGAGTTTCGTGGCCCCTTTTATACTTATACTACCTTACAAATATTTACAAACATGGGGGAAAAGTATGCTCGTCCGTTTTCTATGCTGAACAACATACATACAATTTACATACTTGGAATCACGTGCTACTGTTTTGTGGGTACTTATCTGATACATGCTTGAGTCTGCTTTGTGGTTCTTTCTTACAACCATTTAATTCCAGTGTGGAACCAACGGATAGGTATTGGTAGTACTACTGGGTTGACACCCCCACCTCGTGTTGGTATACTAGTTAGTACCAACAAAAGCCAGGAACGGGCCTTGGGTGAATATATTCCGACAAGATTCTTTGTGTACGTCATTAGTTTTGGTTGTAAAGCTCTTGTCATGTGATTTTGCTTACTTATAACTGTATGCACGGTATTCTGCAACAACTTTATACAACATCAATTACTTATTTACTTTAAACCTGTGAACTCACCAACAATTTTGTTGACCATTTGAGCATATCTTTTCAGGTGATCATGCTAGCTGAGATTCTAGGTGTGCTGCCTTAGTGGAGACCCTAGGATGCATTTTCGGGCCAAACTTGTCATTTTGAAAACAATTGGTGTATCTATTTCAAACAACATTATACTTTGTAACTTGTTCTCGGGTTGTGGGAATTGCATACAATGTTATCATCTATATATTATGATTTATGTATCATGTTTATGCTTATGGCTATGTTGTCGTGAATACTGACTAAACATGACACAAGTCCCCTTGTTGTCGGGTGCCGTCATGACACGCTTGTCATCATTATTATTATTGCATCTCTATCGCTTACCATGTGTTATGACGATTCCCGTCTCGTTACGCCCCCGTGTTTCCGCTCTTAGCGGGGGTGTGACATAAATCGAGGCTCGGATAAAACTAATGTTCTTGTCTTCATCGTCATCGTTGCCTGACAGGAGACATACCAACTAATGACAACGACATCGACCTCATGAAAAACAACTTTAGCACAAACTTTGGCTTAGAGTTCCAAATGTGATTATTAACCAATGGTTGTAGGGGGTTGCGGGTATGCAAAGACCGTCCTCCAACCCTACCAAGAAAAGGTCGTGTCGCATCCAAATTTATTATCCTGAATTTGAACTTATCACAGCTAGATGATAAAACTGCATAACACAACAAACCATTCAAATGAGATCACACAATAATATATTACAACAAGTGCATATAGCATCAGAAAGAACAACTAACATGAACTATTCTCAAGTCATAATAACAAATTGTCTCAGATAGTTAGGTTCATCATCACAGACCAAACAAAATTACATCTATAGCTCAACATAAGTGTTGGCACAAACACTTTTATCAATTAACAAACGACATCAGGAACAACAGCTAAAAACCCCCAAAATAAGAAAGCAGAGGGTTAGTATCAAATAAGCAAGAGCTCAATTCATTAGCTCTGCAACCTTAAAAAGCAACCACCGGTGGGCCAGAGAAAACCGACCTAAGCAACCTCACTATCATTAGGTAAACACCTAACATCGCCACCATGCAGACGCCACCAAAGGCGGGCCAGAGATCACTAGCGGCATCAGGGCGACAATTGTGCCACCAAAGAAGGAAAATCGACCAAACGAAGGAAGAAGGAAACTCAAAGACTCAATCGTGCCTGGCGCAACCACCAATAACCACCATCCCCAAACCCTACTTAGATCCCGGTGTGCGAAAGAGAGAGAGGTATGGTTAGGGGGGACTTGGGTCAGCCGCCGACAACCGACGCAACATAGATCGGCGACTAAAAGTCGCTGCTTCGCCCCACAAGAAACCCTTTCTCTGACAATGGTTTAAGAAAAACAGACGAGCAGCAAAGAGAAAAAGACAGGCCGGTCTGAGCGGTCACGCCTCCACCTCCATCGCTAGCGGCATCATCGATTTGTATCTAGAACTTCCAGAACATACATATATTTGGTAGTTGAAGAGGACCAAACTACAAATACTCATCAAAGATGTGGCAAAAACATAAATCCATTGACATACTATTCCTTGATTTGGTTTTTAAATATACAGCGGAATGCAGTGATATTAAACTTCCATTCATCCACCAACCACTATAATAATTATCAAATCAAGGTATGCACTTCGATTTTTTATTTGATGCATGAAACTGGTCATTTTAGCCAAAGTAAGTTCTTTTTATTTATCTTAATTTCTTTTATTGAAAATTTTATGTATACATAGTTTAATAATTTGAGATAAGGATATTTATGTTACAAAATACATGAGTTCCGCTTATTTATGCTTAGAGTAATTCTTTACATGTTTCTATTTAAAATTGAAGTTATGTAAATTATTGGATCAACTACGATTCGGTCAAATCAAGATGAGTAGTATTATTGAATCAACAACTTTATTCGGTTAGATCCAGATGAGTTTTCTTAACTCAAATAATTGTGTTTTGATAAAAAAAACAAAACAAACAAAAAATAAGGAATATTATCGGGTTGACCGATTATTTAATTCAATAAACATGTTTCATGATGTTAGTTACAAATAAATTTAGAAGTATGTATGTATTAAAACAAAATGTTGTAATTTCAAAGAGTTAATTACACAAATACTTCATATGGTTTAATGAAAACACACGATTGGATACTAAAGTTTTTTAGCAACAAGTTAAGAGACTTGTGATTTTAATTTTTGTAACGAGATTGGAGTTTAAGATTAAATTCCACCTAATTTTTTTCAAGTTATAGAAAACGACTAAAATATCTTTTAAGAAATTATCATTGTATTTTGTTTAAAATGTTGTTTGACAATGAGCACTCATTTTCTACCACTTGTCACTAGTCACACCCACCATAATAACACCACAACCCCTTCATGCCACCACCATCCATCTCCCTCGTT
>CM046442.1:107426490-107613990 GCA_025506515.1 Flaveria trinervia | reverse complement strand
TTGAACCCATCAGCCCAAGGGTTGCCTATCTTTGTAATCTGTTGTTTTTATTTGGGTATTATTAATCTTGTGTTTTTACTTTGTTTATTGCTTTATTATCATCAGTAATCCACCAATCCATACTTGTTGAAGATATTCAAGCTGGAATTTTTATAAATACTGGCCTATCAAGACCTACTTTCTGTAGCATATTTGCTTGTTTGAAAGATATGCAATAGTTGTAATAAACAGACAGAGAATGTGACTACTTTGAACAGTATGTTTTCAAATTTAAAGTAACCAAAAACTTGTGGAAATAGATTCTAGAACGCGAAGATATTGCAGTAGTTAATAATTACACGGCTATGAATTTAAATAAAGAGTTTTACTTTGTGTTTGGGTCAAGATGTGATCTAACTAAATAGTATTTGGGCAGCTATTATGTAGGCATATTATAAATATACATGGACTAAATGGCAGTGACAAAACTTGTTATATGCATAATGTTAGGTCGGTTCTATGCCTTTGAGAAAGCTCACAAACTAGATCCAACATCAAGTGGTCGTGGTGTTCGTCAATTCAAGACCGCCCTACTTCAACGCCTAGAAAGGGTATGATCGCTTTTCAAGACAATTTATATAAAAACTTTTTATCATCACTTCATGTTTCTTTTTGTTGTTGGACATTTAATTTTTAGGCGATAACTTGGTGCCATCTTTTTCCTCTTTCAAGAACTGTAACTACATAAATTGCCTTCTTTTATTTGGATTATGAACTCCAACTTTATACTGTATATAGGAAGATCAAACAACATTAGCAGGACGGATGAAGAGTGATGCTCGTGAAATGCAGAGATTTTATCAAAATTATTATGGAAAATACCTTCAAGCCTTGCAAAATGCCGATAAAGCTGATCGGTAATAATCTTTCTTCTAGTTTTTCTGGCATCTATATATCCTTTTTCTGATAGCAGAATTTTTCTTTAATATCAGTACACGTCTTACAAAAGCTTATCAAACAGCCGCTGTTCTGTTTGAGGTACTAAGGGCTGTCAATCTCACAGAAGCAGTTGAGGTGGCAGATGAGGTAAGTGCTGGATATTTTTCTTCTTTCAAGAAATTCATTTGATGATAACTTATTAACATGCGATGTTGATGGATTAATTAATTGCATAGATTTTGGAAGCACACACGAAGGTAGAGGAGAAGACAGAAATGTATGCTCCTTATAATATACTTCCACTTGATCCTGACAGTTCAAATCAAGCAATTATGAGATTTCCGGAGGTTTGTTAAATTTTTTTTGTATGTCACTTCTTCATTTCATGTGGTATTTTGGCACTTCATATGTTCATTTTTAGATACAAGCTTCCGTCTCTGCTCTTCGTAATACCAGAGGTCTGCCATGGCCAAAAGCTACAAGAAGAAAGTGGATGAAGACATTTTGGATTGGCTACAATCTGTGTTTGGTTTTCAGGTCTGTGATTGGTGTTCATATAGTGTATAGAGGTGGCATGATGACAGGTCAAAATGGGTAATGTTTGGTACAGATGGGGTTGCCCTGAAAAACCTTTTGTCTAAAGTTATATAAGTTAGTGCCATGTCAAATACGATTACAGAATTTGTATTATTTTGATAATAATCTAATTATGAATAAAATGATTTAAGAGATTTCAGGCATTAAAAATATACTTATGGGAGCTGTCAACCTGTTTCATTATAAGCTATGTTTACACTTATGATCTGTTACCGATAAAATATTTTTGTGAATTTGGTGCGACTTAAATAATAAATTGCAGAAAGATAATGTCTCGAATCAAAGGGAGCACTTGATCTTATTATTGGCAAATATTCATATTCGGCAGTTCCCAAAGCCTAGCCAACAACTTAAGGTATTATGTGCCATAAATTAGTTTCTAGTGTTCACATATACATATTTGAAATAGTTTTCATGGGCACATAGACATAAATGTCGGTAATGAAATTCTTGGACTTTCATCTTCTGTAGTTGGATGATGGTGCTGTTGATAAAGTTATGAATAAAATCTTTAAAAATTATCAGAAGTGGTGTGAATATTTGGGCCGCAAGCATAGTCTTTGGTGAGTCTACTTTCTTGAATGCTTTTCATGGTTATTGCACCTTGTTTTGCTGTTTCAGGTATCCTCCTTAAACACACATTTTATGTTAAGTGATGAATAATGAAAGTAATTCCAGTACTTTCTGTAACTTGATCTCTTATGGAGCAAAGAAATGTAATTGCATTGTTTTGGGTTCGATAATTGCCATTTACAGGTTACCAAATGTTCAAAAGGAAGTGCAACAACGAAAGCTGCTATACATGGGTTTGTATCTTCTCATATGGGGTGAAGCTGCAAACTTGAGATTTATGCCAGAATGCCTTTGCTACATCTATCACCACGTACTTATTATGATTTTCTGCGCTCTTACAATAGTTATTAGTCCAATGCACTTTATTTTATCTTTTTGAATGAGGTAATTACAAAAGACTAATTTTGTGATCAATGACTAGCCTTTACTAATGGGAAAAAATTGTAGCACTAACTTTATAATACCTGTAGGCAAGAAAAAAAATGCACTAATCTAGGCTTCATTATGGCTATCATTCTATGTTCACATCATGAAAACGTGACACAAAATGAAAAATGAGAAATGCAATGAAACAAAGTAAACAAATGGGCACTTGGTCATTTCAATAACATGTTTTTAAACCTTTTCACTTATATTTAAATGCGCATCTAAATAGTTTTATGCTTCTTAGATGGCATTTGAACTTTATGGTATGCTGGCTGGTAGTGTGAATTCAGTTACCGGTGAGAACATTAAGCCTGCATATGGGGGTGAAAAGGAGGCATTCTTGAGGAAAGTCGTGACTCCTATCTACAATACAATTGCAAAGGTTTGTAAATAATAGTAGATGAGTCATGCTAATTTATTGTTCTTTTTCATAATTTTGTTATTGTTCTCTATAGGAAGCTGAAAAGAGTAAAGGAGGAAAGACAAAACATTCTCAGTGGAGAAATTATGACGATCTAAATGAGTACTTCTGGTATCACTCTTGCCCACTTCCCAGATGACGTTTTGTTTAATGTAGGGGTGAAAATTTGATCTATTTACCTATGAATGAACTGATTTGGGACTTTGGGTATGTAAACTGGTATTGTATTAGTGTAAAGTGTGTGTTGTACAATGAGGAGGTTCCTCTATTAATAGAGGGTCAAATCTAAGAACTGCGTCATGAGCCAAGACTACTAACTGGGCCTAAACTACTACGTATATACAATTAACACTCCACCTCAAGTTGAAGCATAGATGTTGATCATACCCAACTTGCTAGATGTAAAGTCTATTTGAGCTTTTCGAAGGGGTTTCGGGAATATATCAACGAGCAAAAACTCTGTCTTGACATGAATTGGTTGAATGGATAGATGATCAGCCTAAGTACCTACCACCCGATCCCTGATGAGATGACAATCGACTCCAATATGATTTGTTCTCTTATGAAATACTTGATTCCTGGCTATGTTAATAGCTAATTAGCTATCACAGTATAATCTCATAGGGTTATTAGTAACAATCCCAAGTTCTATAAGAAGACAACGAATCCAAATACTAACATCTTCCATGGCTCTATATTTTGATTCAGCACTTGATATGGATATTATGTGTTGTTTCTTTCTCTTCCAAGATACTAGATTTCCTTCGACAAACACACAATATCTGGTCGTATATCATCTTGAAATGTAGCAACCTGCCAATCAACATCTGAAAACCATGATATTCACCCATCTCCTTCTTTGTAAGCTACCCACACGTAATGACCCTGAGCATAGAGGATCCTCCCTAGACTTGGTAGTCTTAAGATACCTTAGAGCACGAAAAGCACCAGCTCAGTGCCCGGTGTATGGGGTGACCATGAACTGACTTAGAACATCAATAACAAAAGAGATGTCTGGACGAGTAAGTGTCATATAGTTAAGTTTTCCAACTAATCATCTATATTGCTTTGTATCCTTCATGGATTTCCCATCCTCTAAAAGAAGGGCAGGGAGCATCAGGCTAAAACCTAATAATCCACACTTGGATAATATATTAAGGATATACTTTCTTTGAGAAAGAAGAATTCCATGAGGAGAGCGTGATACTTCAATGCCAAGGAAATATCAAAGTCGACCTAAGTCGCTAATCTGGAGCTGGGATTGAAGGAACTGTTTGAGCTTGGCAATCCTGACCTCTTTATCATCAGTAATAAGGATGCCATCCATGTAATCAACTACAATGATCCTTTGACCGTAACAATGTCCAAAGAATACATAGTGATCAAATGTACTACACGTCATCCCAAACTCTCCCATAACACTAGAAAACTGTCCAAACCAAGCTTTGGGAGATTGCTTAAGGCTATACAATGAACGACATAATCTGCATACTTTTAAGGCCTCCTCCTTGATAATAAGCCCAGGTGGTTGCTCCATATATGCCTCCTCCTCAAGAACACCATTAAGTAATGCGTTCTTGACATCAAGTTAGTGGAAAGACCAATGATTAATAGTAGCAAGGGCAATGTAGATTTGTACAGATGGCATTTTGGCAACCGGATAAAAAGTTTTATCATAATTAATACCATGAGCCGAGAATAACCCTTAGCAACTAGACAGGCTTTTAGGTGTTGCAGGGAGCCATCAGGGTTGAGTTTAAGTATGAATACCCAATGAAACCAACAATAAGCTTCCAATGGGGAAATGTCTCAAGATCCCATGTATGATTGGCTCGAAAAGCCCCGATCTCCTCTTCCATAGCCTTTTACCATCCTGGGTGAGCTCTAACGGTCATCACATTCTTGGGAATTAGGTGTTGAATCAATGGTAGTGGTATAGGCATGACACTCTGATGTGATATGACCATAGGCAACATAATCCTGAATAGGGTAACGAGTTTGATGTTTGGGTTCCTTACGAAAAGCAATAGGTATCTAAGGATATGGTGTACAGATGGGTCATAATTAAATGTATCTAGGGTATCTGGTGTAATAGGTTTGCATTTGGTACTTGGAGAAGGTTGGGATCGAGGACGTACCAGGGTCATGTTCCGGTTGTTAATTAGGAACCTTTGTTGTCTTATACTTATGTGACCGGATTTCTAACATCGGAAACCGGAGGAGCAGATGGAAAAGGATCGGAATGGTAGGAACAATAGGTGAGTTTGGTATAATAGGATCTAGATCTAAACACAAGTCAAGGATTGGAGTGGAAGACTTGCATTAATAAGGTATGACTCGTGCAAAATGATATTAACACTTGTGAAGTATCGATGAAGAGGACTGTAAGAGTGAAAACGGAGTCTGACCTCTACTAGAATCGATAAGGGACGTGGGAGTGAATCATGAGCGTGCGAGCAACATTCAACAAATGGTGATTTTTGCGTTTGGCGATATCATTTTGTTACGCAGGATGACTTGTGAACAATATCATGTGGTTTTAAATATGTAGAGAACTTAGTGTATAATTATTCTTTTGCATTATGTGTTGAATTGAGTTTGCCCATGCGAAAGATAGAACTAACATTAGTAAGTGATTTAAATAAGTAAACCAAGATAACATGAGAACAAATAATAATCATTATAAACGTTATAAAGTACTAAAAACCCAAAGCAGATTTGGTAGGACAAGGTCCCTGTACATTAGAATGCAAAAGTTCAAACAACATACCGACTCTAGTAGACTCTCTAAGGGGATAGGGACGCCAGGTATGACAATGAAAATTAAGGCCCCGTTTGGTTCATAGAACTATCAGGAATCGGAAAATTTTCCATCCAAAATCATGTTTGGTTGGTTAACCGATGGAATTGGAAGTGGAAAATTTTCCTTCATTCATTGGAATTCGCATTCCTTCCACTTACACATGGAATGTTTAACAATCCAATGGAATGTTCAAAATTAAAATTCCAATTTCTCTCACAATTAACCAACCAAACACTTTATCATTTTTAATAAGATTCCAATTCCAATTCCATTTCTATTTCCATTTCCAATTCCTTACAAAACATTCTGCGAACCAAACGACCCCTAAAAGAAATTGGAAAATCCGATATCATCTTCCTCAGAACTATTGTAGACGGATGGCCTAGCCGACAATAGGCCTCCCTGATGCTTGAATCACATATGTTAGCTTTAGGGCGTGTAGGTAAGGATAGACGATAAGGCCTTGTGATTCAAAACCAACGCCAATTAGCCGGTTTATCCCTAGTTCCTGAAAGACACAGTAAGAGAGATGAAAGGTTACAGAACAATTATTTTGCTTAGTTATTTGGCTTACTGAACAATCTTATCAGGAAATTTGAGCAGATGAAATGATTAGGTTTCCAGCATTATTAATGGACACTATGTCATGAATTGGACATGAAGATCCATCAGTAAGACAAACTGGAGGGTGTGAAATATCATCGAGGGTAGAAAGTACACCTTCTTTCCCAGTCATGTGAAGAGTTGCTCCATAATAATAACCCAAGATGAGTCAAAGCCAGAAAGGATACCTAAATTGGCCGAGTTGGCTACCAGATTGTGAGATGTCAGCAAATGTTGGAATCTAGTATACTCTACCTGACTAAGTGTATAAGCTTGGTAGCAACAACAGTCTGATAATAAACTTATCAGTAGTAGCTATTCTGACTATAGGACATGGAGCCAGCTGAAATCTAGGACGGTTCAGACAATTATCTTCGTGTGTCCAACCTCCTTGCAATAGTGACATATGATGCCATGTCCTATCCTAAGACCTTTCTTTTGAGCCACATGAGATCCTCGACTAGTGCTTTTATAGGTGGATGAGCTAGCTATCATATACATGGTAAACGTGAGTAGACCCAGGAGTCATATCCAAACAGTACATTTCTTGTAGGAAATGATATGTGGATGCCATTGAGGAGATGGCAGAAGATTTGCTTAACAACAGTGGCCGGGCACTAGAATACCTAGGTGATAAACCTACAATAAACATCATAACATCCATTTTGTTATTGCGCTCCTCCTGAAACTTCAGGTCTGTGGTCGGTGGGAACAATGCACCATAACTCATCTTGAAGTTTTGAGAATCGAGTGAAGTAATCAGTAAACAAGGAATCGCCTTGCTCGGCTCTTGTGTATGCTTAGACCATAGAGTATGCATGAGGCAAGGATTCCCTTACTGAAAAAGATGAAGACAGATGGTCCTACATTTATTTCATAATGGGAAAGTTCTGTGCAATAGTAAGTATTTGTGGCTCCATTGCATGCCACAAAGCTATTTGAATTCCACTATTATCAATACGGCGTTCTTTGGTAATCAGATCAAGGGGTTGCCGAGTCAGATTGTTTGGCTGGAATTCTCCGGGAACGCAGTTGCACCGGTGGTGAGAGCCCACTCGCCGGAAAATGGCCTAGATCTAAAAAATGGTGGTGGTGCGTGGCGGAGTTATGGTGGCGCGTGAGGGTGTGTGATGCAGAGATCAGACGTGAAAGTTTCAGGCTTGGTAAATCAGAGGTCAAGGAGTCCAATGATGGTGGTGGAGGTGAGATGTGAAAGGGGTTTGAAATAGGCGTACGCGACGAGGACAATGAGCAGAAATCTGGAACGGTAGCGATGATGTCTTCTGGAAGCTGAGTTTCGGATCTGGGGCAGAATCTGGTGACCGGAGTAGTGACGGAATGAAACGAAATAGAAACAAGAGGTCAGATGTCGAGCCTCAGTTCGGATACCATGTAAACTGGTATTCTATTACTGTAAACTGTGTTGTACAATTAGGGGACACCTCTATATATAGAGGGTATGTTGCAATACCAAGTAAATCTCAGGCATTAAAGACTTATTCTAGAAGGAAAAAGAAGCAAATCGAGACAACTGTGAACAACCAGCAATTCAATGCTATTTTGGCAGTCTGTTTAACCCACTCGGTTATGTTTAGCAATGAACTCAATCGGGATCAATTATCATAATTCTAAGATCAATTGCACCTTAATTCTAGGATCAGCTACTTTTCAATTATCAGCATAAATAGGCAGACTAGTTGATTGTTCTGGCATCGGATTATTATTTTTCACTATCATTCTGTATTTGGAGACCTTGCCCCTCTCGAATCGGGCCTTATCCTTTCCATTGAAATAAAAGCTAGTCTGCAATTGTTTTCTTATTTTTTGTTCCTATCAATTGGTTCCATTGCCGGGAAACGAAAGAATAAACCAAGATGGTTCAGACCCGAGGCAATTCAGGAGAGACTAACCCACCACCAGACTCCATAGCGGCACAGTTGGCCAAAATAGCAGCACGGTTGGAGTGTATAGAATCCATGAAAGAAGACCTCGCAGCACTGAAAGCAGGAGATAACTTAGGAGGAAGTCGAAATGAAGAAGGAGAAAGCCATCGGAGGAATAAGCAACATTTCCGCCCATACAACAAAATTGATTTCCCTGCTTTTAGTGGGGGAGATCCACGCGGCTGGTTATTAAAGGCGGAAAAATACTTCAGGTACTACCACATTCCTGAGGAAGACAAAGTAGAAGTAGCCTCATTACATTTGGAAGGAGACGCTCTAGATCTCTATTCTTGTTTGCCAATGACCACCCATAACCTTTTGGGAAGAATTATCACAAATTTTTACAAAAAATTTCGGTCCAGCCGAGTTTCAAAATCCAGACGAGTACCTTTGTAGTGTTAAGCAAACAGGTACGGTTAATGAATATCGGAAAGAATTTGCTAAACGCTCTTCCCGAGTTTCAAATTGGCCGGACCATTGCTTATTGGGGGTGTTTCTAAATGGGCTTAAAGATGAATTAAAAGCTGATGTGAGGATACATAAACCTAGAACCGTTTACAACGCAATGAGTTTAGCCCTGGAGTTTGAATCTAAACTCACTCATTCGCGATCGGTCCGAAATACAGCCACTTCTACCAACAACAAAACTCCATACTCCGATTCCCGAACAACGACTCCTTCAAACCTTAATCCTACTACCATTCCAGCCCGAAATAATCGTATATCTGACACCGAGAAACAACAAAGATTTTTAAAAGGTGAATGTTTCAGGTGTGGCAATAAGTATGGTCCTGGGCATCGGTGCAACACCGGAACACTCAAGGTGTTGGAGGCAGAAGAGGAAGGGGAAGAAACTTGCGGAGATGAAGCCGGGGCTGACTCAGATCGTGATAATACTGCTGAGATCAGTCTACATGCTATATTGGGAAAACCCACCCCACGACTATGAAAATCAAAGGTATGTTACAGTCAACCGAGGTCTTGATTTTGGTAGATGGGGGGTCGACCCACAACTTCATCTCTGATATTCTCATTAACGAGCTCCACTTGGCTACTCAACCTGTTGCACCCTTTGGGGTACAAATTGGTAATGGAGATATCATCCGTTGTAGTAAGATATGCAAACGTCTGAAACTGGAGGTAGATGATCTTAAAATTGTCCAAGATTTTCATCCATTTTCATTGGGAGGGGCGGATTTGGTATTGGGGATCCAATGGTTAGCCACTTTGAACACGGTACAAGCTAATTGGAAGGAATTGTTTATGGTTTTCACGATTGAAGGAAAAAAATACAAGTTGCGTGGCATTGAATCAGGTCCTCAAAAGTCTTCAAGTTTCCAACACTTAGCTATTGAACCCATCTCTACACCTGCAATACACACCCAGTTACAGCCTGTTGTTGACCAATATCAAGCTGTTTTTGAAGAACCTACACAACTGCCACCTACACGTTCCCACACTCATTCCATTTCCTTGCTACCCAACACCAGCCCACCCAACATCAGACCTTATAGGTACCCGTATTCTCAAAAAAATGAAATTGAAAAGCAGGTATCTCAACTCTTGACTGATGGCTTCATACAACCAAGCACAAGCCCTTTTTCTAGTCCCGTATTGTTGGTAAGGAAAAAGGATGATTCATGGAGGATGTGTGTGGATTATAGGGCTCTTAACAAAGCTACCATTGCTGATAAATACCCGATCCCAAATATTGATGAATTATTAGATGAGTTATATGGCGCAACTATCTTTTCAAAGCTGGATTTGAAATCTGGTTATTACCAGATCCGAATGACACCAGAAGACATTGAAAAAACAGCTTTTCGAACTCATTCCGGGCATTATGAGTTCAAAGTTATGCCTTTTGGCCTAACAAACGCCCCTTCAACTTTTCAGGCTGTTATGAATGACCTATTTCGACCATTCTTGCGTCGTTTCATCCTTGTTTTCTTTGATGATATTTTAATATACAGTGCCAACATGGAGCAGCATCAAGAACACTTAGCCCAAGCATTGAAGTTATTGCAAGACAAATTCTTTGCCAAGATGTCAAAATGCTGTTTTGGTCAAGACCAAGTTATCTTTTTGGGCCATGTCATCACTAAAATGGGAGTACAAGTGGAGGAAGAAAAGATAGCAGCGGTTCGGTCGTGGCCTATACCAACAAATGTCAAACAAGTGAGAGGATTTTTTGGGCTGACGGATACTATAGACGATTTGTCAAGAATTATGGTATCATAGCTCGTCCACTTACAGCTTTGACCAAGAAAGACGGTTTTGTGTGGACGGACACAGCACTAGCAGCTTTTAAGGCTTTGAAACAGGCTCTAATATCTACTCCTGTCCTAGTCCTACCAGATTTTTCAAAACCCTTTGTGGTTGAATGTGATGCATCTTCAGAGGGTATCGGTGCTATCCTGTCCCAAAATGATCATCCGGTGGCGTATTTCAGCAAAGGTTTTTCCCCTTCAAACAAGTTCAAATCTGCGTACGATCGAGAATTGTTGGCTCTGGTGATGGCAGTCCAAAAATGGAGCCATTACTTGTTAGGGTGCCACTTTATTATTCGGACAGATCACTACACGTTGAAATTTTTGTTAGAACAGCGGATTACCACCACTGAACAACAAAGATTGTTGTTAAAACTAATGCCTTTTGATTTTTCTATTGTTCACAAAGCAGGAAAAGAAAACAAAGGAGCAGATGCATTATCAAGGCGACCACATTCAGGAGAGTTTTTAGCACTGATAATTCCCTATTGTGTTGAAATTAAAGAGATCAAAGCAGGCTTACACATTGATCCGGTGACTAGCAGCTGGATCCGCAGGATAAAGGAGGCTCTGGATAATGACACTGAATTTACTTTGGTTAATCAACTCTTATTCTACCAAGGTAAATTAGTGATACCCGACATTCCAGCTCTACGTCTCAAACTGTTGCAGGAGGCACATGATACCCTGAGCGGTGGACATGGAGGATTCTTAAAAACGTACAAAAGGCTGTCCACACGGTATTATTGGCCAAAAATGAAGAATGATATCCGTCTGTTTGTACAACAATGTGTAGTGTGCCAACAGCAAAAGTATCAAGCCCTAGCTCCAACTGGTCTTCTTCAACCATTACCCATTCCCGAGCGGATATGTGAAGATGTGTCAATGGACTTCATTGTGGGCTTACCCCCTTCTAACCGAGTTGATACCATCCTGGTTGTTGTGGACCGTTTAAGTAAATATGCACATTTTATGTGCTTATCACACCCGTACACGGCCAAACATGTAGTTGCTGTTTTTTGCAAAGAAGTTATTCGATTACATGGTTTTCCGAGATCTATTGTCTCGGATCGTGATGTGATTTTCCTCAGTCATTTCTGGCAAGAACTCTTTCGTTTGAGTCAAACAAAACTCAAACTGAGCACAAGTTATCATCCACAAACAGACGGCCAAACGGAAGTTTTGAACCGCTGTTTAGAGGCATATTTGCGCTGTTTTGCCTGTGAACAGCCGAAGAGATGGGGTGAGTATCTAGCTTGGGCAGAATATTCATATAACACCGGATATCACACATCAACGGGCACAACCCTATTTGAAGTGGTGTATGGCCGGGCACCTCCTCCTTTGGTACCTTACATGATAGGAGAAACTCCAAATGCTGATTTAGAACAGCAACTGATCGATCGGGACCATATGTTAAAACTACTCCGTGACAACCTACAAAAAGCTCAAAGCCGCATGAAAAACCAGGCCAATCCAAAGAGAAGAGACGTTTCTTTCCAAGTTGGAGACTTTGTTTTCTTGAAATTACAACCATATCGACAGAAATCACTCGCTAAGAGGAAATATGAGAAACTATCACCCAGGTTTTTTGGCCCATACTGCATCAAAAAGGTCATTGGCCCAGTTTCGTATGAGCTGGAACTCCCTTCTGATGCACGGATTCATCCAATTTTTCATGTTTCAATGCTTAAACTGGCCCATGGTGATTTTTCCTCCACGCCAACTCCTCCATTGCCTATCACCAACGATTGGGAGTTACGTGTACAACCAGCTTCCATTCTGGATCATCGTTGGAACAGTGAAGCATGTAAGACTGTTTTGGAAGTCTTGGTTTCTTGGAAATCTCGTCCAATTGAGGAATCCACTTGGGAGCCATACGATTTGTTAGCTGAGCAGTTCCCTAATTTCAGCCTTGAGGACAAGGCAAATTTCCAGGAGGGAAGTAATGTTGCAATACCAAGTAAATCTCAGGCATTAAAGACTTATTCTAGAAGGAAAAAGAAGCAAATCGAGACAGCCGTGAACAACCAGCAATTCAATGCTATTTTGGCAGTCTGTTTAACCCACTCGGTTATGTTTAGCAATGAACTCAATCGGGATCAATTATCATAATTCTAGGATCAATTGCACCTTAATTCTAGGATCAGCTACTTTTCAATTATCAGCATAAATAGGCAGACTAGTTGATTGTTCTGGCATCGGATTATTATTTTTCACTATCATTCTGTATTTGGAGACCTTGCCCCTCTCGAATCGGGCCTTATCCTTTCCATTGAAATAAAAGCTAGTCTGCAATTGTTTTCTTATTTTTTGTTCCTATCAGGGTAACATCTAAGAACCGGGCCATGGGCCAAGACTACTAGCCGTCCTAAACTACTACATATATACAATTAATAGGGTAGAATAAAATGTTAACCAAAAAGGAATGGCTTGAAAGTCTATGAAGGTTAAATATATTGTCAACAATCTAATATACTTCATTCAAAAAATTGTGCTGTAATTTTTATAGTAATACTGTTTTTGTAATTATTTTATGCAATAATTATGTATGAATTTTTTAAGAATAGGACAAAAGATGTTTTAGGTCCCATTTTGAACCAGTGTTAAAAATTGATCCATTTACTCAGCAGACCCTCCCTGTATCTTGTCACTTCTAATTTGATTGTAAGTTCTGTCAGATATGTTACTCAGTGGTTTAAAATTGTAGGTCCGTTGACTGTTTCCGTCTAGGATGGCCAATGCGTGCTGATGCCGATTTCTTTCATGTGACTCCAAAAGTTGGAGATAATGATGTGAGTATTTATTTCACTTGTGCCGCTTCCCATGTTTTAATTCTACTTTCTACATTTTTTAATCCTTTTGATTATCTTCAAGTTTGACTACATGCAAATATGAGGCATTACATCCCATCAGATTGATTGGCAGTCACATATCATAGTTCTACTTAGTATATTGATAATCCAATAAGAGTAAATTACACAGATGGTCGCTCTAGTTCAATGCAAATTATGATTTAGTCCGTGAACTTAAAATTTTTATGGATTTGGTCCCTAATTTCACTCTTTCAAGTATGGTCCCTACACTTAACAAGGTTAACTTTGCTGTTAAGTTCATATAAATTTACCCTTTTACCCTCAATCTTGATAAACTAAAAATGAAAATAAAACCCATTTACAACCCCACCCCACCCTACCCATTGTTTTAAAATACGTTTGAGGCGTACGTATTGAGGCGTGCCTTGAGGTGAGGCGGCCGGAAATCGTTTCTGAAGTGCCTTCTTATAGGGTCAAGCTTGTGCATACGCCTCTAGTGGCCGAGGCGGTACATAGAACGTAGAGGCGGGGCTTTCTTTTGAGGCGGTCTATTTTGGGCGGGACAAAAAAATACCCACCGATGGTAATAGGGTGGTTTTGGAACAGAGATGAAGAATAGAGACCGAGATAAAGCATTCGATTTTCACTTTATGTATGGTTCTGAGACTGACCCAGCCTCAATCGAGAGCTGAAAGCCTTCGATCCGCAGTCTTCATACTGCAAGCCTTCGATCCAGACCTGTAAGCCTTTGGTTCTTTGTGGTTTGATTTGAGGATTAAACCTAAATTTTAAGAATGTTTCTTTTATGTGATCCAGATTTGTTTTGTTTTTTTAGAATGGGCCTTTAAGTTTATTAAGTTAGGTAATGGGCTTAAATAGAATTAATTGGGTAATGGGCTTAAATAGAATTAATTGGGTAATAGGCTTAAACATTGACTTCAAGTCAGTTAATTATAAGCTGTATATATAATTTTTATATTTATTTATCATTTTCGCTTCGGTTTACGCCTCGTTTCGCCTCGAGGCTTACGCCTCGTGAGGCAATGGAAAGACGCCTCAAGGCTCGATTCCGTTCTTTTCAACCTTGACCCTACCCATTCCTTCTATGATTACAATCACCATGGCAACTTTCACCATGCATCACTAAGATGATCAACACAAGTTAACAAGATCAATGGATTGGAGCCTTAATGAATTAACAAGATTAGCAATGAATTAAACATGACCAACTGGTTGAATTGTTGGTGCCCATGGGTATCTTGTGTGGGAACATTGTGTTCATTAGGTATGCATGAGAGGAAAAAGAGGTAACCTAATTGGCATCAGGAAAATGATAAACCAATAACAATATTAGTATTGATTTTCGCTTGCATCAAAGAAGACTAACACTTTAGATCTCTTGCTACAGAATGAACATAGCATTCAGTAAGATATGTATAGTGAAACTAGAAATCTCATCTTATCCTTCTCAAAATCAAGTTTTAGTTGAACAAAATCTCACAATGAAATCTAGAATTCAACCAACAATATATCACTGACATCAAGGTTTACCAAAAAAAGAAGTTGGCTCTACAATGATTTGATGCAAATGCAATTAGCAATCAAATCCGCCTGCTTGTTCACTTTTTCGGATAAATTGCAATAAACATATGCCTCGACCCTCAAGTAACAGGTTCAAAGTTTTGATGAAAGAAGAAACATGTTTGGCGGGGCAGTACCAAAGTGGAATGAGGTGGCACCATCAAAATCATTGAACAGGCTTCAATTCAAAGTAGATGATCATTTCAAAGTAGATGATCATGATGATACAAAGTAGTAGATGATCGGCGAAGGGCTAACAAAGTAGTCGGTAGAGAAGAAATTTGATAGGAGGCCTTTTTAGGGTTATTATATTTAAGAGTTTTTATTTTGATTTACATTTTAACAGTAAGGGTAAAATTGTCAAAAATCCTTTTATGTGCTGCTCACGTGAGGCTAGTAACGTCCTAACTAACTCCCGTTAAGTTGAGGGACCATGTATGTTAGCAAACATTGAGATTAGGTACCAAATTCATAAAAAAATAAATTTAGGGACCAAATCTAAAATTTGTCATAAATCATGGGGACCATCTATGTAACATACTCATCAAATAAAGTTATTATTAGACTTTTAATAAATCTAAATATTATATACTGCTCAGAGTGATCAAAGTGCCTAGAGTGTACGAGGATAGATATAACATTCCAATGTCGACTACTTTCGATGGATTACTAACAACTACATTAGTATGAATTAAAACAGGTTAATTTATACGTTCAAAGAGTTATATTGTTTTAGATAATTAGTTGCAAAAATGAGTTGCTTCTTTGTTTTTCTAAATGCTGGGTGTACCATGTTCTGTTGATCTGTTCATTGCCATACAATTTGAGTAAACTTTTAACTCACTTATTGGTCCTTAAAAATGAAGGTCAAGAATGTACTTTATATACAAGATTCGCATCACAAACAAAAATGTGGGAAGAGTAAGTTGGACTCATGAAAACTAATGTGTAATAAATTTAACCATAATTGATAGCAACTCTAAGTGGGTCCATGGGCTTCTCAAAGCAGGTAATTAATCTATTGTGCTAGTTTCTATTGCAAAAGCCGGGTAATTTTTTTTAATAAAAAAAGGAAAAAGGTTAATTAATTTGATAAAGCCTCATTCATTATCCCATGCATGGCCTTATTTTTTTAATGCTGTTTTCTATTTTCAGGTAGAAAAACCTGCTACCAGGGGTCGTTGGATAGGAAAGATAAATTTTGTTGAAATAGATTCATATTGGCATATATTTAGGAGTTTTGATAGGATGTGGAGCTTTTTCATCTTATGTTTACAGGTAATCTTCTTATTTCTTTTTTTCCATATCTTTGTATTATCGACTAGATTTTTGTCATGATTAATGTAAACCACCAACTATAGGCAATGATTATCATAGCATGGAGTGGAGATGGTAATCTAGGTTCCATCTTTGATGGAAAAGTGTTCAAGAGAGTATTGAGCATCTTCATCACAGCAGCAATATTGAAACTTGCGCAAGGTGAGTATGATTTCTTTCTGCATTTTCAAATTTGACTTTTGTAAGTCATACCTAATATTAATTTATTTGAGCAAATTTAGCAATGTGTGCAAATGTATGGTAATTTTGTTTTCAATAAGGGGACATGAGGGTTGTTAAAACATACCTATTGCTGAGTTGTACAGCTAATTAGTTACCATCTCATTTTCAGCTGTAATTGATCTTGTGATGATGTGGAAAGCAAGGTATAGCATGTCATTTCATGTCAAGCTTCGATATGTATTGAAGGTTATTTCGGCAGCAGTGTGGGTCATAGTTTTACCAGTGACATATTCTTATAGTTTGGATAATCCTTCTGGATTTGGAGAAACCATGAAAAATTGGTTTGGTAGTGGACAAGGTTCCCCATCTTTATTCATCTTGGCAATTGTTATTTATTTGTCTCCAAACATGCTTTCTGCATTGCTTTTTCTCTTACCCTTTGTCCGCCGCTATTTGGAGAGATCGGATTACAGAATCGTGAGGTTCATCATGTGGTGGTCACAGGTACATGAAACCTCCTAAATCATTATATTTGATAACTTATTTCTATTATTGAAATAATATAATTTGCATATTCATATTTGACCAAGAAAAGTGTGTTGGGTCTACCCAATCTGACTCGACCTTTCCAATCTGTACAAAATGGCTTGTTTTGACCTGAACCTGGTTAAACTGTATGATTTATATTGTTTAATATATAATCCCTCTACACAAAATAATTGTCCACTTGGCAAAACAGACAGCTTAAGAAAAAAGTGATTTATTAAAACATTTATGTAGCAGAATGAAGTTATACCCTTTAAGCATTATAAAATGGCCTCTTTGAGTTTTGTGATAGTAATTTTTAGTTAGGGATGTGTTTTGGGAAGCTTTACCAAGTATACCTTTTCTTCCTCGGAGTGGACAATCATTTTTTATTACATATTATATACAGTCTAATGGACAGATCTGGGACGGGGGGAGTAGGATTTGTATGTTGAGAAGTCCTATGGTTATTTAAGTGTCATTCACAAGTTATTTCAATAATCAGTGATAAATTTGCAGCTTCCACTCTATGTCGGGAGAGGAATGCATGAGGACCCTCTTTCCCTAATTAAGTAAGACATCCTATCAGAAACAATATGTGTATAGGTTGAGTTAGTTGTCTTTTGCTTTATGTGTAACCTTAAATGTTATTTTCTAGGTACACATTCTTCTGGGTTTTCCTCATAGCAGTAAAGTTGGCTTTTAGTTACTACTTAGAGGTGTTTCTCCTTTTCTACATCTTTTTCTTGTAAAAATATTTGTGTAACAATACTTTACCTAACAATCAATCACATCAAAGTGGAGCACTTATAGAACTGTTATTTCCAATTCTACCCTTCGAACATGAATTGCCTCATTACTTGCCATATTGCAGATAAAGCCTCTAGTGGGTCCTACAAAAGCAATAATGCGAGTTCACATTACACGTTACCAATGGCATGAGTTCTTCCCCCAAAGTAATCAAGTTTAGGAGTGTTATATGTACCCATAATCACAAGTACACAAGTTACACCCAAAAATGAATTTTTTTTCACATTGTTATTTTGCCTTTGCAGCTAGAAACAATCTTGGTGTTGTCATTGCACTTTGGGCTCCTATCATTCTTGTATGGAATTTTTATCTGATTTCTTCTTATTCTACAAAGTACAAACCACATTCTATTGCCTCCATAACTTGATTTGTAAATTAGAAGTTTTCTCTACTTTCCACAGGTGTATTTCATGGATACTCAAATTTGGTATGCCATTTTTTCCACCATAGTTGGTGGCTTCTATGGTGCATTTCGGCGTCTTGGAGAGGTTGGTCCTCTCCCGCTTGATACCTTTATTATTGTCAAATTGTTATTATTATATTTGTATTAGTTCCTTTCTCAAATATTTCTTTTTCAGATACGGACTCTGGAAATGTTGAGAAACCGGTTTGAGCAACTGCCAGTTGCTTTTAATAATTGCTTAATTCCAGCAGAAAAAGGCGAAAGGACTAAAAAGGGACTCAAGGCTACTCTATCACGTAGATTCCCCAAGGTTTTTTCTATTATTGTCATTAGTATCTACACATACAGACTTCTGTCTCATTTTATCATGGGTAATTGTTTGGCTATCTATTTTCAGGTCACATCTGACAAAGAAGATGCAGCCAGATTTGCTCAGATGTGGAATAAAATAATCACAAGTTTCAGGGATGAAGACTTGATTAATAATAGGTGCTATTAAGATGTATTTATGCATATATATCTTTAGAAACAGTTTTCATTTGGTCGAACTGACTTCTACATGCATTTTGTTATTCTGATCAGGGAAATGGACTTATTACTCATGCCTTACTGGGCAGATATGAAAATGAATCTCATTCAGTGGCCTCCATTTTTACTGGCTAGCAAGGTTTTTTTTACATGCAGAACGATGTACTTCCATGAATCTTTAATTTCACATGTATATATTAACTTTTTAATGGTCAATTTTCAGCTTCCTATAGCATTAGATATGGCAAAAGACAGTAATGGAAGGGATTCTGAACTGCAAAAGAGGCTGAGCTCAGACCCTTATATGGTCTACGCAGTTCGTGAATGTTATGCTTCATGCAAAAATATTATGAACTTTCTGGTTTTGGGGGATCGAGAGACGGCGTATGTAAATAATTATTCAAGTCCTATCGTATTTTCAATTTTATTTGTGACCAACTCCGCGGACCTCCTCAATAGCTTGGCTGTAGATGAGATATATTGGGTTTGGTTATGGTTATTTATTTTTGTGATCAACTTGTATAAATATTTTGGTTGACATTTTCCAGTGTTCTGAAAGAGATATTTGAGATAGTGGACACTCACATACAGAAGGGGGAAGTGTTAAGTGAGCTTGATATGAGCGAACTGCCTAGCCTCACTGTTCAGTTTGTTAAACTTATTGAGTTCTTGGTAAAATACTACTTCCTTTCGAACCATTTCAAAGCTAGTAATTTAACTTCTAAAACTGTCCGAAGTAACAAATGTGGCACTTTTCATGATTTTTGTTTTCTACAGATAAAAAATGATAAGAATGACAAGGATGAAGTTGTAATTGTGTTACTTAACATGCTGGAGGTGGTGACAAGAGACATAATAGTAAATGAGTCAATTTCTAGGTATAGTGAAGTAGCATTGTTGATCTCTCTAGTTAACTAACATTCTCTAATGGATTTTTGCTTCCCACATACAGTTTGATGGAATCAACTCATGGTGGTTCTTATGGAAATAATGAAGGACAACATGATAAACAATATCAGAAATTCTTTGCAGTTCTTAATTTTCCTGTTGTTACAAGAGAAGCTGAAGCTTGGAATGAGAAAGTAAGTTCATGGGTTTTTGACGCCTCTTTATGTTAATATAAATTTCTTCCATTATAAGTAAAGAACAAAACATCGAGTTACAAAAGAAACAATCTATGCATGTCAAAGTTGGTGACTGATTTTTTTGAAGTATCTAAATATTTACACCATGATTGCTTTTTACTCCAGATAAGAAGACTTCATCTTTTGCTGACTGAAAAAGAATCTGCTATGGATGTGCCATCAAACATAGAAGCCAGAAGGCGTATTTCTTTCTTCTCAAATTCATTGTTTATGGACATGCCTGCAGCACCCAAAGTTCGAAACATGATATCTTTCTCGTAAGTTTGTATCATTTTTAGGCATTTTCGGCCGTCTTGTGTGGTGAATTTCTTTTATAAAATATACACGTCTTATGACTTTTAATTAAAAAACTTACAACAGTTTATTTTAAAATATAAATGTCACCACTATTTTGTACCTAAACTAAGGTCTCTTCATTTTGGTCATCTAGCACAACCATTTTATGGGTCCCATATAATGTGAGGATAACGATGATGTGGGTATGGGGATGGGAACCACTAAGAATGGAACCCAATTTAATCAAAAGCTCAAAAATGGTACTTTGTACAAAACAGAATTTGAGGTAACCCACACAATAGTGCTGGTTTCTAGTCATTGATTGGATATGTCATATGTGACCCTTTGGATTAGGAGCGCAAACGAGCCGAGCCGAGCCTGAGCTCGTTTAGGCTCGAGCTCGCGCTCGGCTTGTTTTGAGCTTTAATTCTAAAACTCAAGCTCGGCTCCACAAAAACTTTTCAAGCTCAAGCTCGGCTCGTTTATTATTTAATAATTATTTTTAAATATATTTATTTATATTTATAGTTATATATTTTAAATAAAGCATTATACATATTATTTAATTTTTTTATCTTAAATTTATATATAATAATATTTATTTATATAAATATATTTAATAACTTAAATATAATATATCTAAAAATTAAAAAAAAACTCGTTTAGGCTCATGAACCGGCTCGAGCTTGATATGTGAAGCTCGAGCTTGATATTTTAATGAGCTTTTTTAGAGGCTCAGGCTTGGCTCAAGCTCAATAAAGCTTGGCTCGTTTCAAGCTTTTTATCGACCTGATCTCGAGTAGCTCACGAGCGGCTAGGCTCGTTTGCACCCCTACTTTGGATATAAGCTAATGTCATTGAATACCCATCTTGACGCCCGGTATTTGTTCTTGTAACACTTATGCAAGGGTTCTTACACCTTACTTCAATGAGGATGTCCTTTTCTCTATGGATACCTTGGGGAAGCCAAACGAAGATGGGGTTTCCATCCTCTTTTACTTGCAAAAAATTTTCCCAGGTCAATTTGTTTTTAGCTTTTTCCTTTTTTTAATCATATCCATGTGTTATGATACTGATAAATTAGTTAAATACATAATATATATTATATAGACGAATGGGATAATTTCCTTGAACGGGTGAACTGCAAAAATGAAGATGAACTCAAAGGTCTTCCAGATATGGAATATCATCTTCGACATTGGGCATCATATAGAGGTCAAACGCTAACTAAAACTGGTACGTGATTAATTTGAAACAAGACTTTGTATTTGGTTATTTTGTTTTTCTAAATGTATATACTGTTTATAATTTCTCCTTGCATAAATTAGTACGCGGTATGATGTACTATCGGCAAGCATTGGAACTTCAGGCTTTCCTTGACATGGCAGAAGAAGAGCGTATGCATAAATATCACCCTTTCTTCTGGCTTTTTTGTAATGTTTAGCATTAGCGTTTTATATAAATTCTATCCTTTTTTTAGAGTTGATGAAAGGTTATAAAGCTGCTTCGTCTAATACCGAAGAAGATTTAAGTAATGAACAATTGTTACTGACACAATGTCAAGCAGTGGTGGATATGAAGTTTTCATATGTCGTATCTTGCCAACAATATGGCATCCAAAAACGATCAGCAGATGCGCGTGCCCATGATATTCTAAGGCTCATGACAACGTAAAACTTACAATTTTAAACCTTTATTTTTATGTGAAAAGTTGTTATTGTTGGAGGTGGGAAGATGGACGGTTCAAGCGGGGTGGGTAATAGTTTTTAACAACTTCATGTTGGATTGGGTTGACCCACTAACAGCTTTTTGTCCTATGAATTATTTATAGCTATCATTAAAAAAACAATGTTATTATAATGATAACTTGTATCTTTAACTAAAATGTTTTAGGAGATTTTATATGTTTAAAATAGACTTCGAATGTGACTTTCCATGTATTGAATGGTTCAATCCTTCTAGCTTATTTTTTATTCAACCCATTTGACTCGTTTTTTATAAACCACAACACAAATCAACCCATTCATAAGTAAACAAATCAAAAGTGCCACATGTGGTTATTGTATTTACTAAACTGTCTTCTTTACATTCATGAGCAGGTATCCTTCTCTTCGTGTTGCCTATATAGATGAAGTTGAAGAAACTAGTGATGAAAAACAGAAAAAAGTGGGTGACAAGATTTCATATTATTCAGTTCTTGTGAAAGCTGTACCAAAGTCTGGTGACTCTGATCCCGTTCAAAACGAAGATCAGGTACAACTTTTAGTTATTGTAAGATTCAATCAGTCAATACCAAAGCACTCTGTCCGAAAACATTAATTTCTCATGAGTAGTTACTGTGTCAACATATGAATGTTAATAATATAGTTCTTTTATTATCAAAATAAGAAAGTTTGACGAATTAAATATATAACTACGCTCTAGGCAGCTTTCTGTGGTTTATCCATTGACGTGTTTCTTTTTTGCTTAATTATTTTGTTACTTTTTGTCTTGTTAGAGATAACATTATTAGCCGAGATATACTACCCGCAATTAAAGGTTATAAGATAGGAACTTAATTATGTTAAAAGTTGTACTTATATTTTGCAACCCTTGCTATAGATAGGCTCCCATGTATTATTTATACTGATAGTGAGAGGGATAAGGGCAAGCATTGAAAATACCGTATAATATGTGTTAGGATCAAACTGGTATGAAACACACGAATTAAGAACACTAAACAATAAACAGAGACACGAGATTTATAGAGGTTCGGTTGCAGTGTGCAATCTTCGTCCTCTTGGGGCAACTACGATTTTTCTTTTATTGAGTGATAAAGTACAATAAGAAGTATATATAGACTACAATTAGGGTTAAACCCTTTAGTTAATAATCTAACTAAACTGGGCCTAATTAGAACTTGGGCTGGCCGAGCCCAACTGTTCCAAATTAATCCACCGAAGCCTACACCCAACAATATGGTATTAGAGTTCTTTGATCACCATCTTTTTTTGCTCTAGCTGATGCGTTCGATCTTTCTCAACCTACCACCCATCGCCTTTCTGCTTCACCCTTCTCTATTCTTTATTCCTTCTACATCTTCTCATGGAGCATACGTTACACTAGAAAATCACAAGCATCCACATCGGGAAGTTTATTCCATTCCTATTGGAGATGGAATTCCTACATCAGGAAGCATCTACCTCTATAGGGTCTTTCAGGTAAGCGAACACAAGGAAGATTGACTTTTTTGAATTGTGACAACGTCTAGATGTTGTTTTCTTTCAATGGTTTTATAGCACCATTTCAAATAACTTACCCCACATCATTCTCAACCTAAGGCTACTACTTTACAGGCATGGTTGCCTTGGAAATTACTTTCCAAGATAAACAAAGTTCAAGAGCCGTACGCTTGGAGCATAAATTTATCACAACCAAGCTGGACAATCATGCCAACATCTCCACTTACTGCCAAACAATAAAAATGTTAACCGACGTTGGAGCTTGTGTCTTGGACCTACGAGCTACAACTGGTTCTTCAATTGTTCCAGGGTTGAACGAAAGCTTTAAAGCTAAGTCGAAACTCATTCTAGTAGAGACTCACAAAATCCGATCAGGCAACGAATTCAATACAACCCACTGCCCCTATGGCACTCCACAACCAGTCATCAATTCCTGCTTGAACTACTGATTACATCCTCAGCAACAATCAGACCAACAATACTCCAGCACCGAGGCCAAGGGTGTGAACATGGTGGTTAGGAGAGAAGGCATTTATATGGTGGTAGAGGTCTAGGTTTACAAGGAAGCAACTCCAACATAGGAGGTTCACAAGGTGTATGGTCATCGACTCCATGGCCCATCATTTCTTGTCCTTTTTACCTAGCCATATGAGCCATCAGGCGTGGAGCTTCAAAAGTCAGCCACGCCTCGACAAATTTCGAACAAGCTTTTCATTCTATGACATTGAATCCCCCTGATCAGATTTGGTATATGGATTGAGTAGCGAAAACACACGTGACAAATTCGCGTATCTCCTGCTTCGAATGCGAATATTACCGAGATATACTACCCATATTAAAAGCTACGGAATGGGAAATTGGTTATTGTTAATGTAAATAGTTTAGTTTAGTTAGTCTAGTTATATTGGCCCATTATGTTGATCCATGAGCCTTAGATTAGGGTTTACCACCTCTATATATTGAGGTGTTTCCTCATTGTAAAAGTGATCAAGATATACAAATAACTTTCAGTTTCTTCACATGGTATCAGAGCCACAAGGCTCTCGGTACGAATCCTAGTCACGTTACCTGTCACTACTCGGCCCCTGTCAAGAACTTGCTGTCCACACCAAATCTTTTTTCGATCAACAAGTACAACTCACCGCTGCCACCATAAGCGTCGCCATCCTCCGATCTGCAAAACCCGAAAAAACGCCGCCTCCCCGCCGCCTCACGTGCCGGCGAGTGGCGGCGCGTGGCTTCGTCTCCGCGACCCCTTTTACACCGGCGAGCTCGTGATCCAATTTCCAGTTCACCTGTGAGGTCAATTTCCTGATCCGACACCTTTCTCGTTTCTGCACCAGGTATACGCTCGTTTTTCAGATCTATTCCGATTTAATCAATGGCTGAAGAAACTGTGAAAGAAACCAAACCCGAGTCCACTACTGCAAGTCAGATTGCTCCAGGTATCATCAATTACAACTCTATTTTACGTATTCCTGTGAAACTTGACTCCAAAAATTGGAGTTCATGGAGTCTCTTTGTCGAGAAAGGGCTTGCTAGTCTTAACAAGGGAGACCACTTGACAACACCCCTCCAGATCCAATTACCCGTGAATGGCGTATTGATGATAGTGGTATTCAATTGGCTTTGTGGAATGCTATGGAGCCATAAATACTTACTATAGCTTAGAACTTTCCCAATGTGAAAGAAACGTGGGATCATTTGTCTTCATCCTTTTCGGCCAAAGAATCTCTATCGCATGCATTTTCTGTGGTTCAGGCATATAGTCGAGCAGAACAAGGTGATTCGACGTTTACTGACTATTTTACCCGGTTCTCAAAACTCAGAGATGAACTCCGTGCGTTGTACCCTCCGACCACCGATTTGAAGCTTCAGGAGGAGCGCAACAACAAAATGGATATTATGATGTTTATTGCAGGTATATCACCGAAGTTCTCTAGTGCTCGACCTTTATTGTTGAGCAACTCCACTGCCACCTCCTCGGTCGCTTCCATTTATCATTTGCTTCGAGAGATGTACGGTTCAGGGTCTACTACTGGAACCACCGACACATCGGCCATGTATACAAGTGCACCTGTTAGCAAAAACACCAGTCGAGGTAATCAGCCAGCTCCAAGAAAAGGTGTTGGTCGAGGCAATGGTATCACTTGTCATTATTGTCACCAGGATGGACACACAAAGTACAACTGCCCGAATTGTCCACCTGGTTCTCTTCCACCTCCTCGCCCAAAGCAAGGTTAGCTGCCTCTGATGATGCCCCGGATCATGCTAGTCCGGCTACCCCAACAGTCACTCTCAGTCAGGAGGAGTATAACAAATTTCAGCAGTTATTAAACCTTCAGCTTCATGCTCCCAGCCCACAAGCCAATTTAGCTCATTCAGGTACGTTCTCTAGCCTTAATTCATCTTGGATTGTTGACACTGGGGCCACTCATCACATGACTGGGAATCAAGGTATCTTATCCAACTTAAAGCATACCTCTCACCCTCCTGTTCGAATTGTTGATGGATCCTCATGCCCTGTTCAAGGTATCGGATCCATTAGTAACTCGAAGAACCTGACCCTTTCCTCTGTATTGTTTGTACCCGAATTTCCCGATAACCTTTGTTCTGTAAGTCAACTTACCAAACAAAACAATTGCCTCGCCAAATTTTACCCGACTCATTGTGTTTTTTAGGAACTAGGGACGAACCGTCTGATTGGCACATGTGTTGAATCAGGAGGCCTTTACCGTCTGTCCTTATCGTCATAACCTTCAGCAAACGTTTGTGACTCAAGCATCAAGGAAGTCCACTGCCGGTTGGGTCATCCCTCTACAGCGGTTCTGAGGCAAATGAGACCGGATTTATCTATTTCTATTGATTTTCATTGTGAGTCGTGTCAGCTAGGTAAACACACCCGCATCCCTATCCTCCAAGAGTGTCTAGTAGAGTCTGTAACCCATTTGAACTTTTGCATTCGGATATTTGGGGACCTTCCCCTGTTAAAACTACTCTTGGTTTTGATTATTTTGTTACTTTTATCGATGATTATTCTCGTACTACCTGGGTTACTTATTGAAATCTCATAGTGAGCTAAATTCCATTTTTCGAGAATTCCATGCGTATGTGCAAAATCAGTTTAACACATCCATTAAAACCATACGTACTGATAATGCAAAAGAATACATGTCTGCAGATTTATCATTATATCTCAAAACGCATGGTATCATTCACGAGACATCTTGCGTATATACCTCTCAACAAAATGGCATCGCAGAACGCAAGAACCGTCACTTGTTGGATGTTACCCGCACTCTTATGATTGATTCTCATGTTCCTCATCGCTTTTGGGAGGATGCGGTCCTGACTGCTTCTTATTTGATTAACCGCATGCCCTCCTCGGTTCTCAATGGAAAAACCCCGTTTTCTGTTTTGTTTCCTACACACAACCCTTTTCCTCTTGAACCTAAAATCTTTGGTTGTTTGCTTATGTCCACGATCATTGTCCGACAACCACTAAACTTGATGCTGGTGCCATCCGTTGTGTTTTTCTTGGTTACTCCCGGTCCAAAAAGGGTATCTGTGCTACAGCCCTTCTTTCCGTCGATATTTTACTAGTGCCGATGTTACTTTTCATGAGTCTTGTCTTTCTTCATTGAGCCCCCCGATTGTCTTAATGATTTATTTCCCGATCCCGATCCCAACTCTGCAATATCTGCGTCACCAACTGTCCCTACCATTTCTATCCCTCCCGTTTCATCTGCTCCTCCGGTCTCTGATGCTACACAATCGGATCTTGTTTCATCTGACACGCCGGCAGAGGCTCCTCCTCTGATATTCACGTATACCAGACGACATAAGGATAAGACAACGACCACTGATTTACACCCTGACCATGATTCTGGTCCGTCCTCTGTTCCTGATCCTGTTGCTAGACGTGATACTCCCTTACCAGATATTTCACATGTTACCCTTGATACACCCGTCTATGACCCACCTGGTGCACCGTATCCTGATATACCCATTGCCTTCTGAAAGGAACCCAGAAATCACACCCGTTACCCTATTCAGGATTATGTCTCCTATGCTCATCTGTCACCCGAATGTCATGCTTATACTACTGCCCTTGACTCATACCGATTCCTAAGAATGTGATGACCGCCCTAGCTCACCCAGGATGGAGAAAGGCTATGGAAGAAGAGATTGGTGCTCTTCGGGCCAATCATACGTGGGATCTGCAACCACTTCCCCCCGGGAAGCGCCTCGTTGGTTGTCGTTGGCTGTTCACAGTGAAACCAAACCCAGATGGATCTGTGCCTCGCTTGAAGGCCTGTTTAGTTGCTAAAGGTTATTCTCAGGCTTACGGTATTGATTATGATGAGACTTTCTCTCCTGTTGCCAAAATGCCGTCGGTACGTATTTCTATTGCTCTTGCTGCCATTAATCACTGGCCGCTCCATCAGCTTGATGTCAAGAATGCATTTCTTCATGGCGTTCTTGAGGAGGAGGTGTATATGGAGCAGCCACCTGGGTACATCGTTGAGGAGGAGGCTTCAAAGGTATGTAGATTACGTCGCTCATTGTATGGTCTTAAGCAGTCCCCCCGAGCATGGTTTGGACGATTTTCTGATGTTATGGGAGAGTTTGGGATGACTCGTAGTGCCTATGATCATTCTATGTTCTTTAGGCATCACTAGGGCCGAACGATTATTCTGGTTGTCTATGTGGATGATATAATAATCACAGGGGATGATGAAGTTGGGATCACAAATCTCAAACAGTTTCTTTAGTCACAGTTTCAGATTAAGGATCTTGGCCAACTCCGATACTTCCTTGGTATAGAAGTATCTCGTTCTTCACAGGGAATTCTTTTATCACAACGAAAGTATGTTCTTGATATGTTATCTGAGTGCGGTCTATTGGGCTACAAACCAGTAGATAGCCCAATGCTCTACCAGAAAGCTGCTTCCAGAAGATGGGAGCCCGATGAAGGATCCTGAGCAATACAAACGGCTAGTTGGGAAACTTAACTATTTGACTGTCACTCGTCCGGACATCTCCTTTGCGGTTAGTGTTTTAAGTCAGTTTATGGCCGCCCCATACATAGGACATTGGGATGCTGCTCTACGTGTATTACGGTATCTTAAACCCGCTCCAGAGTTGGGGATTTTGTATTCTGATCAAGGTCACTATCGTGTAGGCGCCTTTACAGAAAAAGGAGATGGTAGAGTATCAAGCTTTTCGGATGCCGACTAGGCAGGTTGCCCTATTTCACAGCGGTCTACAACTGGATATTGTGTGTTTGTTGGAGGAAATCTGGTGTCTTGGAAAAGCAAGAAACAACACAGTGTCTCGATCTAGTGCTGAATTTAAGTACAAAGCCATGGCAGATGTTACATCGGAGATGATTTGGGTCCGTCGTCTTCTCAGAGAACTTGGGGTTATTTCAAATAACTTGATGAGGCTATATTGTGATAATCAATCTGCTATTCACATAGCCAAGAATCAAGTATTTCATGAGAGAACTAAACATATAGAAGTTGATTGCCATCTAATCAGGGATCGGGTAGTTGGTACGAAGGTTGAAGCGGCATCCATTCAACCAATCCATGTTAAGACAGAGTTTTAACTTGCTAATATCTTCACGAAACCACTCCGAAAGACTCAATAGATTTTTATGTAACAAGTTGGGCATGATTAACATCTATGCATCAACTTGAGGAGGAGTGTTAATGTAAATAGTTTAGTTTAGTTAGTCCAGTTATATTGGCCCATTATGTTGATCCATGGGCCTTAGATTAGGGTTTACCACCTCTATATATTGAGGTGTTTCCTCATTGTAAAAGTGATCAAGATATACAAATAACTTTCAGTTTCTTCACAGTTATTTTGAATATTTTGTGATCCTATTCATATATTATTTATACTTAATGAGATAGAGAGGGCAAGCATTGAGAATACCTATTGATAAACATATGTTCTCTCTATAGTCTTATGTTTTATTTTTATTATTATTATTTTATATTTTTGGCAAAAATTCACTAGTGTTAACTTGTTTACATTTGCGAATATACACATAAATAAAAGACAATAATCCTCCTTTACGCATATTATGTTATTCTAGCAAACAATATTGATTTTTATTGATGTTGATGGGTTTTCATAAGTTCATGCAATAACACATGGTTCTCGTTTGAACATTAGCCTATATAAAGGGATCCGTTGAAAACCACGCACACACACACACACACTCAAGCATGCGCACGTGCACACACACTCGCACATGCACACTTCCAATAAGATGATGGAAACACTATGTAAAAGGTAAAATAACTATTATAATGACAACATGAATCGTTCTCTGAAGTTTTAAGTATATGTAACAATTATAAGTTTGAAAATCAAAGTAGGATGGAGAGGATTTGTATCAATCAAGCTAAAAATACGTTACGGTTTTTCTTGGCTACTTGTAAAAATGTATGTTAATGCTTATACAATTTTATTGTTCAGATTATTTATCGTATAAAACTTCCTGGACCTGCCAAATTGGGTGAGGGAAAGCCAGAAAACCAAAACCATGCAATAATTTTCACACGTGGCGAGGGCTTGCAAACAATCGATATGAACCAGGTATATTTGTTTTTTATGCCACAAATTTTGCCAATTATAGTGTTTTAGCATGGTTATTGTCAAATCAACAGGACAACTACATGGAAGAAGCCTTTAAAATGAGGAATTTACTTCAAGAGTTTCTTGTCACGCATGGCGTGAGGACTCCAACCATACTTGGGCTTAGGGAGCATATATTCACTGGCAGGTACACCAAGGACCTGTTTCTTCATTTAGCTTCATGCACTCACTTCATCTTGAAAATTGAATATTTGACTTGACATATAGTTTTTCAAGAATGTTTGAAGGTTGTATGGATGTCTAAATTACCATTTAATAAGAATTAAATAAAGAAAATGTACTTCAATCAAATTATTGATTTTCAGTTACCATCATCAAGAGGCCTACAAATAGAAAATATTCCATTATTCTCGAGGCCACCAAAAATGATAAGTTTTGCTTTTCGTGGTTTTTTTGGCTCTTGAGTCTTGTGTGATTACCTCTACTTAATTTTGAACAACAATGAAAACACACGCGTTTAGCTATGCCAAAACTAATATATATCTCTACATACAATTTTTATGCTTTCAAGGATGTACGGTTTTCCTTTTCTTACAAGTGCAAAGGTCAGTTGATAAGCTGTTCAATGTTCCTTTTAAAACACTTATCAAAGAGCATTTCTTGTTCAATATTAGAACTAGAAAGAGTCTTAAGTGATTCAAAAAATCTTTCACTCATTCCATCATCAAATATCCTCTAATTTCTATGTGTGCATTACTCCCCGTCTTTGTTAATAACCTTTCTTTACATGATTCTGCTTTTAGTGTTTCTTCTCTTGCATGGTTCATGTCAAATCAAGAGACAAGTTTTGTAACTATTGGGCAAAGATTGTTGGCCAACCCGTTAAAGTAAGTAACCCCTACATATACGTAACTGTTAGTTGTATACTTTGCAACATGTACTTACATATATGTAACCCTTGGTTTTCATAGTTCTCATTTATAATATGGTTTTCAAGGGATCCCTCCCCTATATACACACATACATATATGTTTTGTATGGTATCAGTGTTAGCTTGTAGCATCTAACTTTCTTTGATGCTGAATTTGGATTTTGATATCATATCTATGGGGCTTTGTATGCTAGACTCACACTTTTCATTGTATAAACGTATGGTATCACATGATTCATTTAGTTTATGAAAATTTAAGAAATAATCTCATTTTTAAGGAGTTTTCTTGTAAATGAATTTTCCCTCTCAGAAAATCTGAAATATCCTCCCAGAATGAAACTGGTAAAATCCCAATATAACTCAATTTGCAATTGCCTTCCGCTATTCCTTGAGTAACTCCCACATTAGCATACTTTATATCATGTTATTATCTTTGTTGCTTATATACAATAGTGTTAAACACATATTTTGCCATTAAAAAGACAAAAGTAAAAATTGTTCTTCAGTTAAGATGATGGTCCGATGGCTAGTTAGAAAAACATCATATTTGTAGTAGGACATGAAGTGAAGCTTCTCACAATATATTGGCAAGTAACATTATTTTGTTATCTCTAAACTCATTATCTAGTTCATGTACCGTTGCCATTCAGGGTCAGATTTCATTACGGACATCCAGATGTGTTTGAAAGACTGTTTCATTTGACCAGAGGGGGTGTAAGCAAGGCTTCTAAAATTGTTAACCTGAGTGAGGATATATTTGCAGGTAAGACTTTGCTTTGAAGATTCTCGCTCCATACACACACATACATATATACATATGTATATATCATTATTGTTTCACAATTGCTTGCCTGTCTTTTATTTACATGTTCAATATTTCCCAGGTTTCAATTCTACATTACGTGGAGGAAATGTTACCCATCATGAATACATACAAGTTGGTAAAGGAAGAGATGTTGGTCTCAACCAAATCTCATTATTTGAGGCAAAAATAGCCAATGGAAACGGGGAACAAACAATGAGTCGTGATATATATAGGCTTGGACACCGCTTTGATTTCTTTCGCATGCTCTCTTGCTATTTCACCACTGTTGGATTCTATTTCAATACACTTGTAAGATGTGAAAACGTTGGCTTAAAGTTTCAAAATTCAGTGGTTTGACCAAAAGTTTTTGTTTTATGACAGCTCACTGTGCTTATTGTATATGTCTTTCTCTACGGGCGCCTTTATCTTGTTCTCAGTGGACTGGAGAGAGAGTTGACTACAACAGGGCTGTTGTTAATGACAAACCCCTTCAAGTAGCCCTTGCTTCTCAGTCTTTTTTTCAAATTGGCTTTCTGATGGCACTACCAATGATGATGGAAATCGGTCTCGAAAGAGGGTTTCATAAAGCATTTACTGATTTTGTTCTAATGCAACTACAATTAGCTTCTGTATTTTTTACTTTTTCACTCGGAACAAAAACCCATTATTATGGAAGAACGTTACTTCATGGTGGTGCACAATACAGAGCTACAGGCCGTGGATTTGTGGTGTTTCATGCTAAGTTTGCTGAAAATTACAGACTCTACTCTCGGAGCCACTTGTCAAGGGACTTGAGCTTTTGATATTACTTGTTGTATATGAAATTTTTGGTCAATCTTATAGAGGTTCAATTGCATACATATTGATCACAGTATCAATGTGGTTTATGGTGGGATCATGGCTTTTTGCTCCCTTTCTTTTTAATCCCTCAGGATTTGAATGGCAAAAGATTGTTGATGATTGGACGGATTGGAGTAAGTGGATAAGCAACCGTGGTGGAATTGGTGTTTCTATTGATAAAAGCTGGGAATCATGGTGGGAAAAAGAACAAGAGCATCTTACATCTTCTGGGGTACGGGGTACCATCACAGAGATTATTATGGCGCTTCGGTTCTTTATTTACCAGTTTGGACTCGTGTATCACCTCAGCTTAACCGAGAGCAAAAGTTTTCTGGTACATATCATGTGTTCTACAAAGCGTGTTTGACTATCAATAGCAATGATCTGACCACAAGTGTTCTAAGATCTACCTTTGGTTGCAGGTTTATGGAATTTCATGGCTTGTGATCATTGGAGCACTTGTTGTATTAAAGGTATGTTACGATAGAGTAATATTTAATTTCATCTTCAATTAAATACCATTGAGACTTAGGTTCACCCCTCTATCCCCCAACATGAAACTTCATATATATCTTATTCATTTGAGTTTTGGTATCTGATTCCAGGCCATGTCATATTGGAGAAAAACTCTTAGTGCTGATTATCAGCTTTTATTCAGATTGATCAATGGTTTTATTGTCGTCGCGTTTGCCTCTACTCTAATTACCTTGATTGCATTACCTCATATGACATTGAAGGATATAATAGTAGCATCCTCGCCTTCCTCCCTACCGGTTGGGGACTACTTCTGGTGAGTCATCAACAATAAAGCCAATATTGATTATGTTTTGCATGTCTATCATTAGATGTTAATTAGTGTTCTTTATGTTAATTTAGATTGCACAAGCTTTAAAGCGATTTCTGAGACGATCTGGAATGTGGTCATCGATCAGAAGCTTAGCACAATACTATGAAATAATTATGGGCTTACTTCTGTTCACCCCTGTTGCATTTCTTGCTTGGTTTCCGTTTGTTTCAGAATTCCAAACACGTATGCTGTTCAACCAAGCCTTCAGCAGAGGGCTGCAAATATCACGTATTCTTGGTGGTGGACAAAAGAAAGACAAATCTTCCAACAACAAAGAGTGATTTTCCATACCCGCCGTTACAGTCACAATGTTCATCCTTGATTGTTATGTTATCATATGTGTGCAAAGTACTCGCATAGGATACACATGTGAATATTATGTAAATGATGCATGTTTCTTCATAGTAATTTTTAACTTTCTTTATATTAATTTAGAGCTATTGTTATCGGCGGATAAACATGTAACATACAGGACAATCAATTTAAATCACAGCGGATAAAGATTTATTTACATTTGTATCAGGTTTCGACGTCAACCTGTTCCAGCTTAATTTAACTCCTGTCGCTGCATCATCAGTTGCAGTCTGATAGTTGGTTTTGCCGTTTTGGTATCATTAAAATTCTTGTAAAGATTAGAATTTTTTATTAGCTTTTTGCTTTTTGGGTGACTTTTTTTTATATAATTATCTTGGGTGTAGGTACTCATTCGTTCTAGCATTTTGTTCACTTTTTGGTGTATGAATAAAATTCCTAAAGAAAACAGCCATTGTTACACCACCACGGGCCACCATTAACGTTGCCGACTGTTCCTGATTGCTTTCCATTCTAGAGCCTTCTTCCTTTGTTTTTCTTTTCGAAAGCTGATGCTTTTCGTATTGTATCAATCACAACCCTAGAACAATCACCATTATTTTTCTGCCAAGGTGTGCCACCACCACTACTGCTAGTGTAGGTCAACATCTCTTGATCCTATTCTAGATTTCGTTTATTGCAATGCAATAAAAAGAATTGAACTTACACATTCAGCCAAGAGGACTATATTAGACTCAGTTGCTTACCTCTTGTGGACTACTTCTAGTTCGCAACCAACTCGACACACTCAAGTACATTCTCTAGTCTTGGCTCATCAAGGGTAATTGATTCTAGAGTTACATATGACTTGACTCAATTGAAGGTATTCTTTCTAGCCTACATGATAGTTTTTCACTAACTGGTATTCTGATGAACCGGTCATGATCTATTCACAACATCGAATCCGTTAGCACAACATTGAATCCCTTAGCAGTCTTCTGTCATGTTTATTCCTAAACTTTCATAATATCTTTTCTTCATTCACTAATTATTAAACAAAGTAATTATTATGTAGCTCTTTATAACTCTCATCATGACATTTAAGAACTAGGGATAAACCTTGTGATTGGCACATGTGTCAAATATAAAAAACCTCTAATTTATGTTCGAGGTTCATTGTTGATTGGACTTCCCTATGCATTTGAGCGAAATAATACCAATTTTTCATTCCTAATGATTGGCATTGTAAGTTTTGTCAGCGTCGTAAACATGCTAACGTCCCTATCCCTACAAAAATAAGTTGAGCTAGTGCATTTTTTAAGTTTCACATTATTATATATGGGGTCCTTGCTCTACTATACCTTCATTTTGTTATTGGTATATTATTACATTAGTTAATACCCATGTATTACACGGGTTGAATTTAGGAAAAAAATTTATGAATTATAAAACCATGTTTGAAAGTAAAATATGATTTTAATTACGTAGCTACTTTAAGTAAATAAACAATAATGTGATTTTCTTAAACTTTTGTTTTATAAACAATTATGGTTTTTAAATATTTTGTTTCAAGTAAAATAATTTTTTTTCTAAAAAGTTCATTGCTTTTTTTAACTTTTTAAAAAGTGTTTTTAATTTAAAAAATAGACTTTTATTTATTAAATTATATATTTTTTAATTTGAAAATGATATGAGTATTATTATTAGTATTAAATATTAGTTTTTAAAATAAAGAAAAATGAGAAAGTTAGTATGATGAACCTTACGATTGCGTCACGTCTTATGTTATTTTTTCTTTATTATAGATAGATAGACAAACACATAGATAGATATATAGATAAATAGGCTAGAAACTCATTTATTAAACGTATTATAGTTAGTAATAAATATAATGATTTTGTTGGATCAAGAAGAAGGCTGATGCAACCAAAACCAATTCACTTAGACAATTTTGGTACTACATGCAAGGGCTTTCGAAGCTTAGCATGAAACTTCCGAAGGTTGTAGAGTTCTTCCTAAGACAAAGTGAAAGATAAACTTCCGAAGACAGAACTCTATTTCCAAAGCAAAGAGCATGCTTCCGAAGATCAAGTCTTAGAAGAAGAACCTGAAGACTACCGAAGTATGATGAAAACAAAGAAGTCTCCAAGCCTTGGAAGAAGTAGCCTCTTCCGAAGTCTAAGTGGCTTCGGAAGTACTTACTCTTCCGAAGCCATTTAACCTTCGGAAGACACTGCTATGAACCAGTGGACACAAGTATGGTCTCTGACACTCCGCTGCAGACCTTTGATACTGTATGACGTTTTCTCAAAGAGCCATGCAGTTGACTATGCTTTATTCCACTGTTAACCTTTTATGATAGTACAAGTTACCAACTTTAGTTGGTGACAAAAAGTAAGTCAGGGACATGTCCTGACTACCAAATCTTAGATAAGACTTTATCTGAGATACCATAAACTATAGTCTTGTAGTATACGCTTTAGATTATAGGATCCCAGCTGGTATCAAAGTATATCCGGCTGTAAGTAGTATTATATATAGGTTCTCTTTGTAACTCATTCCACACTGCTTGTAAGAGTCTTGTATTATTGAGTTGAGAAGCAATATATAAAAGTACATTGAAAATTACTTCTTGTGTTCTTTCTTACTTTCTATATTGTGATCAACTCTTACTGATTCTATCTTTACCCGAGTGTTGTTCTAGGTGAGTTTGAGAGAAAACACAGTGGTAAGTGACCCAATATCGATCCTGCAGATTTACAGTACAATATATTAATATAAGATATGAATTATATATACGTAATACTTCAAGAAAATAAAATGATTTATTATATTTTTTACCATCTTATCTAAATAATTTCATTTTTAAACATTCGTTTTAAGATTCTTTAAATTTTTTTTATAAAAATCTTGTTTATTAAAAACTCTGTTTTGTAATTATTTTGGTTGTTTTAAGATAAAATTACAAAAAAACATCCTTTAAGTTTATATAAAGTTACAGGTATCATCATTTGCAAGACCGTTTAAAGGATGGTCAATACACTTAGTCTCACAATGAGGTGAGTGTTAGAACAGTTAACAGATCAAATAGAGAACCGGGACTTTAATTATGATACTATAAACACAAGTAAACAATACACAGAAACTTAAGAACACAACAAAGATATTGGTTTTCAAGATTGTAGTATATTGCTTATCAAGTTCTTTTACAGTGTTACAAAGCATACTTTAAGACACAAGGACTTGAGACACTTTATACTACATCCTATAACCGACCATACTTTGAAGGCCAGTTGAAAACACTAATCTAGACAACAAGATCAATGTAAAGTCAAAAGATATATTTGTCTTTTGACTAATGACTATTACATGCCATAGCTCACATCCTAATATATTACCAAAAAGGATAAAAGTACCTTAAGTAGAAAGTTACAGACTCAAGACCTCAATGTACAATTACAAAAAAAATAAACTTTTCACCAACTTGTATAAGTTGGTGAGGTTTTAGAGTTATAGTGGAAAGTTAGTTAGCTTTATGAAAAGTACATAAGAGAAAACATATTTTTCAAAGTCTTCGGAAGAAATCAATCTTCACATCATTTGCCTTTGGAAGACTTTGTCTTTGAAGCTTCAGAAGACTTCACTTTTGGCTTCGGAAGATATTGGTCTTGGCTTCGGAAGATTTTATACTTTGAATATTTTCTTTTGCAGAGTATGAAACTTCCGAAACAACTTCTACTTAGTACCATGTGCATGCATGCAGGAAGCACTTGGATTGTTTTGAATGCATCAGCCTTTCTATAAGCCTTACAAACTCCCTCTAGGCTGATGCTACTAAAACAAAGAAGTATCTTCAAATATTGACTACCCTCTTTATAATCATGACCATTTCTTTCTTCATCAATTGGTTAGGATCACTCAGACTTTCAAAATACCTTCTCATGTCAAAGAGATCATGCAGAGATAAGTTAAGCATGTCTTGCCAGAAGTAGACATCTTGACCACCTTGATCTCTATTGACATACATCTGTTTGGATTTGTAATAAAAGTCCAAGACAAGATGGGTCTCCTGATAAGATATCCGTGGACCCTGAAACATTCTCAAAAGATTTGTTAAAACAGTTGGTAACTAAATCAAGATCAAATAACCAATCAGGACCAAAACTTTTCACACTAGGAGTGCGCTCATTGAAAGTCATATTGGCTAACTCCTCAACTACTCTAGTTCTGAGATTGTATACTCTATATGTCTTAGCTTGAGAAGAGTATCCAATAAAGTGTCCATTATCTGATTTCACATCAAATTTGGCTATTTGATCTTTGGTATACAAGATGGTATAAGGACATCCAAATAACTTGAGAAAACTAATGAATGGTTTTCTTTTGTTCTAAAGTTTATAAGGAGTCTTACCATGAGTCTTGACTACTAGAACTCTATTTTGCACATAGCAAGCAATATTTACTGCTTTTGCCCAGAAGGTGATGGGTAGTTAGAGTCAGACAACATGGTTCTTGCAGCTTCAATTAGTGTCATGTTTCTCCTCTCAGCAACACCATTTTTTCAAGGAGTCCTAGGATCACTATATTGTCTTGAAATACCCTTCTCATCACAAAATGTATCAAGGATTTGATTCCTTAATTCAGTTCTCTGATCACATCTATGATCTTGACCTTGTGATCACATTGATTCTCAATCTTTAGGATGCAACTCTTTAAGATCTCAGGGGTCTCATCCTTAGTTCTAAGAAAAAAGACCCAAGTGATTCTTGTAAAGTCATCAGTGATCACTAAACAATATGAAGTCCTTCTTAGAGTCATTACACTTATGGGGCCAAAACAATCCATATGTAATAAGTGTAGGGGTGTATTGATAGAGTTTCTTTCATTTGGATTGTGAGATACCTTGTATTGCTTCCCTTTAAGGCAAGCAACACAATAGTCATAACTTGTAAACTCTTTCTTTGGCATTCCTGTTACCAAATCATTTTTAATCAATTTATTCATGTTTTTAAAGTTCACATGGCATATTCTTTTATGCCATAGAAAAGACTCATCACTATTGGTTTTAGATAGAAAGCATGAAACTTCTCCTGAGGGAGATGTTTCTTGCAAGTCCATCTTGTACATGTTTCCTTTCCTAGAGGCTCTGAGCAGGATATGCTCACGAGGAATAACCACCCCAGACCTGAGAACAATGCACTCATGCTCAGTGAAAAGCATGTTGTGTTTATAATCATAAAATTAAGATACACTCAAGAGATTGTATCCAAGCTCATGACAAAATTTACCTTCTTAATACTAAGCTTGCCATTTGTCGCCCTGCCCTTCCTATAATGTAACCTCTATAATCTCCTCCAAAAGCAACTGGCCCTCTATCAACATTCTTAAAATTTTGGAGTAGGGACCCATCGTATGTCATGTACCTGGAACAACTATTGTCAATGATCCATACATTCCTATTTGTCTTGTGTCGTTCCTGCACAAAAGAGATGACTAGTTACATTTCGAAACCCAAGCCTTATTGGTCTTGGACTTATCAAAAGAAGTTAAAGACAATGCAACAGTAATTGATCCTATAGTCAAATTTTGAGGAACATTTGCTGATGTTGATAAAGGACTTTCAGTCACATGGTCTTTTTTGTCTTTCAAACCACCTTTGCGAGCTTAGACGTGACCTTCAATGCTTCGGAAGTTTTTACAACTTTGAAAGTTTTGGAGATTGGACCTTCGGAAGATCTTGCTAACACTGTAGCAGGCTTCAGTGCTTCGGAAGTATTCATTTCTTCCGAGACTAAATTTTCTTCCGAAGGCAAGTTTTCACTTGTTTTCTTCTTCATTTTGGAGCTTCCGAGAGGAAAAGATTTTCCTTTCAAAGCTAGCTTCTTCTACATCTTCTCAGAAGTTTCTTTCTTGTTCATATGGATAGTACTTTTTGGAGTGTATAAGCAATCCTTTGCAAAATGAGATGTACTGCCACATATAACACAGTCCAATTTCTTCCTTTGGTGAGTCTTCCTTTGAGAACAAAGGTGAACTTTGATCACTTTCCTTCTCCATCTTCATTTTTTCAATGATGTGGTAATTCTTTCAGGGTGAGAACTACCTTTAGAGCTGGATGGTTTAGGTTGTGTAGTAGTGATATGTAAGGCCCCGTTCCCGGGACGCCGCACCTAAAACATACATTTTCCTTTATCTTACTAAAATATTGCAGCGGAAACATTCAAAAATTGAAAGAATTGATCTGCCCAAGATACATATTAAATTGATGTGGCTAGTGTGATATGATCCAAGTCGGGTCATACCCAATAACAAGCCAAACAAACACCGACAAATATTTATTTGTTGATTAGATCAAAACAAATAAATATAAACACCAATTTAGAAACCGGGTTTTCTAAATCATTGCTTTTGCAAATGAACAAGTTTATATATATATATTATATATATATATATATATATTTGTTCATATGGTTATTTGTTCATTTTTAAATTAGTTAAACAATGACAAATAATAGTGTGTGTGTTAGTGATATAAAATTAAAATGGTTTAATTTTACATTATAAGGATGCAAGAGTATATATATATTTTTTTAAAATTTGAAACATGATGAGACAAAAGGGAGCCAAAATCGGCCGCCCCTTTGGTCTTGGATAACCCCCCTTTTTTGGTTCCAAGGCCATGCAATAACTCCACTCAGAACACTCTTGCATACTCTTCATTCTCTTACACACACACAAGAGAAGCTCTCTCTCTTTTCTTACTCAAAAATCTCGGTTTTGAGCAAAAGGAATCAGGAATTTTCAGCTTTGAAAAGAAGTGTTCTTGGCTGAAAAGATTCAACAAGAGGAGAGCTCTTCAAGTTGGTGTTGCAAGCCCTAGCAAAGGAAGGTGTTTGTACAAGCTTGGGGTATCACTCCTTGAGGTTTTCTTGGTTGAAAACTCAGCCACAAAGTCATCTTTCACAGCTCTCATCTTTGGGTTTTAGGAAGCTACAAGGTTGTATATACTTCTAAGTATCTTATGTCCTTTGTTGTATGCATTTGTATAATGATCCATGGCTTGGGGTTCTTTATTAAATGGGTTTAATAATCATCTTATTAACATGTTTTAAAATATAAATCCACTGCGTTTTCATATAACACAAGAGAATATGAGCTTTGATAAACATGTTAAATCCCCTTCAATGGCACCAAGAGCCACTTATACATATGCATACATGTTTTCTCTCTTACTAGTTCACGGTTTTGTGGTGCTAGACACCCTAAATCCGTGAGTTAGAGGGCTGGATTTTGCCCCCTTTTTTGGGTGTTTTAAAGATGCTACTTTATGCATATAAGGATCTTTAAAACTCTAGATTATTAGATGTTTGTTTATATGTTCTAAACCCATTTGTTCTTGGTTTATGTTGGCCAAGAACATGGGCTCTAAGGGGCTGCCAAAATCGATTATCTTGTGTATGTTTGAACATGTTGTTGTTGATTATGCATAACAAAGCCTAGACCATTTGGATTGAATGATTGGTTGTCATGTTATATTCATTTGGGCATATTTTTTTTTGTTTGTTTCAAGTCTTGTTTTGTAATCTATTCATTCATATGGTTTGTAATAAATAGAATAGGAGTTTATCTTTACTAGAAAAATGTATTAGGATACATATTTTGTAAGGATTCTCAAGATCAATACTTGAAGAAAAGATGGACAAAGAGATGCTTGAAGATGTGTTTTCAAGTGGGAGTTCCTTTTGTCAACCATGTGTCATGTTCTTAACCCTTAGGACAAGACCTTTTGACACACTTGTTTTGGCTAAACAAGTGTGCTCAACTTAGTATGCTTTGTTATGCATATATGCATTGTTTTGGTTATGCTTGGTTGAATGCTTATGATGTTGTTTTGTTTTGAATATTTGGATGTGATTAACAAACCATCAACTAGAACAAGCTATAACAAGAATTGGTTCACAAATCATTAAGCAAAATAGAATGGTTCTATAAAAGGAGTTAATGGTTTGCAAAATAAAATGGGTTTTATTTAAAAGAACCAAATGGGTACCATATGGTTGAATGCATACAATCATATGGTACATGGTCTTTTCTAAAACAAGAATTGTGAAATTATAAATCCCTTTTGAAAACAAGTTAAACACCATCCTTTTACACAACACTTAGGTCACTTACAAACTCTTAGTGGGATAAAGTTCACCTAACCACTTTGAGGGAACTTGTAACTTGAGGTGAGAATACCATGTTTGTGGCATAAAGGTCACCTAACCACTTATGTAGTAAACTCATACGTGTGTGTAAGTAGGACGACTTGATTTATAAAATATATTGAATGGATCACCTAAAATGTGTTTTATAAAAGGTGTTGATGGGATAAACATGCCATTATAAACATAAGATGTTCAAACGATCCCATACCACTAGAAGTTGCAATAGGTTGCAATTGTCATTTATGACTACCTTGTTTATTTAAATAATAGGATAAAGGTCACCTAACCAATATTTAAATATAACGTTGGATTCTAAAATTTTATTTATTAATAGTCTATGACATAAAGGGTATTAATAAATGAGATATACATTATATCAACGATTACTAAAATGGACTGTGTAATGGCCGACAACAACAACGCTAATAATGATGTTCCTAACCAAACAACCAATACCTTAGGGCGATCCTTCAAAGGGATCGTCTAACACCTAACAACTTCATGGATTGGTACCGCAACTTGAGAATTGTTCTCAAGCAAGAAAGGCGGGCCTACATTCTTGATGATCCCATTCCCGATGAACCTAACGAGGAGGATGTGGGGGCCTATAATGATTGGATTAAATATGTGGAAGACTCCGTCCAAGTCTTTTGCTTAATGTTAGCAAGTATGACACCCGAACTCCAAAAGGAGTATGAGCTCCATGGAGCCTATGACATGATCACTCAGTTGCGGGAAACGTTCCAGCAACAAGCTAGAGTGGAGCGCTTTGAAACGGTTCGAGCGCTTCATGCATATCGGATGGAAGAATCCCAACAGTTTCATCTTATGTTCTTAAGATGAAAAGCCACATCGACCGCCTTCAAAGGCTAAATTGTCCTGTCTCAAAGGAGTTGGCCACGGATTTGATCCTTAATGGCCTAACTAAAAGGTTTGAGGCATTCGTCATGAATTACAACATGAATGGATGGGACAAGACATAAATGAACTTCATTCGATGCTCAAATCAGCTGAGGTGGGAATGGGTAAAAGGGTTTTACCCGTTCTCACCATTAATGAAGGTGGGAGAAGGAGAAGGTCTCTACCCCCTCCTAAGGCAACTGTTGCCAAAGGAAAGGGGCACTCAAAGGGAAAGGGGAAGATGGTTGTTAGGGCGGAACCTCTGAAGCCCAAGGAGAAGAAGCAAAAGGTTGCTGTTAACGACCCATGCTTTAAATATGGTGAGATAGGGCATTGGATGAGAAATTGTCCAGTCTATCTCAAAGAGTTGAGAGAAAAGAGGGATGCGGGCAAACCTCAGGTATAATTTACATGATACATGTTGAGCTAAATGTTATTTCTTCTAACACATGGGTATTAGATACCGGATGTGGAACTCACATTTGCAATTTATTGCAGGGGTTCAAAAGAAATGAGCATTATGCAAAAGGGAAATAAGTCTCTTCATGGGCAATGGTGCAAAGGTTCACGTTGAAGCCCAAGGACTACATTTTGAAGCTTCCAAGTGGCTTGGAAGTTATTTTAAACAATGTATTATATGCTCCTAGTTTGACTAGGAACATAATTTCTGTTTCCCGTTTAAGACAATATGATTATGATTTCAAGTTTGTTGACAATGATATTCATGTTTCTTTAAATCATGTATTTTATTTTAAGGCTATACCTTGTAATGGTATTTATGAATTGGTTCATGAAAACGTACAATATGATAGCTCAATATACCAAGCAACCACCAAAAGACTCAAATTAGATTTGAGTGATACCTACCTTTGGCATTACCGTCTTGGTCATATAAACAAGAAACATATACAAACACTTCAAAAGAATGGTCTCTTAAAAACAAATGAATGTGATTCATTTGATGTATGTGAATCTTGTTTACAAGGAAAAATGACTAAGGCACCTTGTAGTGGAACTAACGAAAGGGCAAAAGATTTATTAGGTATCATACATTCGGATGTATGTGGTCCTTTTAAGCCAATGACTAGGAATGGTGAAAGATACCTCATTACCTTTACCGACGATTATAGTCGCTATGGGTACGTGTACTTATTAAGGCACAAAGATGAAGCTTTTGAAATGTTCAAAATCTTCAAGAATGAAGTGGAAATCAACTCAACAAGTCAATTAAAATTCTCCGCACCGATAGAGGTGGTGAATACCTAAGTGATGTTTTTCAAGATCATCTTAGGAGTTGTGGGATTGTCTCACAACTCACTCTACCTGGAACACCACAACATAATGGTGTGTCTGAGAGGAGGAATCGAACCTTATTGGATATGGTTCGATCTATGATGGCTAGAAGCACATTACCTCTATCATTCTGGGGTTTTGCTTTGCTCTCCGCGACCCGTATTCTGAATATCGCCCCAACCAAAAAGGTGAAAAGACCCCTTTTGAGATATGGCATTGAAGAGTTCCATTCCTATCGTACTTAAGGGTCTAGGGTTGTGAGGCTTATGTTAAGACTCCCACCCCAAACAAATTAGATGTCCGATCCACCAAGTGTATCTTTGTTGGATATCCTAGAGATTCTATGGGATATTATTTCTATGACCCACTGGAACAAAATGTGTTTGTTGCCAGAAAGGGTGAGTTCTTAGAAACAAAGTTCCTTATGAAGGAACTGGCAGTAGAACAGTGGATCTTGAGGAGGATCAAGAAACACAGCCCGGTGCACGTTTGGTTGAAACTAGCACTCAACGTGAGGATGTTGAGGATGATCAAGCGGTTGATCGATACACACAAAACGTTCGCAGAAGTGGTAGAACTAGTAATCCACCTGACAGATACGGATTTTTCATGGATGGATGCTATGTGGTGGATTCAGATGAACCAACCACATATCATGATGCAGTGTCCAATTTGGATTGTGACAAATGGCTTGAGGCCATGAATGTTGAGATGCAATCCATGTATGACAATCAAGTTTGGGAACTTGTTGTGCCACCTCTTAATTCCAAAATAGTTGGAAGTAAGTGGGTTTTCAAGAAGAAAACTGATATGCATGGAAACTTGGATACTTACAAAGCTAGACTTGTAGCAAAGGGTTTCACTCAAACTCAAAGGGTTGATTATGATGAAACCTTCTCACCTGTTGCAATGCTTAAGTCTATAAGGATATTGTTTGCCATAGCAGCTCATTATGATTATGAGATTTGGCAAATGGATGTCAAAACCGCTTTCCTAAATGGATATCTTGAGGAAGATGTCTATATGGTTCAGCCTGAAGGTTTTGTCGATCCAAAATATCCTAATAAAGTATGCAAGTTAATGAAATCAATCTATGGATTGAAACAAGCATCAAGAAGTTGGAATCACCATTTTGATGATGAAGTAAAGAAATTTGGCTTCATCAAAAACACTGATGAGGCTTGCGTGTATAAGAAGGCTAGTGGGAGCACAATAACCTTCCTAGTATTATATGTTGATGACATACTACTGTTTGGAAACACATTCCAACCATGGAAGGTGTAAAAACCTGGCTTGGAAGTTGTTTTTCCATCAAGGATCTTGGTGAAGCCGCCTATATTCTGGGAATAAAGATCTATAGGGATAGATCAAGACGGCTAATTGGTTTGAATCAAAGTGCATACATTGACAAAATCTTGGAAAGGTTCAAGATGGAAAACTCTAAGAAAGGTACTGTACCTATTCAGAGAGGGACAATATTGAGTACGACTCAATGTCCAAGCTCAAAGGAAGAGCAAAATAGAATGAAGGCAATCCCATATGCATCTGCTATAGGATCCATCATGTATGCAATGATATGCACTAGACCAGACGTGTCATGCGCTTTAAGCATGACAAGTAGATACCAGCAAAATCCTGGTGACAGTCATTGGATGGCTGTCAAGAACATTCTGAAGTACCTAAGGAGGACTAAGGACATGTTCTTGATCTACGGGTCTGGTGAAGAGGAACTCGTTGTAAAAGGTTACACGGATGCGAGTTTCCAAACCGATCGTGATGATTCACGATCTCAATCGGGGTACATCTTTATTCTGAATGGGGGAGCTGTTTCTTGGAAAAGCTCAAAGAAGAAGTCGTAGCGTTGTCCACTACAGAGTCAGAATACGTCGCCGCTTCAATGGCAGCACAGGAAGCTGCATGGCTGAAGAAATTCATAGCCGATCTAGGGGTAGTCCCTTCCATTCAGGATCCCCTAGGATTTTTTGTGACAACGAGGGTGCGATTGTTCAAATCAAGGAACCTCGTGCTCATCAAAAGACTCGGCACATTGAACGGAGATTCAACTACATAAGGGATGAAGTTGAAAAAGGAAAGATATGTATTCGCAAAGTCCACACTGATAAAACGTTGCGGATCCACTCACAAAGCTCCTTGAAAAGGCAAAGCATGAAGGTCATGTTTGTGCCATGGGACTTAGATATTCTAGTGACTGGGTTTGATGTTGTATTTTGTATTTGGATATTGGAACTAATGTTATTTGACTTAATTATATGGTTATAATTTCATTTGTTCTTCTATTTTAGCATGTTTAAATCCGTGAATAAATGAATTATTCTCAACGTCCGTAGTCGATCATACTTGTGGGAACAACCATGAATGTAAGACTATAATGAACTTGGATTGGTTGATATTCATAAGTATGAATATAGAGCAAGAGGTTGCTACCAAAGGTTCATTGATGTCTATGGGATATAGATATTGGACTGACCCACTCTCAATTATTTCTGCATGGAATCTTTCTGATTAGTCATAAGAGATTTTGAGTAAAGGCGAATATCATTGTATCCTCAGACCTGAGATACATATTGGGTCTTGATATTCACCAAGTATTGTACTTTGACTTAGTCCTTTGCTGTTCTGAAAAGGCAGTACATAAGGCTGAGTTCAGGTATGACATGAGGTGATTGTGAGAGACGTATGTAGTCAAGATGAATTTGTTCCTCTTATTCGTTGAGAGTTAGATGTCTAAGGCCTATTAAAGTTAAATCATCAGAGAATGACAATTCTGTGTCTCTTGGATTTAACATGACATCTGTAACAAAAGGATAGATGATTAATTCACCTAAAACATTTTCAAGTAAGGTACTTGAAAAGGATGATGTTATTGAATGGCACTTAGTCATATACATTAGGGGTAGCAAACCGTTGCTAGGCGTTATTTGCTGCTTGCATCAATCTTCTATGAATCTTGTGCAAGTGGGAGATTGAAAGAATTGATCTGCCCAAGATACATATTAAATTGATGTGGCTAGTGTGATATGATCCAAGTCGGGTCATACCCATAACAAGCCAAACAAACACCGACAAATACTTATTTGTTGATTAGATCAAAACAAATAAATATAACCACCAATTTAGAAACCGGGTTTTCTAAATCATTGCTTTTGCAAATGAACAAGTTTATATATATATATATATATATATATATATATATTTGTTCATATGGGATTATTTGTTCATTTTTAAATTAGTTAAACAATGACAAATAATAGTGTGTGTGTTAGTGATATAATTAAAAGTTTTAATTTTACATTATAAGGATGCAAGAGTATATATATATATTTTTTTAAAATTTTGAAACATGATGGAGACAAAAGGGAGCCAAATCGGCCGCCCCTTTGGTCTTGGATAACCCCCTTTTTTGGTTCCAAGGCCATGCAATAACTCCACTCAAGAACACTCTTGCATACTCTTCATTCTCTTACACACACACAAGAGAAGCTCTCTCTCTTTTCTTACTCAAAAATCTCGGTTTTGAGCAAAAGGAATCAGGAATTTTCAGCTTTGAAAAGAAGTGTTCTTGGCTGAAAAGAAGTGTTCTTGGCTGAAAAGATTCACAAGAGGAGAGCTCTTCAAGTTGGTGTTGCAAGCCCTAGCAAAGGAAGGTGTTTGTACAAGCTTGGGGTATCACTCCTTGAGGTTTTCTTGGTTGAAAACTCAGCCACAAAGTCATCTTTCACAGCTCTCATCTTTGGGTTTTTGGAAGCTACAAGGTTGTATATACTTCTAAGTATCTTATGTCCTTTGTTGTATGCATTTGTATAATGATCCATGGCTTGGGGTTCTTTATTAAATGGGTTTAATAATCATCTTATTAACATGTTTTAAAATATAAATCCGCTGCGTTTTCATATAACACAAGAGAATATGAGCTTTGATAAACATGTTAATCCCCTTCAATGGCATCAAGAGCCACTTATACATATGCATACATGTTTTCTCTCTTACTAGTTCACGGTTTTGTGGTGCTAGACCCCTAAATCCGTGAGTTAGAGGGCTGGATTTTGCCCCCTTTTTTGGGTGTTTTAAAGATGCTACTTTATGCATATAAGGATCTTTAAAACTCTAGATTATTAGATGTTTGTTTATATGTTCTAAACCCATTTGTTCTTGGTTTATGTTGGCCAAGAACATGGGCTCTAAGGGCTGCAAAATCGATTATCTTGTGTATGTTTGAACATGTTGTTGTTGATTATGCATAACAAAGCCTAGACCATTGGATTGAATGATTGGTTGTCATGTTATATTCATTTGGGCATATTTTTTTTTGTTTGTTTCAGTCTTGTTTTGTAATCTATTCATTCATATGGTTTGTAATAAATAGAATAGAGTTTATCTTTACTAGAAAATGTATTAGGATACATATTTTGTAAGGATGCTCAAGATCAAGACTTGAAGAAAATATGGACAAAGAGAATGCTTGAAGATGTGGTTTCAAGTGGGAGTTCCTTTTGTCAACCATGTGTCATGTTCTTAACCCTTAGGAAAAGACCTTTTGACACACTTGTTTTGGCTAAACAAGTGCTCAACTTAGTATGCTTTGTTATGCATATATGCATTGTTTTGGTTATGCTTGGTTGAATGCTTATGATGTTGTTTTGTTTTGAATATTTGGATGTGATTAACAAACCATCAGCTAGAACAAGCTATAACAAGAAATTGGTTCACAAATCATTAAGAAAATAGAATGGTTCTATAAAAGGAGTTAATGGTTTGCAAAATAAAATGGGTTTTATTAAAAGAACCAAATGGGTACCATATGGTTGAATGCATACAATCATATGGTACATGGTCTTTTCTAAAACAAGAATTGTGAAATTATAAATCCCTTTTGAAAACAAGTTAAACACCATCCTTTTACACAACACTTAGGTCACTTGCAAACTCTTAGTGGGATAAAGGTCACCTAACCACTTTGAGGGAACTTGTAACTTGAGGTGAGAATACCATGTTGTGGCATAAGGTCACCTAACCACTTATGCAGTAAACTCATACGTGTGTGTAAGTAGGACGACTTGATTTATAAAATATATTGAATGGATCACCTAAAATTGTGTTTTATAAAAGGTGTTGATGGGATAAACATGCCATTATAAACATAAGATGTTCAAACGATCCCATACCACTAGAAGTTGCAATAGGTTGCAATTGTCATTTATGACTACCTTGTTTATTTAAATAATGGGATAAAGGTCACCTAACCAATATTTAAATATAACGTTGGATTCTAAAATTTTTTATTAATAGTCTATGAGACATAAGGGTATTAATAAATGAGATATACAATTATATCAGCGATTACTAAAATGGACTTTGTAAAATCTTGTACATGGCCGACAACAACAACGCTAATAATGATGTTCCTAACCAAAACAACCAATCCCTTAGGGCGATCCTTCAAAGGGATCGTCTAACACGTAACAACTTCATGGATTGGTACCGCAACTTGAGAATTGTTCTCAAGCAAGAAAGGCGGGCCTACATTCTTGATGATCCCATTCCGATGAACCTAACGAGGAGGATGTGGGGGCCTATAATGATTGGGTTAAATATGTGGAAGACTCCGTCCAAGTCTCTTTCTTAATGTTAGCAAGTATGACACCCGAACTCCAAAAGGAGTATGAGCTCCATGGAGCCTATGACATGATCACTCAGTTGCGGGAAACGTTCCAGCAAACAAGCTAGAGTGGAGCGCTTCGAAATGGTTCGAGCGCTTCATGCATGTCGGATGGAAGAATCCCAAACAGTTTCATCTTATGTTCTTAAGATGAAAAGCCACATCGACCGCCTTCAAAGGCTAAATTGTCTTGTCTCAAAGGAGTTGGCCATGGATTTGATCCTTAATGGCCTAACTAAAAGGTTTGAGGCATTCGTCATGAATTACAACATGAATGGATGGGACAAGACCATAAATGAACTTCATTCGATGCTCAAATCAGCTGAGGCGGGAATGGGTAAAAGGGTTTTACCCGTTCTCACCATTAATGAAGGTGGGAGAAGGAGAAGGTCTCTACCCCTTTTGCCCGCTTGAATCTACCTAAACCAACCTTTTCTCCCTTTTTCTCTTCTTTCTCTCTTCCCCTCTTTGATGGCTGAAAATGTGGGTGTGGGGAGAGGGTAAAGGTTGCCCTTTCCCTTATATACCCCCACTCGCCCTTTCTTTCTTTCGTTGGCGAGTTTGGTCCCTCGACTTAAGATTTTATTTCTTTCTTCTTTCGTCGGCTTCAAAATAGATAAATAACCGGTGTTACAAGTCCACCCCCTTAAATAGGTTTTGCCCCGAAACCTGTTATTCCTCGAACAAACATGGATAATGCTGTCTCATTTCTTCCTCAGTCTCCCACGTTGACTCAGATCCCTTCCTGTGCTTCCACTGTACACGCACAAGGGAAACCACTTTATTCTCCGCCTCTTCTCTTTTCTATCGATGATTGCCACTGGTTGCTCCACATAATTGAGCATTTCGTCTACTTTGATATCCTCCAGTGGAACAATCATGTCTTCATCCGCTAAGCACTTCCTTAGATAAGATACCCGGAATGTCGGGTGGATTCCACTTAGCTCATCTGGTAACACCAGTCTATAGGCCACCTCTCCTACTCGAGCAATGATTCGGAAATGGCCTATATACCTTGGGTTCAACTTGCCCCGCTTTCTGAATCAAATAATACCCTTCCAAGGTGAGACCTTCAACATAACCCGGTCACCCACATGAAACTCAATCGGTCTACGTCGTTTATCAGCATATGACTTCTGTCTATCTTTGGCTGCCTTCATGAAGGCCTTGATCTTTTCAAGCTTCTCAGTCGTAGCCTCGATTACCTCGACCTTTCCTAGTTCTTTCTGATCAATATCACCCCAACAAACGGGTGTTCTGCATCTCCTACCATATAGCATCTCATAAGGTGGCATACCGATACTGGCATGATAACTGTTGTTGTATGAGAATTCGGCTAACAGTAGGTGGTCATCCCAACTTCCCTCAAAATCAATCATACATTCCCGAAGCATGTCCTCCAATGTCTGAATGGTCCTCTCTGACTGACCATCAGTCTGGGGATGGTAAGCCGTGTTAATATGTAACCTCGTCCCCATAGCATCGTGGAATTTCTTCCAAAATTTAGATGTAAACCGGGTGTCACGATCAGACACAATGGACATCGGCACACCATGACGAGTTACAATTTCCTTGATGAATAGGTCAGCCAACCTCTTAGATGAATATGTCTCACGGATCGGTAGGAAGTGAGCACTCTTCGTCAGGTGGTCAACAATCACCCATATGGCATCATTCCCTTTCGGGGTACGCGGCAACTTCGTAATGAAATCCATGGTGATGCACTCCCACTTCCATTCCGGTATATCCAAAGGTTGGATCTTCCCATACGGCTTTTATGAAGTCGTATGGATCGATAAACATCCGAGCATGTTCTTGACGGAAGGATAAACAACAGCAAACACCAAGAGACAATCAATAACACGAACTATAATTTAATGGTTTCATTGATAAAACCTAACGATTACAAGCTTGTTACAACATAAGAATCAGGACTCTTGACAAGGGGAGATCGAGCATGATCTCCCCTCTCATCAGCAGCCCTAGGCCCCCGGGCAGACTCCTCTCAAAACCCTTATCTCTCTACACATTGAAACTGGTATATATAGGCCTCGACCCATATTAGATGCGACTGGGCCCATTCGTGCGATTGGACCATGCGTATGGTTCAATCGTACAACTGGACCATGCGTATGGTTCAATCGTACGACTGGATCATACTTATGGTTCAGTCTTACGAATGTCCCAATCGCATCTCTCAGTCACACGGCTGGGCCATTAGCATGGATCAGTCATACGACTGAGTCTCATTCGCATATGCTCCTGTGAATGACCCAGTTTCATGTGTTTACAACATATCAGGTGTATTACATTAAGCCTAGACTATTGTTAGGATCAGTGATCTACGTTTGATTGATTAGAGAGTATAGCAGCGGAATTCTAACAATGAATTAGCCAATTCACAAGAACAAAAGGATATTCAATGTAAGAACAAAAACGATTATAGATAGGGAGAATTCTGCAGATATATTTCATTCAATATTCGCTTTCGTGGTAACGGAATGTCACAATTACAATTAGGTCGACACCTCTTATATAAGAGATGTGACGTCTGCTGATGTCACTTGATAGTGACATCTAACAGAATTTATCACAAACTACTGATAGTTAACACAACTACTGAAGATGTCAAACAGCTGACATCTTCTTACAAAAATACTAAGTGTTAACTATTATTACAACTACTAAAAAGAAACTACTGAAACAATAACAACTGAAGAACATACTCTTCAGTTGTTTTACAAATATTGAAACAAAGAAACTACTGAAAGGTAAACCATCACAACTACTGAAGAAGACCTCTTCAGCTGTTGTGACAACGTCTGATACTTTGTCTTCAACACTTGTGTCTTCAGACTTTGTCTTCAGCACTTGTGTCTTCAGACTGTCTTCAGCACTTGTGTCTTCAGACTTTGTCTTCAGCACTTGTGTCTTCAGACTTTGTCTTCAGACTTTGTCTTCAGCACTTGTGTCTTCAGCACTTGTGTATTCAGACTTTTTCTTCAGCACTTGTGTCTTCAGACTTTGTCTTCAGCACTTGTGTCTTCAGACTTTGTCTTCAGCACTTGTGTCTTCAGACTTTGTAATCAGCTGTTGTGGTCTTCAGTAGTTGTTGTGATGTCTGTGGGACTTAAAGGTTTTTCTGATCCGGCTCATTGGTTCTTTTGGTCCAACAACTATTCGACAAGCGACGGAAACACTATATATGACTATATATGCTCCAACAAATTCCATAGAGAATGGGACACATTAATCCACGGAAGATGAATCACTTGATCTAAAATGATCTAGTGAGAAGAGTTAACATCAAAAACTTAAAACTTCCGAATTTCTGTGTTGCGTGCAAGAAGGGCAAACAGACGAAGAAGACTCATAAGGAAAAGAAAGTTCACTTTATCGAACTTCCTCTTGAACTTCTTCACATGGATCTGTTTGGTCCAGTCAGTACAAGAAGCATTGCAGGCGACTTGTACTGCTATGTAGTTACTGATGACTACTCAAGATTCACTTGGGTGATGTTTCTGAAATCCAAATCAAAAACATTTGAGTCATTCAAAGAGTTAGTAACTCCTCTGGAGTCCCTATACAAGTTGAAGGTACATCAAATGCGCTCAAACAACGGAACCAAGTTCAATAATCAATGGATGGAGGCTTACTGCAAGGAAAAGGGAATTGTGCATCAGTTCACTTCTGCCTACACTCCTCAGATGAATGGTGTTGCTGAACGGAAGAATCACAGCTTGATAGAGACCGCACAGACTATGCTAGTAGACTTAAAACAACCTATTCAATTCTGGAATGAGTTTGAGTAAGAGTGATATTCTTACTGAGAATCGAATATGATAATCAAGTCAATCATTTAGTGGCGGAAACAAACAATCAAAGAACATTCAAAGCAAGAAAATTACTCATAAATGCTGTTTGTATTGATATATGAAAGTTGATAAGTTACAGCTGTCCATCAGTACGAGGTTAACTATTCTATTTATAGACCGACAAAGTGCCTTTACAAAATGACTAAACTACCCCTAACCTATTACATCAGAAACTAGTCTAAGTCTTGATCCGCATCTCTGCTTGTTCATCCGCATTGACAAATGCGGATGAGATAATCTTGATCAGCATTTCCACTTGATCATCCGCATTAGTAAGTTGGTCATCCGCATTGATTAATGCGGATGAACAAATACTCATGCACATTTGGTTGGTCATCCGAATTTGTAAATGTGGATGAGCAAAGTCTTGTCCGCATCTTCTTTTGTTCTTCCGCATTAGTCAATGCGGAAGAGTAAACACTTGTCCGCATCAGAGTTATGTATTCCGTATTAACTAATGCGGAAGATAACACTTGTTATTTTCCTTGCAGATCTTCATCCGCATTGGTTCTTGGACTTGTGGGATTCCAGCTGAGCAATCATCAATTCACCCATTGAGTTGGCATGTATGATCCTTTCAGGGTGCAACAATACTCCCCCTAAGGATTATACAGCCTAGTTCTCCTTAATGTTTAGGAGGTGATTGATGTTGTGATAATTCAGCTGGGTCTTTTAGAGGTAGTATGAATGCAGCTTTAGCAGGATCCAGGATAGCCTTGATCATGTTTACAAAATCAGTTGCTTCTGACATCCTGTCTCTGCTTAGCACATGTATCTTTATTCTGCTCATGTTGTAGATGGCTTCTATTGGTAACTTTTTTAGTGAAATAGGTTCCCAGATGGATATTGTAGAAAGACCATCTCTATGAATCAATAAACTCCCCCACATCCACTTCAAGTTTAATAATATTTCTAAGTTGCAGTGGTGTTTTCTTCTTCTTTCTTTCTCTCTTTTAGTATTTATTCGATCATAGGCCAGTTTCAACAACTTGATGCATTTCAAAAAGAAGTGCATGTCTTGTTCACCTAATTTGTTGTTTAATTCCTTGAAGTGCCTGGTATAAATGTAGTGGATGTATGATTCATCAAGTAATCTTACTTCATATCCACTGAATAGTCTCATGTCAGCTCCCTCCTTTCCTCCCCACTTCCTTTCAATCACCATCTCATAGGTTTTCTCATCATAGTACACATTTGAGATGGGAGTGGAGGAATGAGTACCAGATACTACTTTCCTCTTCAATGATTCAGTTGGCTTTACCTTTAACTCAGGGAATACAATTTCTTCTGCTTGCACCTTTTTCTTCTTATCCAGGGGATTGACAAAAGTTTTATCTTTTCTCAAGCAAATTGTCTTTAATGAATTGAAGTTGTTTGTTCTTCTGAACATCTTAAGTATGTTCTCAAATTCATATCCCCTGAACATAGCTACATGATTGATCAGTTCAAGTTGAGCTAGCTCCTTCAAATCATGAATCTCAAGGGCATTTACAAGAGTGAGTACTTTGTAAAGAATTGTACTAGCCCTGAGATTCTCTTCACCATGAACATATTCCATGTGATGTCATACTTCCAGGCTATTATATTTTGATCTACCTTACCCTTGGGAGTAGACACCCCTCTGATCAGTTCTGCAGTAGTCAGTCCTTCTTGCAGTTTCAACTGAGATGGTTCTGCAAACCATTCAAGGTACTTGTGGAGCACTGGCGCAAGTAGTTCTTGGTCTTTTTGGTTCAACAACATGTCTTCAGCTGACACTCTGCTTCTTGGTTTGGTCCTTGTCAATTATTCTTCCAGTTTCTTGAGTTTTTCTTTCTTTTCATTGATCAATTGAAGAGTTGCAACTCTTAAAGAATTTGTCTTCATGTTAGCAATCCTTCTTCTTGTGAATCCCTAACTTGAGAGATAATCCTTCATTTCCTTATCAGACATATTATAAGGATCAGGAAATAATGATTCATGGGATGATGATGATTTCTTTATTTGAGACAGTTTGTGTAGGGGACCCCTTCTTGGCAATGGTATTTCATACCCTGTTGATTTCTTCAAAGATGAATCTTTATGCTTTGGAGTATCCTTTGTCATTGTTTTCTCATATTCAGTGTCTATTGTTGGATCAAGCAACAATTTTACTTTCTCTTTCTCCTCCTTCATTCTCTCATAAGTCATTCCAAACACTTCATCAGGATCATAGCCTTGATTGATCAAAAACATGACTTTAATCATCAAGTCATTACTCTGTGCTTTGGTTACCATGTCTTCCACTGCCTGTTCTGCTTTAATAGGACTGTCCATGAGAACATCCTTTTCAACTTCATATCCACCAGCAATTTCACTTTCTTCTAAATCAATTGCACCAGCCAGTTTCTTCAACTGAGCTTCTGCGTGCTCATGTTCTTCCAAAAAATCAGCAATTGCTGCTAGACTTCTTGGGTCATCTTTTTGTTTCTTTGCTGGTTCTTCTTTAACTATTGGTCTCTTACCTTTGGCTTTTTCAGCTAAGTACTTCCTCTTTGATGAGTAAGTTTGAAGTTGAGGGCTAGAGGTTTCAGCTTGTTCTTCTGGTTCAGGTACCTTTTCAGGTGTGCTTGGCTCTTGATCCTTCATTTTACTTTTCTCCTTCTCTTTTTGTTCTGTTTCAGTTTCTTCTTTCCTTTCTTTTTCATACTTTTCTTTGAGTTCTTCTTTTTGTTCTTCAGATAATAAGATAGCAGGGACAATTTGCAAAGTTAATTCTTTTTCCAAAGGCACTAGTCATTTGGGGATAAAGACAATAGGCTCTGACTCGGTTCTTTGGTTGTTTATGAATTCCCAAAAGTCATCATCAATGCTGAATTGTTCAGATGAAAAACTATCCAATGCACTAAAGAGTTCTTCAAATTCACCTTTTTCATAGTCTGAGTAACCAGTGTTTCCAGAATACACTACCATGTCTAGACTTTGATCTTTAATCTCAGTTTGACTTTCATCACCTCCTTGTTCTTCATTCTTATCTACTGATTGGTTGTCATCAACATCAACCTTTTCTTGTTCTTCTTTCTCATCATCATCATTCACTTCAGTTCTTTGGATCTTAATCATCATTTCAAGCTTGGATATTCTTTTGTTCTTGCTCTCAATTTCCTTTTCAAGCTTTGAGATGATATCAGCTTGTTCTTCTATGATATTTTCTTGTTCCTCCATTGCAATTGTTTGTATTTCAAGAGTGTCTACATGTCCATTGACTTCTTCTCTTGAGTGTTTTAGTGCAGCTTTTAAATTCTCAATCTCCTTGTCTTGTTCTTTTCTTTCAGCTTTATATTTCTCTTTAAGTTCTTTCAATTCACTTTCTTTCTCATCCAGTTCCAGGATTCTGTCATTGATGATTCCAGCTCTCCTGTTTAAGGTTCTTTCCATCCTTTCCACTTTGAGTAAAAGCTTAGAGATTAATTCATCCTTTTCATCAGGCCTGTTGATGTTAGATTCAGCATAGCTCTCTGAAGGAGCAGCCTCAGAAGGTTCTTTCATAGCTGGGATTTGATCATGATGATCCTCCTCATCAGAAGATGATTTAGATGACTTAGATGCACTTGTTGATCCTTCTATTTCATCAGGGTGATCATGGGATGATGGTAAAGGTTGGTAAGGAGAAATAGGTGATTGATGTGGTGATATTGGAGATTGATGATGAGGTGATATAGGTGTAGGTTGAGTGGTTGTTGGTGGTGTTGGTTGTGGAATTTGTTGTGGTGATGGTATTGGTGATGGTATTGGTGATAGTATTGGTGATGGTATTGGTGATGGTATTGGTGATGGTTGAGCTATTGGTTGTGGAGGTGTTGAGCTATTGGTTGTGGAGGTGGTTGTGCTATTGGTTGTGGAGGTGGTTGAGCTTGACCTACTTGATGTAATTGTTGAAGCATCCAGGAAGAAGGGGTGAATGGGCACCACTGTAAAAGTTCCTTGGGTCCTTCTTCTTGATGTACTTATAGGATCTTGCATCATAATGAGGGATGTTAAGCATAGGTCCTTCATTGACAATGTCATTAAATAAATCATTGATTAAACATTGAATGAATCTGGGGTACATCAGAAACTTGTATCTCAACCCTTCTTGAATGTTGGAGATTAGGCCATTGAACACATATGCAGACATATTAATTCGTCTGTTGGTACAGAGAGCACATATTGCAGAAGATGTGAGGACTGGAATGTCATTCCATCCTGTTTTTCTTTTTGACAGACAATGTTGAAACATATGAATTAGGAACCTCCAAGGCAGATCCACTAATCCTTTGACTATCTGTTTTGCTTCATAACTCCCTTCATAACCAATTTCAGAGAAAAATGTGGTTATTTCCTCATCATCTAATTCAAGAGGATCATCAGCATTATCATTGAATTGCAGACATCTTCTAACAGACTCTTCTGTGATCCTTAGAGTAAGTTCATGGTTGATTCTCCCAGTTAGAGTTCTCACTCCATCATCTACAACTACTTCAGCTGATTCCCAAAAGGACCTGATGTGTGTTAGTTAACAGTTTTAACTTTAACTTTGATTTGATTTGTTAATGTTACTTTGATTTGTTACACATTTTTCCTTTTCATTTTGCCCTGTTTTTTGCAGTAAACATGATTATCAAGGTTTTCAATATCAGTTGAATTCCTATCAATTTATATGTTTATTGAGGTCGAAAATGTGTATTGCATCATAATAATAAGTTTGATTTTGGTGTTCTTCATTATTATCTGGTTCATTGTTTGATTTAGGTTAATAGTTCGAGACTTAGGTCTTGGTTTCAAAATTTATTGAAGTTATACCTTATCTTCGAAATAACTGTGGTTCTGAATCGATTACAAGAATGTTTTAAGAGGAAACACAACAAAATCTTTGAATGTTTATGATGATGATGATGATTGGAGGTGGTGTACTGTAGGTTTGCACTCGTCTCACTATAAAGTCTCTCAAATTTGAAAAGTAGTAAATGACCCGTTTGAATTCCTTTAAATAGTCAAATAATACAATTTGAAAATTTTTATAAGTTTACAAGCAGATACAGTCACCATTGTAATAAATGCTAAAGGTTAATTTGTTTGACTTTTGGTCATCCGCATTTGTTGACTGTAGCAAATACGGAAGACAAACTTTTGACATTGACAGTCCGCATTTGACTACTTTTGGTCATCAGCATTTGTGACTATAGCAAATGCGGAAGGTTTAATTTTTGACCGACTTTCCGCATTCCACTACTGTTATAAATGCAGAAGTTTTGTTTCTTAATTTTTTATTCTATCCGCATTTGTGTATTGTTGCAAATGCGGAAGTTAAACTTGAAATTTTTAGCTGTCCGTATTTGTGTTGTAGTAAATGCGGAAGAACAACATTGTATCAGCATTGTAACAAATGCGGTTGAGTTGCTAGTTTTATCCTATCCGTATTTGTACACAGTAGCAAATGCGATAGAACAAAGTCAATCAGCATTTGTGCAACTACATCAAATGCGGTTGACAAGTCAACACAACACTGTAGCCAATGCGATAGAGACCTGTTCATACGCATTTGTTAACCGTATCAAATGCGGTAGAGTAAATTTCACATTCACTTCACACATTAATGCGGTAGAGTAAAATCATTGTCCACATTAGTTGCACTTAAAAAAATATTGTTACCTGCATTAGTTACATTCATGTGTTACCTTCACCCGCATTAACTAATGCACTTACCTGCATTAGCTATTAAACTTAATCAAAAGTTAATGTGATTGAATTGATTATTCATCTTATGAAGAGGTGTCCTTGATTGATTTTTCTTATGAAGTTGGCTGTTGAAGTTCTCAATTCTTGCTTGGATTGACTTGTATGTCACAACTAATACAAGTTTCCCAAATTTGACAGGTCTTGGGCTTATCATGCTTCTAAGAATCTGCATAAGCTGAGATATAATGGTATAACTTATTGCAACAACACCAACTAAAACTCTTTTTGTTTTGTTTTTCAAAATTAAGTTAATAAACAAAAATTTAGACTTACTCAAACATTTTAAATTACTCCCCCTAAGGTTTATGTCCATATTTGGAGAGAAACTTTAAAGATTTAAAACTTTTTGAATATTATTTTGATTAATATTAATAATGAAGAGAAAAATCTCTTTGTTAGGATCATATCAATCTTACATTACACATGTGCATCCTTTATGATTGAATGGACATGATTATAAACTTGAAGATTGAAGGTATGTTTGTCCTCTTAAATCCATACCTGATTGATATTTTGATGCAAATGACTTTTATCATGTTTTGGTTGATTTATTATTCAATGTGTACCTCACACACATAAGCATGAAATGATCAACCCTTCTTATACAATGCATGGTAGAACTTTTTCACAACTTTTCTTACCAGTTTACTTAAGTCATGAAATCTCATTTTCACTGATCCTCATTGGGATTCTTTTAATCTGATCCTTTTTCATGTTGATCCACATTGGGATTCTTTCCACTTCACTTTGGAAGGTGATCCATGATAGGATTCTTTTGTTCATTCACTTGGAATGTATTACTTTGTTGATTCATCCAATTTTTGGATGTGTTCCACACTGGGAATCTTTTGGATCATAACATCTGCACTATGTGCAAGTTTCATCAGTCTTTGCTCAGCAAAACAAAGATGAAACATGATGTGGTGAAAGAGATTCATAAAGTATCATTACCTAGTGTGTTTAGGCTACTACACACACATGCATTCAGATAAGCCAATACATACCTATACTTTGTGATGAGTATTTCACAATTGAATATGTCTTTAATTCATCACTGCATGTATCTTTTCTTCCAAGTTGAGCCTACCAACATATCTGGTAAGTCATTTCAGTCTTTTACATTTTGAAATTAAGCATAATGAATGATATAATGACTGTTAATTATATCATTTCCCAAAGAATTCTTTTATTTATAAAACTTGATTTCTTTTTGTGGTTTTTCTGATGTTTTAAATTGTTTTTGATGTTTTTCATAGTTTTAGTCAAGGTTAATCATGCCAAATGACTGAACCAGAAATTCAAACCTACTAGGTTCAAATGCCTTGGTAAACAAATCAACTAATTGATTTTCAGTTGGTAGTTGAATCAATTTGATTAAACCCTTTTCAACACAGTCTCTCAAAAAATGATATCTAATCTCAATATGTTTTGTTTTTGAGTGCTGAACTGGATTATTAGTTATAAAGACAGCTATTGTGTTGTCAATAGAAATTGGTGTATGCAAGAAGTTAAAACCATAATCAAGCATCTGGTTTTGAATCCAGAGAACTTGAGAGCAACATGCTGATGCAGCAATATACTCAGCTTCTGCTGTGGACACAGACACATTTGTCTGCTTCTTGCATCGCCTGGATACTAGTCTGGGACCAAGAAATTGACAACCACCAGAAATGGATTTTCTGTTGAAGTTGCATCCTCCATAATCACTGTCTATGTAGGCATAGAGATTAAATTCTCCTTCCTTTGGATACCATAATCCAAGAGCTGGCTTGCCCTTCAGATATCTGAATATCCTCTTGACTACGTTCACATTTGATTCTTTTGGATCGGCTTGATATCTGGCACACACACAAACACCAAACATAATGTCAGGCCTATTGGCTGTTAGATACATAAGTGAACCTATCATTGATCGATGGTGAGTCTGGTCCACTAATTTGCCTTTAGGGTCAGGTCCAATATTCACTTTAGTATCCACAGGAGTTCTGATAGACTGACAGTCAGTAAAGTGGAATTTCTTCAACATGGTTTCTATATATTTTGATTGGTTGATGAAGATTCCATCTGCTGTTTGTTGGACTTGCACCCCTAGAAAGAAGGTGAGTTCCCCCATAGCACTTATTTGGAACTTTGAATGCATAAGATCTTCAAATTCTTTACAGAGTTGCTTGTTTGTCGAGCCAAATATAATGTCATCCACATAGATCTGGACTAACAGCATGTCTTTCCCTCTTATTCTTCTAAAGAGAGTCTGATCAATCTTTCCTCTTTCATACTCATGTTCAAGAAGAAAAGATGATAGAATCTCATACCACTTTCTTGGTGCTTGATGAATACCATACAGAGCTTTGTCGAGCTTGTAAACTATGTGAGGGAAATCTGGATCTTCAAAGCCTGGTGGTCGACTCACATAGACTTCTTCAGCAATCTTTCCATACAGGAAGGCACACTTTACATCCATTTGATAACAGTAAATTTCATGGATGCAGAATATGCAAGAAAGATTCTGATTGCTTCTAGTCTTGCAACAGGAGCAAACACTTCGTCGTAGTCGATTCCTTCTTCCTGAGTGTATCCCTGTGCCACTAGTCTTGCTTTATTTCTGATGACTATCCCTCTATCATCAGTCTTATTCCTGTACAGCCATCTGGTACCGATAGGGTATTGTCCTTCTGGAAGATCTACCAGCTGCCATACTTCTTGCTTCTTGAATTGGAGCAATTCTTCCTGCATTGCTTCAATCCAACTATTGTCTTGAAGTGCCTCTTTGATGTTTTTGGTACTGTTTGATATAGGAAGCAGGAGAACAAACAGATGTTTACAATACTGGACTTGCTTCTTGTCACCCTCTCATTAAGATCGCCAATAATGGTTTTAACTGGATGATTCTTGTGTATTCTTATGGTTGGAATGGTGTTATCAGCAATAGTTACATCAAGATTAGAGACATTCAGTTCATTATGGTCAGAGGCACACTCATCTTGTATTGTTATTGAATTATGAAGATTGTCAACTTCTGTTTCAATGACTACTACATCTTCAACAGCATTGAGGTTGCTTGCATCATTTGATGTACCTTGAGTTTCTACTGGATGAGAAGCCTGATTTTGATTTCTGATCTCATTTGACAAGTCATCTGAGTGAGATGGTACCAGGCTGGGACCTTTTTCAGAAGAAACACTAAGGTTTTGTGACAGATGTTTGATGGGATCAACTTGAAAAGGAACATCTTCATTCATATGTTCATCAAATGTAGCTAGAATCAATGGATAATTATCTCTTCTTTCTACAGTTGATGAAGTATCATCTGAATGTATATTTCCTGCATCAGACAAGTGAAATTGGCCAAATGATTTAGTAAAAGTGTCAATATCAAACAACCAATCAGGACCATTTGTAGATTTGGGAAACGAATGTTTTTTGAATTGAACATTTGTAGATTCATCGATAATGTTCAGTCTAGGATTGAACACTCTATAAGACTTTGAGACAGAAGAATAACCTACAAAGAATCCTTCATCAGACTTAGATGAAAATTTTCCCAAATGATCACGTGTGTTTAATATTGAGACTGGACAACCAAATGATTTGAGGAAGCCAATAAATGGTTTCCTATGAAAGGTCAGTTCATAAGGTGTCATGTTACTTTCTTTAACAATCAGAGTTCGATTTTGCACAAAGCACGATGTGTTAACTGCTTCTGCCCAGAAGGTGATTGGCAGTTTAGCATCGGCTAGTATCATTCTTGCTGCTTCAATCAGTGTTCTATTTCGCCTTTCAGCTACCCGATTTTGTTAAGGAGTTCTAGCTGCACTGAATTGATGAGCAATGCCTTTGGTTGCACAAAAGGAACTCATATTTTCATTTTTGAACTCTGTACCATTATCACTTCTTATTATTTTGACCTTAAGATCAAGTTGATTTTCAATTTTAGTGATAAATTCTTAAATGATTTGTGATGCTTTGTTTTTATGAAGTAGGAAGAACACCCATGTGAATCGAGAAAAGTCATCAATGATCACTAAACAATACTATTTCTTTCCCGTACTCATTACATGAGTTGGTCCAAAAAGATCCATGTGAAGTAACTTCAATGGAGTATTATTAGTGTTCACCAGCTTGGTTTTGTGAGATGATTTGTGTTGTTTTCCTTTGAGGCACGCTAAACATTGATCAATAAAATTGAATTCTTTTTTAGGAAGACCAATGACATGGTTTCCTTTGACTAACTTGTTCTTATTTTTAAAGTTAGTGTGCCCCAAACATCTATGCCAAAGCTGTGACTCATCAAATGATGCTTTAGACAAAAGACATGTTTCTTCCTTAGGTGATGCAGAACACAGGTTTAAGACATATGTATTATTCTTTCTCGGAGTCTTTAACACAACCCATTCTTCAAGAATCTGAAATCCAGGTTTCAGAATGTAGGAGTGAGTGTCTGTAAAGTGAGTGGAATATTTTTTATTGCAGATCTGAGACACGCTTAGCAGATTGAAATTCAGTTGTTCATAGTAATTCACTCTGTCAAAGCTCAGCATCTCGTTTGTCACAGATCCTTCTCCTGTAATTCTACCACCTTCTGAATCTCCACCGAATGCCACAGTAGTTCCTTGTATGTACTTGAAATCATGAAGGAGGGAACGATATCCAGTCATGTGTCGGGAGCATCCACTATCTACGTACCATAGGCTATTAGACCTGTGTGGATGAACCTACAAACAAAAAGAACTAATTAGAATAAGGAACCCAAGCCATGATGGTCTTGGGTTTCCGTTCCTATTCATGATAGTCACCTCCTGGTATTTCCCTCTGAATAGTGATTTATATGGAGGTGTTCTGGGAGACTTTTGATAATGAATTGGTCGAGTCATCTCATCAACATCTACTGAGGATTCAGATGAATAATGAAATCATTGGTCTCTATTTCTTTGTAAAAATTTAGCCCGAGTTTCATTATCAAAAGTTGGTTTTTGTTTAGGAAGGTCAAGTTTGTGTTTCATTATGGGATGATTTCTTTGTCCCTTCCTCAAATCCTTCAAGTTATTTTTGTCATTTGTTGATCTAGGTGTCCTAGATAGAGTATTATGAAGACGAGGTTTGACAGAATGCATCACCGTAGATGTTTTTGAGATGGGCTTGTGTTGTGGAATTCTCAACCCTTTCTGATTAAAGTAACAATCAGATGTATTGTGATTGTTCATGTCACAGATTGAACAATACTTGTTGAAATAGCAATTTTTGGTGGAGTGATTATTCATATCACAGATAGAACAATATTGATTGAAGAAGCATTTATCTGTCTTGTGATTGAACATGTCATAAATATCATAATACATTTGTTTGTTTCTTGAATCAGATTTTTCCTTGTGTGACTCAACTTATACTTTCTTTTGATGAGTCACTTTCTTTTCTTTAGGTGATGAATCAGAATCAGCCCTTTTAGTAGATTGTTTCACAACACTACTTTTGTTCAGTTGTCTGGGCTGTTTTTGTTTCTTTAACCTACTTCTCACCTCTTTCTCAAACTGGTCAACATGTTCTTTGTTACAGATATCAAACCCAACTCCCTGCCTTAACCTTGATGACTGAGGGTCTGATGAAGTTTTATGTGTTGAACTCAGTTTTACAGTTGGTTTCTTTTTCAGTGAAACCTTTTCTGATTTGCTTGAATTTTGTGGAGATACAATCTCATGATCAGAACTACTCTCAGTAGTGGGTTTCACTATTTTCACATATTTCTTTTTGCCTTTTAAAATAGATGGTATGAACTTTATAAAAGGTACAATTGCTTTTACAGGGCTTGATGGCTTCATGACACTCACTGTCTTGTCTGAGCACTCTTTGATTTTGATTGGGTGTCCTAACTTGATTTTATCCTCATTGGTTTCAAAATAAACATCAGGTTTGTTTTGAGGATTTGTCACTTGTTTCACTATTGATTTAGGTTCCACAGTTTTAGGTTTGATTGATTCCGAGAGTGAGACAGAGTTAGGCATGACAGTGTAATTGTCATTGTATGGTGGCGGACATGAATTATACCCAATCCCTGACATGTCCTTTGGATCCTTTTGTGAATCCACCATCTCTTGCAGCTTGACTGAAGACATTTGAAACTTTTCAAGTTTCACTTCAGTCATAGATTGTTGAGCTTTATCTTGAGCTAACTTTTCAGTAAGTAGCTCATTTTCAGCTGCAAGATTGTATATCTCACCATGTAATTTTTCTATGTCAGAAATGAGAGATTTGATTTTGATTTCAAAACTTTTTAGTTCTCTCTTTATCATTTCTGACTTCACTTTTTCTTCTTTAATTTGATCTGCCAGTTTATGGTTGTGTTCTCTGTACTCTTGTAATTCATTTATGCATTTCTCACTACAAAGGTTAGTTTTTACCTCAGTAGGCATTGAAGATGGTCCATCATTGATGTAAGCCATAAGAGCATGATTCTGGAATTGAGGCTTGACTTCCTCAGCATACACACTCCAGTCACATATCCCATCTTGTTTGATCATAAGGGCACTAGCAGAAGGCTGACTGCTTGCATGGGCTTGATTAGTCAGCTGTGGTTGATTCTGGTATGTTTGTTGATGATGAGAATGATGGTACTGCTGTTGTGATTGTTTGAGTGATAGCTTGAATTGGGCTGTGATGATGATTGACCTGGAGAGTTCCTTGAATCGTTGTTTCTTTTGGGAGCATTGCACTCTCTTGAGAAATGGCCAGTCATGCCACAGTTGAAGCATTTCACCTTGGATTTGTCATATCCAAGTTTTGTGTTCTCATTCAGGCTCAACTTTCTTCCTTTTCTGAAGAATTTCTTTGCTCTCATGGCAATCATTGCCATTTTCCACTCTTGATCCATCTCCTCAACATCATCAGGATCCATTTCTTCTAAATCTTCCTAAATTAGGTGGGCAGAAGTGAGTCTTCCCCTAGATATGCTTCAAAACTTGCAACAAAGGCATTGTAAGTTGCTTTTTGCTCTTTTGATTTTAAGTCTTCTGGAGAGGTTTGAGGAGCAGTGGAGACTTTTGGTGCTTGAGCTGAAGTTGAAGGGTGATTGAATGGTGGAGATGCAATGAACCCAGTATTGTTCATTTGATCTCTTGATGAGATGAAGTCATCTTCCTTTGTGATGAAAGCATTTTCAACAGAATGTGATTCTGAAGGAATTTGTAGGCTTCAATCACTCTTGGTCCACTCAGGTTTCTGCTTCGTTCATTAAGTTCCAAAGCTTCAATCTTAGCTATCATAATGTCTAGAGTGGTACTCTCAAGATCAAGAGTATTTTTAGCATTGTGACATTTTGCTTCCAGCTTTCAGGTAGATTGTGAAGCATTTTCTTGTTAAGTTCTTTAATATTGTATGAAACACCCATAATTTCCAAGTCATTAACCAACTGTACAAATCTGTGTAGTTGTTTTGATATGGATTCTCATTTGGTGTGATGGAAGGTTTCATACTGATTGACCAGCTTGTCTTTGTTAATTTCAGCAACCTCACTGCTTCCTTCACACATAATTTTGAGAGCATCCCAAACAGCTTTAGCAGTTCCATACTTTTCCAAACTTTTCAGCACATCCATTTTGAGTGCTTGAGTCAAAATTGAGTATGCTTTGAGATCAATTTTGATTTTCTTATAGTCATCTTCATCCAAAGTTAAGTCTTTAATTGGTATTCTAGCAGTCTTGTACAGTGAGTAACAGGAATATGTGGACCCTTACATATTGAGATCCAAAAATCAGGATCTACACCTATGATATAATTTCTAAACCTTATTCTCCATTGTTTAAACTCAGATTTGTGTTTAAGCATGGGAGGTTTAGGTGTATGACCTAGTACAGAGTAACTATTAGAATCCATGTTGATTTGTGCAAGTCTAGATTTAGTTGATTTTAAGATTGATTATGTTTGATGAGACCAACTTGTTCAAGCAGTTCTTTTGAGGTTCAGAATGAAAATTCTTGTTGTTTGACAGGAGTATTCTTGCTGTTTGCTAAGTATAGATGATGATATCTACTACTAGCAACTTGATTATCAGATCAATCGAGTTCTATTCAGTCTGTGCGTAGATCTGAAAGAGAATCGAGAGCCAAAGCTCTGATACCAACTGACTGAGTTTGAGTAAGAGTGATATTCTTACTGAGAATCAAATATGATAATCAAGTCAATGATTGAGTGGTGAAAACAAACTATCAAAGAACATTCAAAGCAAGAAAATTACTCATAAATGTTGTTTGTATTGATATATGAAAGTTGATAAGTTACAGAGAATAATTACAACAAAAATTCTCTATCTATCAGCCGTCCCTCAGTACGAGGTTAACTATTCTATTTATAGACCGACAAAATGCCTTTACAAAATGACTAAACTACCCCTATTCTATTACATTAGAAACTAGTCTAAGTCTTGATCCGCATCTCTGCTTGTTCATCCGCATTGACAAATGCGGATGAGATAATCTTGATCAACAATTCCACTTGATCATCTGCATTAGTAAGTTGGTCATCCGCATTGATTAATGCGGATGAATAAATACTCATGCGCATTTGGTTGGTCATCCGCATTTGTAAATGCGGATGAGCAAAGTCTTGTCCGCATCTTCTTTTGTTCTTCCGCATTAGTCAATGCGGAAGAGTAAACACTTGTCCGTATCAGAGTTATGTCTTCCACATTAACTAATGCGGAAGATAACACTTGTTATTTTCCTTGCAGATCTTCATCCGCATTGGTTCTTGGACTTGTGGGATTCCAGCTGAGCAATCATCAATTCACCCATTGAGTTGGCATGTATGATCCTTTCAGGGTGCAACATACACCACACCACCTGCAGGAAAAGGACCTGCCTTCTTCGACTATGATGGATTCTTCAAGTCCTTCAACATACCTCTCTCTACTTCTGAAGACAAGTTGGCAACCAAGATGATGTATGATGTCTTGAACACACCGTCTCAAGATTCAACACCATCTGATGCACAAGGTTAATCATCTAACAACTCAGGGGGAGCACTTGATGATAGTGACTCCTCCTCTAATGAAGAAGCTGTGGAGACTGATCAGAACAACCAGGAGGAACAGGTTCCTATTCCTGCAAGTCCACAAGCATCTGACGTTGATGCTTTTGAATCTTCGAAACCTCAGACTCCTACCGCCTCAGATACTGAACCAAATGTTCATAATCTGGATTCTAAGGTAGTTGTTCCAACAACCCCTGGATCACGCCTAAATGTCTATCATCCTTTGGATAATGTCATTGGGGATGTGAGGTCAGGAGTTCAGACCAGAAATCAGCTGTATGTTAGTGAAGCCCTGAATAATGAGGCATATTGTTGGAAAAGGGATACCTTCACGATGGTGCATATTGTTGCTTTGTGTCTCCGTTTGAGCCAAAGTATGTTAGTGAAGCCCTGAATAATGAGGCATGGGTGAGTGCCATGCAAGAAGAACTTCTTCAGTTCAAGAAGTTGGGTGTATGGACTTTGGTGGACAGACCTAAAGGTGCTAAGGTAATTAGCACTAACTGGGTCTTGAAATGCAAGAAAGATGATCAAGGTGTGATCATCCAAAACAAGGCTCGACTTGTTGTACAAGGATTTCGACAAGTTGAGGGCATTGACTACAATGAAGTGTTTGCACCCGTGGCAAGAATGGAAGCAATCCGCTTCTTCCTTGCCTATGCATCTTATATGAAGATTAAAGTTTATCAACTTGATGTGAAGAGTGCTTTCCTTCATGGTGAAATCAGAGAGACAGTGTACGTCAGTCAACCAGAGGGATTTGAGGATCCATATCTTCGGGACAGAGTTTATAAACTCGACAAGTCTCTATATGGGCTTCATCAAGCCCCCAGAGCCTGGTATGAGAAACTCTCGACTCACCTTGTGAAACATAGTTTTCGCAGAGGTGTCATTGACTATACATTGTTCATAAAAGAAAAGGATGGAGATTTACTATCTGGTACAAATCTATGTCGATGACATAATCTTCGGTTCCAAGAAGGAAGAATTATGTAAAGAGTTTGAAGTAGTAATGAAGGCGGAGTTTGAGATGAGTGCAATGGGAGAGATGAAATTCTTTCTCGGGTTACAGGTAGATCAGACACCAAAAGGGATTTTCCTACATCAGACCAAGTATGTAGGAGATATCCTCAGTCGGTTTGACATGGAGAATGCTTCTGCAGCTGGGACTCCACTTGCTACAAACCATGATGTAGCACCTGACGAGAATGGTGATCTGGTCGATGCCACTATGTACCGAGGAATGATTGAATCTCTCATGTATCTCACCGCCTCAAGACCTGATATCATGTATGCTACATGTTTATGTTCACGATATCAGGCAAATCCAAAGGTTAACCATCTTATTGGGGTTAAAAGGATATTTCGTTATCTGAAGGGTACACCAACACTTGGGTTGTGGTATCCTCATGATGATGACTTTGAGCTTAAGGCGTATAGCGACTCAGATTATGGCGGCTGCAAGATGAATTACAAGTTTACCTCAGCAGGGTGTTAGTCTTTGGGAGAAGATTAGTAACCTGATAGTGTAAGAAGCAGACCTTGGTTGCATTGTCAACCTGTGAAGCCGAATACGTTGCTGTTACAAGTTGCTGTTCACAAATCATATGGATTCAATAGCAAATGCAGGATTACGGTTCGAAATTCTCTTCTACTCCTATTTTTGTTGATAACTCTACTGCAATTGCAGTCACTAAAAACCCGGTCCAGCATCCAAAGACCAAAAACATTGGAATTAAATATCACTTTATACGTGATTGTTTTGAAAAGAACCTAATCGATGTGGTAAAAATAAATACTGATTTTCAACGCGCTGACCTCTATACAAAGGCTTTTGACAAACCACGTTTTCTATATCTGTTAGAGGTCAACGACGTTAAAAAGAAAAGTGAGGTCATTCCTAAAGATGATCATGTGTAGTCCGATACATATTGTAAATTTTCTTTTATGTTTAAAATTTTCATTTTTTTTGTCTAATTTTAAGTAGTTTAATTAAAATTGGTGTTACTTATTTGCCTATTAAAATCCTAAAAACGCTAATCCTTTACGATTTTAGAATTTTAGGGTGAGAATAGGTTTAGGCAGTAATATATAAAAAAATGAGGGAGAAGGAGAGGCTGGCTGATAGAAAGTAGATCGTATTTGTGATACCGATTCAAGAACTTTGGAAAATGATAGTATACAGGAACAAATCACTTGGGACGTTTAAAAAATTTTAATTAAATAAGATGCGAAGCTCAAGTATAAGTCTATGTAGTTGAGCAATATAAAAGAAAATATGATAGATAAACTAGCTACTACTAAGGTAACACAAAGAAAGTAGACCTAGAGGTTGCCAGACCACAGATGATATATTGGTAGATTCAACACAATAGATGATTAGACCTATTGGTGATTTCAAGATTAAATTAAAATGTTTGACTAGCTGTGGGTAACACCTTATCCCTGGTTAACACAATCAACAAGATTCCAATAAGGGGTGACGAGCAAAATAAAGCCACGAATGTGTGTGTAAGACCAAAGTATGAGCAAAAGCATATGAAAAAAATGCAAAAGCAATCAAACTAATAACCTATGTTATTGGTGAGATATGTGCATAAAGATGAAAAATGCTCAAACAAGAAGATAGGTTATGTGCCTCTCTACTGTGCGGTGGCACTGACCTGAGGATAAGCATAACCTATATATTCTAGAATTCATTGTTGTTTGCCGCCTCTCTGCTGTGCGATGGCACTGACCTGAGGCTTGGCTTCTCTCTGAAAGTTCTAAGAATAGTGTCTTCTTGAAAATTACCCTGAGACCGCTCAAAAATCTCCTGAGGAATGTTGATTACCATATAAGTGTGAGATCCACAAATGCTTGTTGAAATAATCAAACCCTAAACTGTCACCAATCTGTGTCAAAAGTCTGCGTATGGATTTAAGAGGACCAGTATACTGACAATCATAGTGGCTACAATTCTTGAAAGTCCAAATCAAGGTGGGATCAAATAGTACTAGTATGATTTCCTAAACTTGCTAACGACTCTAGATGAAAAACAAGAATTAAGCATCATAAGGTATTGATAACATGTTCCAAATGAGTTGACTTGCCCGTATGATTCTAATTTGAATTGGTCCATTCATGGTAAAAAATAATTGAAGCTGCCTATTCCAGAACCAAATCCATTAGATTTCTATCTTAGGATTTACACCTCACACAAAAAGTCAAAACCAAGTTTAGTTTTGTATTTCAGTTTAAGTCTTTTATTTTTATTTCATGTTGTCAATTCAGTTTGTTTAATATCAAACTATGTCATGGAATTCAGTAAGGGAATCAATCACCTAAAAAGGGACACATCTGAGGTGACCACATGTGTTTTCAAATGAAAATGGGTCACATCTGAGGTGACAAAGTGTTTTAAAAGGGTCACGTCTGAGGTGACCACATTTGTCTTCAAATGAAAATGGGTCACGTATGAGGTGACAAAGTGTTTTAAAAAGATCACGTCTGAGGTGATCAAAGGTTTTTCAAGTTAAATGATCATGTCTGAGATGATCAATTGCTTAAACATTTATTCAAAAGTTAAAAGGAGTTAATTGTGAAATGGTCATAAAATCAAAAAAGAGTATGACCCATTCACACGAATGGACCATGAGTATGGACCAATCGTACGAATAGATCATACTCATGCACTAAACAGCCGAATGGAGCATGAGTATGAACCATTCACCCGAATGACTTATAAGAATGAGCCATTCGACCGAATGAGAGTGTGCGAATGAGTCAGTCGCCCGACTGAAGTCCAGTCGGCCGATTGAATGTGATCGACTGAGCCAATCGCATGTCTGAGGTCCATTCACCTGAATGAACAGAGCGAATGGGTCCAGCTGGCCGAATGAGATTAGATTCAGTATAAATAGGGCCCCAGTCGATCGCATTCAACTCATCACCCCCTAATCACCCTCATTTCGCATAGCCTACCGTTACTCCGCCAAAATTTCATCAGACCAAGATTTCATATTTCTTTTGATATTCTGACGATTGTGTGTGATTATACAGGTAAAATGAGTTGAAATCTCACCGAAATCTGAGAAATGGTTCCCTAATCAGTGAAATTCGACCCTCACAAGAACCAAACCTTTTAAAAGACAAATTACCTACCTAAACTAAACAAAATGTTAAAATTAAAGTTATTAGGTCATTAGTTAAGTGTGTGCGAGTCTATAGAACCGGTGCATGACTTCTAATTTCATGTCTTGGTTAAAATTCGAATCTAAGTCGACCGAACAGTAGGTCACGCGACTGGACGCCAGGATGAACTCCAATCGCACGATCGAGCTACTCGAATGGCTCAATCGGTCAAATGGATCATACAAATGAGCTCAGTCGGCCGACTAAACCAATCGCAGGTTCAGTCACCCGATTGAACTCAATCGCATACTCAGTCACCCGACTGAATCTAGTCGTATGCCTAGTCGACCGACTGAACACAGTCGCATGTTTCTTTGGTAATCCATCAAAAAAGTTGGATACTTTATCTTCCATCGACGTTGTTACTCCATGAGTGTGCATCTCACTCATCAAGTGGTAGAATCTGTCGATCACGTCGTCCAGGCTTTCCTTTCCCATTGAAAAGAAGTTGTCAAACTCTTTCTTCAAAGCTTTGGCCTTAATAGCCTTGAGTGAGGCATTCCTGTCATACCTCTTTTCCAATGCATCCCATAATTTCTTTGTTTGTGTATATTCAAGAATTGATGGAAGATATTCTTCGAATAGACTGTGTAAGCAAGCATAGACTTTTCTCTGCATTGTATTTCACCTTTTGTCCGTCAGTCATGCCACCAAGTGTTAGTTTGACACCATTAGCTCCTACTGGCATGTTGTACCCTGACTCTATAGACTCCCACAGATTTGGATCTACTCTGTTTAAGTAGATCCCGAAACTTTGTTTCCATGTGGATATTCGTCTAACGTGATCAGCTTTGGGGGTTTGTTGTAATTCCCCACTTCGTTCTCCAGTAGCAGTAGGTTCTTATAGTGAGTCTCGTCTTGCTATAAGGCTGAATATTGGTCCTCCATTTCACTAACTTTAATTTTAAGCTAACTGTTTTATGTGTGCGAATGAAGGAAGGCGATTGAACTATTCGGGCGATTGAACTATGCGGATGGTTTAATCGTGCGACTAGACTAATGCGGATGAGTTAGTCGGCCGAATAACTAATGCGTTTGAACAGTCCGAATAGATTTCTCAGTCGTACGAATGGGAGTACGAATGAGTCCAATCGTGCGTATGGGGTGAGATTGTAAGGGGTTTTTAACATGTTTATCAAAGCCATATAATCTTGTTTATATGAAAACGCAGCGGATTTTATATTTTAAAACATGTTAATAAGATGATTATTAAACCCATTTAGTAAAGAACCCCAAGCCATGGATCATTATACAAATGCATACAATAAAGAACATAAGATACTTAGATGTATATACAACCTTTGTAGCTTCCAAAACCCAAAGTTTTGAGCTGTGAAAGATGACTTTGTGGCTGAGTTTTCAACCAAGAAAACCTAAGGAGTGATACCCCAAGCTTGTACAAACACCTTCCTTTGCTAGGGCTTGCCACACCAACTTGTAGAGCTCTCCTTTCGTTGAATCTTTTCAGCCAAGAACCCTTCTTTGCAAAGCTGAAAATCTTGATTCTTTTGCTAAAAAACGAGATTTTAGAGTGAAAGGAGAGAGCTTCTCTTGTGTGTGTGTGAGAGAAAGAGAAGAATGAAAGAGAGTTCAAGTGGGTGAGTTATTGCATGGCCTTGAACTAAAAGGGGGCCATCCAGACAAAAGGGGCGGCCGATTTTTGGCTCCCTTTGTCTCTCTCTTGTTTCAAATTTTATAAAAAAAATATACACTCTTGCACCCTTATATTTAAATTAACCATTTTAATTTTAATCACTAACACACATACTATTATTTTTGTCATTGTCTAACTAATTTAAAAATGAACAAATAATCCCATATGAACAAATATATATAATATATATATATATATAATATATATATATATATATTATATATATATATATATATATATATATATATATATATATTATATTATAATATATAAACTTGTTCATTTGCAAAAGCAATGATTTAGAAAACCCTTTCTAAATTGGGTTTATATTTATTTGTTTGATCTAATCAACAAATAAATATTTGTCGTGTTTGTTTGGCTTGTTATTGGGTATGACCCGACTTGGATCATATCATACTAGCCACATCATTTAATATGTATCTTGGGCAGATCAATTCTTTCAATCTCCCACTTGCACAAGATCATAGAAGATTGATGCAAGCAACAAATAACGCCTAGCAACGGTTTGCTACCCCTAATGTATATGACTAAGTGCCATTCAATAACATCATCCTTTTCAAGTACCTTACTTGAATATGTTTTAGGTGAATTAATCATCTATCCTTTTGTTGCAGATGTCATGTTAAATCCAAGAGACACAAAATTGTCATTCTCTGATGATTTAACTTTAACAGGCCTTAGACATCTAACTCTCAACGAATAAGGGGAACAAATTCCATCTTGACTACATACGTCTCCACAATCACCTCATGTCATACCTGAACTCAGCCTTATGTACTGCCTTTTCAGAACAGCAAAGGACTAAGTCAAAGTACAATACTTGGTGAATATCAAGACCCAATATGTATCTCAGGTCTGAGGATAGATGATATTCGACTTTACTCAAAATCTCTTATGACTAATCAGAAAGATTCCATGCAGAAATAATTGAGAGCGGGTCAGTCCAATATTTATATCCCATAGACATCAATGAACCTTTGGTAGCAACCTCTTGCTCTATATTCATACCTTATGAATATCAACCAATCCAAGTTCATTATAGTCTTACATTCATAGTTGTTCCCACAAGTATGATCGACTACGGACGTTGAGAATAATTCATTTATTCACGGATTTAAACATGCTAAAATAGAAGAACAAATGAAATTATAACCATATAATTAAGTCAAATAACATTAGTTCCAATATCCAAATACAAAATACAACATCAAACCCAATCACTTGAATATCTAAGTCCCATGGTACAAGCATGACCTTCATGCTTTGCCTTTTCAAGGAGCTTTGTGAGTGGATCTGCAACGTTTTTATCAGTGTGGACTTTGCGAATACATATCTTTCCTTTTTCAACTTCATCCCTTATGTAGTGAATCTCCGTTCAATGTGCGAGTCTTTTGATGAGCACGAGGTTCCTTGATTTGAGCAATCGCACCCTCGTTGTCACAAAAGATCTCTAGGGGATCCTGAATGGAAGGGACTACCCCTAGATCGGCTATGAATTTCTTCAGCCATGCAGCTTCCTGTGCTGCCATTGAAGCGACGACGTATTCTGACTCTGTAGTGGACAACACTACGACTTCTTGCTTTGAGCTTTTCCAAGATACAACTCCCCCATTCAGAATAAAGATGTACCCCGATTGAGATCGTGAATCATCTCGATCGGTTTGGAAACTCGCATCCGTGTAACCTTTTACAACGAGTTCCTCTTCACCAGACCGTAGATCAAGAACATGTCCTTAGTCCTCCTTAGGTACTTCAGAATGTTCTTGACAGCCATCCAATGACTATCACCAGGATTTTGCTGGTATCTACTTGTCATGCTTAAAGCGCATGACACGTCTGGTCTAGTGCATATCATTGCATACATGATGGATCCTATAGCAGATGCATATGGGATTGCCTTCATTCTATTTTGCTCTTCCTTTGAGCTTGGACATTGAGTCGTACTCAATATTGTCCCTCTCTGAATAGGTACACTACCTTTCTTAGAGTTTTCCATCTTGAACCTTTTCAAGATTTTGTCAATGTATGCACTTTGATTTAAACCAATCAGCCGCCTTGATCTATCTCTATAGATCTTTATTCCCAGAATATAGGTGGCTTCACCAAGATCCTTGTTGAAAAAAAACTTCCAAGCCAGGTTTTAATGCCTTCCAAGGTTGGAATGTCATTCCAAATAGTAGTATGTCATCAACATACAATACTACGAAGGTTATTGTGCTCCCACTAGCCTTCTTATACACACAAGCCTCATCAACGTTTTTGATGAAGCCAAATTTCTTTACTTCATCATCAAAACGGTGATTCCAACTTCTCGATGCTTGTTTCAATCCATAGATTGATTTCTTTAACTTGCATACTTTGTTAGGATGTTTTGAATCGACAAAACCTTCAGGCTGAACCATATAGACATCTTCCTCAAGATATCCATTTAGGAAAGCGGTTTTGACATCCATTTTCCAAATCTCATAATCATAATGAGCTGCTATGGCATTCAAATCCTTATAGACTTAAGCATTGCAACAGGTGAGAAGGTTTCATCATAATCAACCCCTTGAGTTTGAGTGAAACCTTTTGCTACAAGTCTAGCTTTGTAAGTATCCAAGTTTCCATGCATATCGGTCTTCTTCTTGAAAACCCACTTACATCCAACTACTTTGGAATTAAGAGGTGGCACAACAAGTTCCCAAACTTGATTGTCATACATGGATTGCGTCTCAACGTTCATGGCCTCAAGCCATTTGTCACAATCCAAATTGGACACTGCATCATGATATGTGGTTGGTTCATCTGAATCTACCACATAGCATCCATCCATGAAAAATCCGTATCTTTCAGGTGGATTACTAGTTCTACCACTTTTGCGAACGTTTTGTGTGTATCAATCAACCGCTTGATCATCCTCAACATCCTCATGTTGAGTGCTAGTTTCAACCAAACGTGCATCGGGTTGTGGTTCTTGATCCTCCTCAAGATCCACTGTTCTACTGCTAGTTCCTTCCATAAGGAACTTTGTTTCTAAGAACTCACCCTTTCTGGCAACAAACACCTTTTGTTCCAGTGGATCATAGAAATAATATCCATAGAATCTCTAGGATATTCAACAAAGATACACTTGGTGGATCGGACATCTAATTTGTTTGGGGTGGGAGTCTTAACATAAGCCTCACAACCCCAGACCTTAAGTACGATAGGAATGGAACTCTTCCATGCCATATCTCAAAAGGTGTCTTTTCCACCTTTTTGGTTGGCGCCATATTCAGAATACGGGCGTGGAGAGCAAAGCGAAACCCCAAAATGATAGAGGTAATGTGCTTCTAGCCATCATAGATCGAACCATATCCAATAAGGTTCGATTCCTCCTCTCAGACACACCATTATGTTGTGGTGTTCCAGGTGGAGTGAGTTGTGAGACAATCCCACAACTCCTAAGATGATCTTGAAAAAATCACTTAGGTATTCACCACCTCTATCGGTGCGGAGAATTTTAATTGACTTGTTGAGTTGATTTTCCACTTCATACTTGAAGATTTTGAACATTTCAAAAGCTTCATCTTTGTGCCTTAATAAGTACACGTACCCATAGCGACTATAATCGTCGGTAAAGGTAATGAAGTATCTTTCACCATTCCTAGTCATTGGCTTAAAAGGACCACATACATCCGAATGTATGATACCTAATAAATCTTTTGCCCTTTCGTTATTCCACTAAAGGGTGCCTTAGTCATTTTTCCTTGTAAACAAGATTCACATACATCAAATGAATCACATTCATATGTTTTTAAGAGACCATTCTTTTGAAGTGTTTGTATATGTTTCTTGTTTATATGACCAAGACGGCAATGCCAAAGGTAGGTATCACTCAAATCTAATTTGAGTCTTTTGGTGGTTGCTTGGTATATTGAGATATCATATGTTACGTTTTCATGAACCAATTCATAAATACCATTACAAGGTATAGCCTTAAAATAAAATACATGATTTAAAGAAACATGAATATCATTGTCAACAAACTTGAAATCATAATCATATTGTCTTAAACGGGAAACAGAAATTATGTTCCTAGTCAAACTAGGAGCATATAATACATTGTTTAAAATAACTTCCAAACCACTTGGAAGCTTCAAAATGTAGTCTCCTTGGGCTTCAACGTGAACCTTTGCACCATTGCCCATGAAGAGACTTATTTCCCTTTTGCATAATGCTCATTTCTTTTGAACCCCTGCAATAAATTGCAAATGTGAGTTCCACATCGGTATCTAATACCCATGTGTTAGAAGAAATAACATTTAGCTCAATATGTATCATGTAAATTATACCTGAGGTTTGCCCGGCATCCCTCTTTTCTCTCAACTCTTTGAGATAGACTGGACAATTTCTCATCCAATGCCCTATCTCACCACATTTGAAGCATGGGTCGTTTACAACAACCTTTTGCTTCTTCTCCTTGGGCTTTGGAGGTTCCCCCTAACAACCATCTTCCCCTTTCCCAAACGTGCCCCTTTCCTTTGGCAACAGTTGCCTTAGGAGGGGGTAGAGACCTTCTCCTTCTCCCACCTTCATTAATGGTGAGAACGGGTAAAACCCTTTTACCCATTCCGCCCCGCTGATTTGAGCATCGAATGAAGTTCATTTATGGTCTTGTCCCATCCGTTCATGTTGTAATTCATGACGAATGCCTCAAACCTTTTAGTTAGGCCATTAAGGATCAAATCCGTGGCCAACTCCTTTGAGACAGGACAATTTAGCCTTTGAAGGCGGTCGATGTGGCTTTTCATCTTAAGAACATAAGATGAAACTGATTGGGATTCCTCCATCCGACATGCATGAAGCGCTCGAACCGTTTCGAAGCGCTCCACTCTAGCTTGTTGCTGGAACGTTTCCCGCAACTGAGTGATCATGTCATAGGCTCCATGGAGCTCATACTCCTTTTGGAGTTCGGGTGTCATACTTGCTAACATTAAGCAGAGACTTGGATGGAGTCTTCCATATATCTAACCCAATTATTATAGGCTTCCACATCCTCCTCGTTAGGTTCATCGGGGATGGGATCATCAAGGATGTAGGCCGCTTTTCTTGCTTGAGAACAATTCTCAAGTTGCGGTACCAATCCATGAAATTGTTAGGTGTTAGACGATCCCTTTGAAGGATCGCCCTAAGGGATTGGTTGTTTTGGTTAGGAACATCATTATTAGCGTTGTTGTTGTCGGCCATCTACAAGATTTTACAAAGTCCATTTTAGTAATCGTTGGTATAATTATATATTTCATTTATTAATACCTTTATGTCTCATAGACTATTAATAAATAAAATTTTAGAATCCAACGTTATATTTAATATTGGTTAGGTGACCTTTATCCCATTATTTAAATAAACAAGGTAGTCATAAATGACAATTGCAACCCATTGCAACTTCTAGTGGTATGGGATCGTTTGAACATCTTATGTTATAACGGCATGTTTATCCCATCAACACCTTTTATAAAACACATTTTAGGTGATCCATTCAATATATTTTATAAATCAAGTCGTCCTACTTACACACACGTATGAGTTTACTACATAAGTGGTTAGGTGACCTTTATCCCACAAACATGGTATTCTCACCTCAAGTTACAAGTTCCCTCAAAGTGGTTAGGTGACCTTTATCCCACTAAGAGTTTGCAAGTAACCTAAGTGTTGTGTAAAAGGATGGTGTTTAACTTGTTTTAATTGATGGTTTGTTAATCACATCCAAATATTCAAAACAAGATAACCAAACAATCATATATGCATAACAAAGCATACTAAGTTGAGCACACTTGTTTAGCCAAAACAAGTGTGTCAAAAGGTCTTGTCCTAAGGGTTAAGAACATGACACATGGTTGACAAAAGGAACTCCCACTTGAATCCACATCTTCAAGCATCCTCTTTGTCCATCTTTTCTTCAAGTCTTGATTTTGAGCATCCTTACAAATATGTATCTATACATACATTTTTTAGTAAAGATAAACTCCTAATCTATTATTACAAACCATATGAATGAATAGATTACAAAACAAGACTTGAAACAAAAACTAAATAATTACATGCCCAAATGAATATAACATGACAACCAATCATTCAATCCAAATGGTCTAGGCTTTGTTATGCATAATCAACAACAACATGTTCAAACATACACAAGATAATCGATTTTGGCAGCCCCTTATAGCCCATGTTCTTGGCCAACATAAACCAAGAACAAATGGGTTTAGAACATATAAACAAACATCTAATAATCTAGAGTTTTAAAGATCCTTGTATGCATAAAGTAGCATCTTTAAAACACCAAAAATGGGGGCAAAATCCAGCCCTCTAACTCACGGATTTTTGGTGTCTAGCACCACAAAACCGTGAACTAGTAAGTGAAAAACATGTATGCATATGTATAAGTGGCTCTTGATGCCATTGTAGGGTTTTTAACATGTTTATCAAAGCTCATATAATCTTGTTTATATGAAAACGCAGCGGATTTTATATTTTAAAACATGTTAATAAGATGATTATTAAACCCATTTAGTAAAGAACCCCAAGCCATGGATCATTATACAAATGCATACAATAAAGAACATAAGATACTTAGATGTATATACAACCTTTGTAGCTTCCTAAAACCCAAAGTTGAGAGCTGTGAAAGATGACTTTGTGGCTGAGTTTTCAACCAAGAAAACCTCAAGGAGTGATACCCCAAGCTTGTACAAACACCTTCCTTTGCTAGGGCTTGCACACCAACTTGTAGAGCTCTCCTTTTGTTGAATCTTTTCAGCCAAGAACCCTTCTTTGCAAAGCTGAAAATCCTGATTCTTTTGCTAAAAAACGAGATTTTAGAGTGAGAAAGGAGAGAGCTTCTCTGTGTGTGTGTGAGAGAAAGAGAAGAATGCAAGAGAGTTCAAGTGGGTTGAGTTATTGCATGGCCTTGAAACTAAAAGGGGGCCATCCAAGACAAAAGGGGCGGCCGATTTTTTGGCTCCCTTTGTCTCCCTCTGTTTCAAATTTTATAAAAAAATATACACTCTTGCACCCTTATTATGTAAAATTAAACCATTTTAATTTTATATCACTAACACACACACTATATTTGTCATTGTCTAACTAATTTAAAAAATGAACAAATAATCCCATATGAACAAATATATATATATATATATATATATATATATATATATATATATATATATATATAAACTTGTTCATTTGCAAAAGCAATGATTTAGAAAACCCAGTTTCTAAATTGGTATTTTATTTGTTTGTTTGATCTAATCAACAAATAAATATTTTTCGGTGTGTTTGGCTTGTTATTGGGTATGACCCGACTTGGATCATATCACACTAGCCACATCATTTAATATGTATCTTGGGCAGATCAATTCTTTCAAGAATAGTTCAGCGTGCGATTGAGTCAATCGTGCGACGAGGCTGCTAGAATTCGAAAAATTTTAGGGGTTAACGTGGTTTGCCGCAAAAACTCGAATTTTCACTAACCTAATTACCGTTATGCCGAAAAAAAAAAACTGAATTTATGACACCGTTGACACAAAAAGGATTGCGTTTTGAGTGAAGAACATAATTTTTGTATAAAAAACGATTCAATCATACGCAATCAAGAGCCAAAGCTCTGATACCAATTATGAAGTCGGCTGGATCAATAAACATCCGAGCATGTTCTTGCACATTATGAAGGATAAACAACAGCAAAACCAAGAGACAATCATAACACGAACTATAATTTAATGGTTTCATTGATAAAACCTAATGATTACAAGCTCGTTACAACATAAGAATCAAGACTCTTGGCAAGGGGATATTGAGCATGATCTCCCCTCTCATCCGGCAGCCCTAGGCCCCCGGGCAGACTCCTCTCAAAACCCTTATCTCTCTAGACATTGAAACTGTATATATAGGCCTCGGCCCATATTAGATGTGACTGGGCCCGTTCGTGCGATTGGACCATGCGTATGGTTCAATCGTACGACTGGACCATGCGTATTGTTCAATGTACGACTGGACCATACTTATGGTTCAGTTACGATATCCCAATGCATCTGTTAGTCGCACGGCTAGTCCATTAGCATGGCTCAGCGTACGACTGAGTCTCATTCGCATATGCTCCTGCGAATGACCCAGTTTCATGTGTTTACAATATAGGTGTATACATTAAGCCTAGACTATTCGACAAGCAACGGACACACTATATATGACTAGATATGCTCTAACAGCTTTTGATGCTCGGCCTTCACCTGTAAGCAAGTAAGGCATTTACTCACATACTCCACCACGTCGCGTTTCATACCCGACCACCAATAATCTTTCTTCATGTCTTGATACATCTTTGTGACACCTGGATGAATGGAGTATCGAGTCTTGTGAGCTTCATCCAAAATCTTCACTCGTAGATCCCCAAAACGAGGAACCCACGTTCTCCTAAATCGAGTTTAACACCAAGCGTGTTTTCCCCCAATTCTGCAACCAGACCTCTCATTCTCTCAGAGTTAAGATGATCTTCTTTTAATGCCTCATCTTGAAACTCTTCGACTTGCTTCATGACGTCAGAGGTCATGATCAACTGATAAGCTTTCACCCGAATCGGCTCGGGTCTCTCCTTTCGGCTAAGGGCGTCTACCACCACATTGGCCTTGCCGGATGGTAATGGATCTCGCAATCATAGTCCTTATGAGCTCCAACCATCGTCTCTGCCTCATGTTTAGATCCTTCTACTCAAATAAGTACATCAAGCTTTTGTGGTCGGTGAATATGGTGCACTTCGTCCCGTAGAGATAGTGCATCCAAATATTTAGCGCAAAGACCACGGCTGCTAGCTCCAAATCATGAGTAGGATAATTGACCTCATGAACCTTCAACTGTCGGGATGCATAGGCTATAACCTTCCCTCTTTGCATTAACACGCACCCTAATCCCAAATAGGAAGCATCAAAATAAACCACCAGATCTTCACTTCCATCGGGTAATGACATAACAGAAGCTTGAGTCAACCTCGCCTTCAGTTCATTGAATGCTTTCTCTTGAGCTTGACCCCATATAAACTTTACATCTTTTCGGGTCACTTGGTTAGTGGAGAAGCGATCTTGGAAAAGTCTTGGATGAATCTTCTGTCGTAGCCTGCCAACCTAAGAAGCTACAAATCTCAGATGGCGTCTTTGGTGACTTCCATTGCATAACCGCCTCCACCTTTTTCGGGTCCACCATATCCCGTCAGGATTCACCACGTGACCCAAGAATTGAACTTCACGCAACCAGAATGCACACTTGGAGAACTTGGCGTACAACTTCTCCTCCTCAATGTCTCCAAAACTCCCGAATGTGATCAGCATGTTCTATCTCGCTCATCGAATAAATCAAGATATCGTCAAACACAATCCTGATTTATCCAACATCGGCCGACACACCGGTTCATAAGATCCATAAAAGTAGCGGCGCATTGGTCAACCAAAAGACATGACAACTCGTAGTAACCATAGCGCGTGCGAAAAGCTGTTTTAGGGATATCCTGCTCCTTCACCTTCAACTGATGGTAACCAGATCAAAGGGCTATCCTTGAAAACCAACTGCACCTGAAGCTGATCGAACAAATCATCTATTCTCGTAGGGGGTGGTTCTCACCGTCAACTTGTTCAGCTCGTGTAGTCAATGCACTCCTCATACTGCCGCCGTCTTCTTCTTTACAAACGGACCTGATCCCCCAAGAGAGATACTCGGTCCTAATTCAATGAAAACCCTTAATCAGCAACTCTTGCAACTGCTCCGTTAACTCTTTCATCTCCGTCGGAGCCAAAATCGAAATACGGTGCCTTGGCAACAGATAGGGGCACCCTTATCCAGATCAATCTAAAACTAATCTTTCTTTCAGTGCACTCCACAAGGTGGGTACATCACAATAGCTCAAGGGATACAAACTGCTTTTCAACAACTTCAAAATACTTGCTTTTGTGTCTCAAATTTTTGATAAGGTTTTAAGGTAGTATGTACAACAGAAGTTTAGTCCTAAAAAGGACTATGTCATCCCGAGGATCGACTTCTTAATTTTGCCTCAAATATAATGTTAGGATCATTGATCTACGTTTGATTGATTAGAGAGTATAGCAGCGGAATTCTAACAATGAATTAGCCAATTCACAAGAACGAAAAGATATTCAATGAAGAACAAAAACGGTTATAGATAGAGAGAATTCTGCAAATAATTTCATTCAATATTCGCTTTCGTGGTAACGGAATGTCACACTTACAATTAGGTCGACACCTCTTATATAAGAGATGTGACGTCTGCTGATGTCACTTGATAGTGACATCTAACAGAATTATTCCAACTGAAACACAACTACTGAAGATGTCAAAACAGCTGACATCTTCTACAAAAATACTAAGTGTTATCAGTTACTACAACTACTGAAAAACATAAAACTACTGACATAACGACTGAAGAACAAGCTCTTCAGTCGTTTTACAAAACTACTACTGAAGTAAAACATAAAACTACTGATATCACAACTACTGAAGAAGTACTCTTCAGCTGTTGTGACAAACTACTGAAACTTCAGTACTTGGTCTTCAGACTTGAACTTCAGACATTTTATCAGCTGATGACTTCAGTAGATATCATCAGCTGATGTCTTCAGTCTTTGTCTTCAGACTTTGTACACCAGTTGTTTCTTCACACTTGTAGACTCTTCAGCTGTTGTACTTCAGTACTTGGTCTTCAGCTTCAGCACTTGTGTTCTTCAGCTTTCACTTCAGCACTTGTGTTCTTCAGCTGTGAGCTTCAGCACTTTAGTCTTCAGCTGTTGAAGTCTTCAGTACTTGATCTTCAGCTGTTGAAGTCTTCAGCACTTTGTGTCGAACTGCTGATGAAGCCTTCAGCAGTTGTTGTGATATCATGTGGGACTTAGAGGTTTTCTGATCTTGGCTCATTGGTTCTTTTGGTCCAACAACTCCCCCTGAACCAATGCAGCCAAAACCTCTAATTGATTTATTTTCCCACTTATTGTTGGCAAATGGTTGGTCTTTTTCCTTCTTGATCAGTAGAGAAGATGACCCATATAAGCACTGCCTGGGAAGAAATCTCAAGTTTGTTTGGCAAGGTATGAATGGGAACTCTGTTTTGGGAACTGGACACAGAGTTGTTATCCCATTCATGAGATCTACTTCCCCATTATGAGTCTGTACGACTCTCGAACATAGGCCTCAAGGAGAACAACCTGTTCCTCCTTGGAGAGTTCTTCTACTCTTCCTTCAAAGAAGAACTCTGGACCATAGTACTCAGATAAGTACTTCACAGTCCTGCCATTCTTCAACTCCACAGTAGTTACCTCCCTATAGACAAATTCATCAGGATGAGTGCCCTCAAGGAGTAACTGGAGCTCATTCTTCTTATGTCTTCAAGCTTCTTATATAATAACCCCTTTTTGATCATCTTGTTTTCCAGTAAGGCTTGAGGGGTCATTTTTGATTGATGAGCCTTCTTGAATTCATCGATTATTTCCCATGGTGAGACTACAATGCCAACATGATTGTAGAGTCTATTGTTTTTCTAACCTGGCCATTGTATCTGTGTGGAATGGATCTTTTGTGATTCTAGAACTCACCTTGGGGTCTGGCCATACTCTCACTCTCTCCTTCTGATACTAAATGTGTGTCTGAGAGTGTACAGCCTCTGAGCATGCCCTTTCATGGCTTGTATAGATGATGACTGAGGAAATTCCTTGTCAACCATCTTCAGTAGTTGCTCATCGTGCTGCTTCTGCTGTTCTTCATCTTCTATTTTGACTCTAACCGTTTCCCTTTGTGAGTCAGGTGTGATCATGGTTGACTCCTGGGTTCTGGTAGCTTTAGAACAGCAGAGAGTGGCAGACTATCATCTTCATCCTCTTCTTCTTCATCTTCTTCTATCCTCAGCACCCTTCTCCTCCTTCTAGGTGCATCACTGGATGATGGTTGGGTTTGTTGTGGTAAGGAATTGGTTTTGAAGGTTGAGGATGTTTGGATTTGGGTTTTGAGATTGGTTTGGAGATTTGAGGGGTAGGCTGTTTTTGAGTGGGTGATTTGGAAGGTTGTTCAAGCATTTTGGTTGTGAGTTTGGCTTTTGTTAGTCTTGCCATTTCAAACCTTTTTCCAGCCCCAGCCTCATCAAGTGCTTCAATGATTATCCTCTTATGAAATTGCTCAGACAAACAGATTCTGGTGGCTATAGCCAGAATGCTGTCTCTGGTCCATGAACGAATCTCCATCATGATCTTCCTAAGTATTTGGCAATGAATCGAATCATGATCTCCAATCTCTCTTTCTCCAGCACATCATCCCAGCCCATCTGTTTTGAATTTCCTCTACTTCCAACCTCCTGATCTCACTGTCTAGTGTGGCTGTGTCAAAGCCTTGCTTGAAGAGTTGCTCAATGATTTTGTCCATGGATCGCTGTGTGTCATCTGCATCTTTTACCAGCTCTTCCAAGGATTTTCTTCAGCATTCGTTGATCACCAGCACTTTTCTTTCTTTTGTAAGTGATCAGTTGTTGTCCTTTTCTTTTTCCAACTCCTGGTTTTCTTGTGCCTTCTCATCCTCAGTTCTTTTTCTTTTCTTTTCTTTCACTGCAGTACTCTCCCCCTTTTTGGATGCATTGGTGGCAGGGGTTTGTACCGCAGAAAGTTTCTTTTGCACAACATCATCAATGAGTGGTTGTAGACTTGAGGAGATCCTCTCATCAATGGCTTTATAAACAATGTCATTGATGATGGGAGTGATGAGAGGTAGGGATTGTTGGAATACAGCAACCATCTGCTCTGGGGGGTTCTGTCCCGGAGAGATAGTGCCAAAAGCAGAAGCTGGAGGCTCAGTGAAGTGAGAGGGTAAAGTGTTTGGGGAACCTTCAAATGAAGGTGCCATCTGTGGGTTGGTGGGGGCAGATGGACTTACATCCTGAGACTTCTTGGCAAGCAGTTCTTGTAGTCTGCTTACCTCAGCCTCCAGGATGGTGTTGTGGGCTAGAACGTCATAGAAAAAGCCCAGGTCATCATCAGCAGAAGCTGAATCACCTGACCTCCTGCTTGTAGCAGGATGTACATGCACTGGGTGTAGACCAGTTTAGCATGTGCCCCTTTTTCTTGGAACTGGGGACTTCCAGCCTCAGGACTATGTCCTTCATCAGCTGTTGCCTCTAGTGAGGTCTTAGCAATGTTACCAGCCTCATTCTGATCATGTGCTGATGCAGAAGAGGTGGCAGCCTCACTAGATGTTCTAATCTCCCTATCCACACTAGGAGATAGAACTTGTAAACCCCGTTTGTGGGTTGTCAGAAGCATGGTGATCCTCTTCCTCAATGTCTGTGGTTCTCCCCTTTGTTGGTGGTTGTTGGGGAGGAGGAGAGGCATGCAACTGAGTCAGCACGTTTGCAATAATTATGGTTGGACTTTGGGGGGCGTTGCATGGGGAGATGGGGTAAAGCAGTGTGCACCTGGGGAGGATGGTGCTCTTCAATGGCAATCTCCTCAAGTGAGGAAGATCCCAGATGTGTGGTACCCCTTGTGTGGTGGCTGCAGGCTCCTTTTGAGAGGAATCCTGAGCGGCTATGGCTGGTAGAGTCTTTGATACTGCTGGGGGGTTTAAACCAGCAAGTATATCCTGCGTTGGTGGTACAGGAGCATCTTCAGGGGACTCATCTCCCTGAATAGCTGTTTTGGGTTGTTTGGTTTTGGTTTAGTGGGGACTTTGGTTCTGGTGGAGGAAGCTGTGGGTTCCCTGTGCTTGGGCTTTAGCATTCGGGCAGCTTCTTTGAGTGTAAGGTCTGAGTTGTGCCTGGAGTATACCTCAGCCAAAACAGCTGGTGCAGGGACTCCAAGGCCAACAAGGCCATCAGATTTTAATTCATCCAAATAATGGCCATCAGAAACCTGGGATATAATGGCCATCGGTTTGCCATGGTTTCTGAGCCAAGTTCTTTATTTCTAGAAACACGATTTCAGAAAAATTTAGCGTTTGGTGTTCTAGAATAGAATACAATACCTGTTGCCATGGGATGACATTTGATCCCAAGAAGATGTCTTGGAGGCTAAGCAGACATTACCATGTGAAAAATGACTTTCTCAGTCATGGAAATGTTTCTTTAGAACTTTGTAGCCCGAAGATCACCTTCATACCCATGATTGATAAATGACATATCTTATGCCCTTTGGGTATGCAGTCACAGCGGTGGAGTCGTGTAAGTGTAATGCCTGACGAATGATGTCGGCTGTAACGACCACTGGTTTCTGGTTGACAAGGACCGAACAGAGATCTGGCCGGTAGACTCATCAGTATGAACAAAAGCATTTGACCAGAATTGACTGAGGGATTCAGGGTAGATGGTCGGATTCAAGAGAAAGGCTGTGCGATATGGGGAATCCACCATTAAGTCAATGGCATATCATATTTGTTCCAGAAAGCCGACTTTGTAAGGTAAGCAACGCAGTTATGTCGTGGTTTCAGACTCATGGTCGCCATGTTTGAGAGAGAGAAGTTCAGAAAATAACGGCTAATGAAACATTAGAGAAGAGGACAGGTATTTATAGGTAGAGGTGAGAAATGACTGAAGGGTTTGGTGTTAGTCATCAGTAGTTTAACCGACTGTTGACATGGTATTACCCTTTCAGACGTTGAAACAGCTGAAGTCGTGGTTTTAGGCATCAGCAGTTAGAAAACTACTGAAGCCATGGTTTTGACTTCAGATGATGAAACAACTGAGGACTTGGTGTTTGTCATCAGTAGTTGTGAAACTACTGAAGACAGTGGTTTTGTCATCAGTTGTTGTAAACAGCTGAAGACTTGGTGTTAGTCATCAGTAGTTATAAAAACTACTGAAGACATGGTTTTGCTTCAGTTGTTTAGAATGAAACAGCAGTTGTAGAAACAACTGAAGAGAAAGTTCTCTTCAGTAGTTTTCGTCAATTCATAGCCTTTCAGCTGTTTCATACTGTCCTCAACACTTACTCATCAGACTTTGCATCTGCTTTTCAGGTGTTTCATAGGACGTCAGTACTTATCTGTTTGTACTGATTTCAGTAGTTGTAACTACATCAGTAGTTTTAAACAAAATAAGTACTTCAGTACTTGTGAGGCATTTAGCCGTCAGTAGTTATAAAAACTACTGAAGGTGAAAGGACTCATCAGTACTTATATGTGACATGGTTACCAATGATCACCAGTACTTTTTACTGAAATCATCAGTAGTTGTCACTTATTCTAGCTGCAGCATACCAAGCCTTACACAAGGTTTGGAAAGTAGAACTATCCAAAGGCTTAGTAAAAATATCTGCAAGCTCATCAGCACTAGGCACAAACTTAGGATCAATCAGACCTTTTTCAAAACAATCCCGAATAAAGTGATGTCTGATCTCTATATGTTTGGTCCTAGAGTGCTGGACTGGATTTTTGACAATACACAGAGCTGAAGCACTATCCATTAATAATGGAGTCTTAGTCTCTGTAATGCCATAATCCAGAAGTTGGTTCTGAAGCCAGAGTACCTGAGAAGTGCAACTTGCAGCAGCAATGTACTCGGCTCAGCAGTTGATGTAGCAACAGATGTTTGTTTCTTACTCTGCCAGGAAATCAAACAGTTGCCTAGGAATTGACAACCACCAGAAGTTGACTTTCTAGTTAACTTGCACCCTGCATAGTCACTATCTGAAAAAGCAACTAATTTGCAAGAGTGTCCAGTGGAATACCATAAACCCAGAGATTGTGTACCTTGCAATATCTAAAGATTCTTTGACTGCAATCAAATGAGACTCTTTAGGAGCAGCCTGAAATCTAGCACAAACACATGTAGCAAACATAATCTGGTCTAGAAGCTGTTAAATACATCAAGGACCCAATCATACATCTGTAAAGTGTTTCATCAACAGCTTTACCTTTTTGATCTGCATCCAGTTGTGTGGTGTTGCACATGGGAGTAGAACAGGGCTTACAGTTTTGTAAATCAAACTTATTCAAAAGATCTTTTGTATATTTTGACTGATGAATAAAGGTTCCATCAGCCTTTTGTTTATTTGCAAGCCTAGAAAGAACTGTAATTCTCCCATTGCACTCATTTCAAACCTCTTTTTCATTAATGTTGTAAAATCATCACACAACTGGGGATCAGAGGATGCAAAAATGATATCATCAACATAAATCTGAACAAGTAGCTTATGCTGATCCACCTTCTTAATAAACAAAGTTTTATCAATGGAGCCTCTAGTGAAATTATTCTTAAGAAGAAAAGTGGAAAGTGTCTCATACCAGGCTCTAGGAGCTTGTTTCAACCCATAAAGAGCCTTATCAAGTTTATACACCCATTCAGGATGTTTATTATCCTCAAAACCTGGTGGTTGACACACATAAACTTCTTCCTTTATTTTACCATATAAAAGGCACTTTTGACATCCATTTGAAAAACTTTAAGATTGTGGAATGCAGCATAGGCTAAAACAATCTGATTGCCTCTAGTCTGGCTACAGGGGCAAAGGTTTCATCATAGTCAATACCTTCTTCTTGTGAAAACCCCTGTACAACCAGTCTAGCCTTGTTCTTAACAATAAGCCCATTTTCATCAGTTTTATTCCTAAACACCCATTTAGTGCCTATTGCACACTTACCTGGGGGAAGAGGAACCAGTTCCCACACTTGCTGTTTCTTGAACTGAAGTAGCTCAAGCTGCATGGCTTCACCCATCCATTGTCTCTCAAGCAACATGGTAGTTCTTTGCTCTAGCTGACTGATGAAGAGAGCATAGAAGCAGAAGTTAGACAATTGACTTCTTGTTGAAACACCAGCATTGATATCACCAATAATCTGAGACATTGGGTGATTCTTCAGTTCTTGATAAACAATGAGATTTGTGCAAGTGTTTGTAGGACCTTCAGCAGCAGATGTTGATGCAGACTCTTGAAACCAAGAATTAGATGGTAACTCAAAAGATGTAGAGGAATCAGAGATCTCATCAGCATTTGTTGTGGATGGAACTGCTGAAGCTACAGGAACATCAAATTTAGCAGACACAGGCATTGGTCACTAAACTTGAATAGGTGAGTATTGATATTATCATCATCATCATCAATACCACCAGGTGGAAGACATGCTGCAGAAGATGATTTATCCACATGATCTGCAACAGCTGGAGGTTGATAAGGAACATATTGCAGTATGTCCAAATCAAACAACTCCACAGGTTTTGTGGAATCTTGTCCAAAGGAGATTCATTAAACTTCACATGCAAAGTTTCTCTTCAACTATCTTTGTTCTGCAGTTGAAGACTCTGTATGCCTTGCAAGTAGATGAATAACCACAAATACCCTGCATCCACCTTAGGATCAAATTTTTGGAGTTGATCCTTTGTGTTGAGAATAAAAAGGGACACCCAATGCTTTGAAAAATGAAATTAGAGGAGCCAAGTGATGGAGAACTTCATATGGAGTCTTCATCAACCTCTGATTTACTAAGACTCTATTCTGCACATAGCAAGCTGTGTTAACAGCTTCAGCCCAAAAGGTCAGTGGCAAACCAGAGTCAGCCAGCATGGACCTTGCAGCTTCAATTAGGGTCCTGTTCTTTCTCTCCACTACTCCATTTTGTTCTGGAGTCCTTGTATGCTAAACTGCCTTTTGATTCCCTTTGAAAGATAGAAGTCATCAAGTGTATGGTTTTTGAATTCAGTTCCATTGTCACTCCTAATACACTTGACTGGAAGGGAATACTGCTTCTCAACATACAACACAAAGTGAATAATCTTCTGAGCAACCTCATCCTTTGAATGTAGAAAGAAAGTCCATACAAATCTGGAGTAATCATCCACAATTACCAGACAGTATTTCTTCTTTCCATGCTCATCACTCTCACAGGACCAAATAGATCCATATGCAGTAATTGCAAGCAGGCAGTGGACTTAGGCTCTTCAATAGGAGGGAATGAGACTTTGTGCTGTTTTCCTTTTAAACACAGTGCAGGTTTCATCACAGTGGAACTCCTTTATTGGTAAGCCTCTAACTAAACTATTGTGGATTAGCTGATTCATGTTTTTGAAATTACATGACCCAGCCTTCTGTGCCACAGTTTAGATTCTTGAGAAGAGGCTTTGGAAAATAGGCAAGGATTGCCTCTGAGATCTATTTTCTTGGAAAGATCTAAGGCATACACTCTTCCTGTCCTGTTGGCTCTCAGGAGAGTGTGATCATCCAACACCTTATCAATCAAATACAGAACTTTGGATGACAGAATCCTACAGTTCTGACTGGTGAAAAGAGCAACATGGCCTTTATCACACATTTGACTGACACTCAAGAGATTGTACTTGAGATTTTCCACATGATTAACATCATCAAACTTTATTTCTCCATTGGAGACAAAGCCGTTGCCAATGATGTAACCCTAGCATCATTGCCAAAAGAAACAAACCCCTTCTTTCCTTGAGAGTAGTCATGAAGAAGAGAGTTGTTTCCAGTCATGTGCATAGATCCCCCACTGTCTACATACCAGATGCTACTTTGGCATGTTGAAGAACCCTGCAATAATAAACAATCAGTTAGTTTTGGAGACCCAAACCTTTTTGGTTTTGGGCCTGGTCTCATCAACAGATGGTAAACTAACAGGTTTGTTGAAACAACAGCCTGAGAGGAAGAAGATGGTGAAGAAGAGGAATCCTTTGGCTTGGACCTCCTTTTCTGTGGTTTCAACATAGGAACATCTAATTGGTTAACTCTTCCCAATAGATGTTGAACCATCATAACCAGCTGTGTCTTGATTTTGTGATAAAGCTTCAGCTCATCAGACACATTGCCAGTGGAGTTTGATAAGTTCCTATGTTGCACCTTCTTCTTCTGAGCAATCTCAGCTGTTACCTGTTTAACCCCTTCCTTTTTGGATTTCTTTGTGGACTTAAGGGTTACAGGATTTGATGTTGCTGATACAAATGTGGTCTCAAACTCAGTTTTCATTTTTACCATCTTGTCTTTAATTTCCTCTTTATGTTTGAGTTTGGATCCTCTTTTGTACCAGCAATCATCTGTAAGATGATTGAACAAACCACATACTTCACATGGTTTCTTCTTCATCTTATGTTGATCATCAACTAAAGAGGATGAAGCAACTGAAGACTTGCTCTTCAGTGCTTTGGAAGCATTGTTTGCTTTCTTGACTTCCTCTTTAGTAGTCTTCAAACTCTTTCTACTGACAGTTTTCTTCTTTTCAGTACTGGCAGTAGTTGGAGTTTGAACTTCAGGTGTTAATCTTGCTCTCTAGTCCTTTCAGGACTTTTAGATTAACTCCTGAGTTGATCAACTCATTGATCATATGAGTGTCAGCAGTGGAACCATCAACATCAGCTGATAGGTTCTGAGAGGGCTTGGTGCTGACTTCTACTTCTGATAGTGCTGATCAGAAAGTAGATCACATGAAGAAATGGATTGGTTATTACTCTCACCATCAGATTCTACCTCTGCTTTGGGAGTAAAATCTGTAGGTGGAGCAGTGTGATTGTAACCAATGCCAAACTTCACATTGGAAGCAGATTGCTTACTAAGAGCATTTCAAAACCTTTGCATGATTGTACCCATCTATCACACTCTACCTGGGTGACTGCAAGGGTTTCCTTGAGATCTTTATACTTCTCTAGAAGTATCTCTTCCCTAGCCTTATCATCAATTGTTTGACATTTAAGTTTGTAAATCCCATCATTCTTATCATTAAGCACAGACTCAAATTTAGCTTTGCTTTTGGAAATAATTTGTTCTAGCTCAATGTTCTTGTTGATTAAAGCTACATTTGCTTCTTTAATAGATGCAAATGCTGCTATACATGTTTCAGAAAACAATTTGGCTTTTGCCTCAGAGGATACCTGTGATACCTTTGGTGTAGAGGCATTAGTGGATGAAGTATAGCAGAATCCAAAGCCATAAGAGCTATATTTCCAAAGGGACTTTCACCACCATGTTGACCAGCACCTGAGAAGTTTGTTCATGACCAGACAAGTCATCTGGTAAACTGCTCCAGTCAACAACTCCTAGGGTGAAGAAGTTGTGTTGTTGAGGTTGAGTTTGTTGATGAGATTGGGAAGGTTGTGGTTCAGGCAATGCTTGTGGTTGTTGTGCAATTGGAGCTTGAACAGGATTTGGTTGAGGCATATAATAGCAGGGATAAGGATATGACATTTGACCCTGGGGAACAAAGTATGCAGGAGATCTAGGATGTGAATGATGACCAGAACCAGCAGGATGTTGCCCTCTGTTTTGTGTACTAGTACTAGGAAAAGTCACAAAGGGTGCAGAAGAGTTAGATCCAGTTGATCTACACTCTCTTGCAAAGTGTCCCAGCCTTTGGCATTTGTGACACCTCAACTTACTCTTGTCAAAACCAACTTTGGTTTTGCCAGAGAGTCCAGGAAATTTCCTGCCAGTTCTCTTATAGAACTTCTGAGATCTGATATTAATCAATGCCATTTGGCTCAGAATATCCATCTCTTCTAGATCATCATCAGCTATTCCTTTCAAATCATCCATGATGAAGCATAGATTGTCACTATTACTACCAGAATGACTCTCAATACCAACAATGCATGATCAGAACTATTTGAAGAGAAATCAATATGCTCATCATAATTGCTTTCAGATGCAGCATATTCTGACTCATGACCAACCAAGGCAGTATTCCTGGTACAAAGTCATCAGTGAGCTTTCCTGATAAGGACAGTTTCCTCTTCTGCTCTATCTCTCTTTCGAATGTAAGCAGTTTCCCATGAAGTTGGGTGAGAGATAGGCTATCCAGATTTGCACTGGAGCGTAGGACAATAGTGTATGTGTCCCATCTCTCAGGCAGTGATCTGAGGAACCTGTTATTCATCTGGCTATTGGTGTATTCCTGTTTCACCATTTTCAGCTCAGAGATCAAGCAGAAAAACGCTCAAACTGTTGAGTCAGTGTCTCACCCTTTCTATGAGAGAATGTCTCATATTGTTAGGCAAGGATTTCTCTGTTGTTTGCTAAGACCTCATCTGTGCCACCGAATTGTTCCTTCAGGGCATTCCAGAGATCATGAGCACTTCATGATGCATAAGCCCTGAATAGATTTCATTAGGCAGTGCCATGGCCAGAATTCCATGGGCTTTAGCATCAATCTCAAACAGTTTCCGATCTTCATCAGAGTATTGTTCCTTCTTCTTCGGAACCATTTGATTGGTTTCCGGATTGTTCACCATAGGCTTATGTGGTCCATGTACCACAGATGTCCAACAACCTGAACTGTTAACAGACAGGTGATGAAGCATTCTTCGCAGCCATATGTTATACTCGGTCCTAACCAGCATCGGGGGCTTGGTTGAGGAACCGGTATTGTGAGGATCATTAGAAGGAGTAGTCATCTCAGATTCAATCAAATTCAATTAAGCTAAAACAAATTTAGAACAAAACACAACAACCAATTGAACCAAGAGAGATCTCAGAATAAATGAACGAAAGCGTCAGAAATTCAATAATCTATAACCAGTTCTTGCGAATATGCTCATTCAATCAAACATAGATATCAATTAGCAATTTCAATGATCAATTGTTAGATCGATCAATGATTAACCTGCTCTGATACCACTTGTTAGGATCAGTGATCTACGTTTGATTGATTAGAGAGTATAGCAGCGGAATTCTAACAATGAATTAGCCAATTCACAAGAACGAAAAGATATTCAATGAAGAACAAAACGGTTATAGATAGAGAGAATTCTGCAAATAAATTTCATTCAATATTCGCTTTCGTGGTAACGGAATGTCACACTTACAATTAGGTTGACACCTCTTATATAAGAGATGTGACGTTTGCTGATGTCACTTGATAGTGACATCTAACAGAATTATTCCAACTGAAACACAACTATTGAAGATGTCAAAACAGCTGACATCTTCTACAAAAATACTAAGTGTTATCAGTTACTACAGCTACTGAAAAACATAAAACTACTGATACTATAACGACTGAAGAACAAGCTCTTCAGTCGTTTTACAAAACTACTGAAGGTAAAAACATAAAACTACTGATATCACAACTACTGAAGAAGTACTCTTCAGCTGTTGTGACAACTGCTGAAACTTCAGTACTTGGTCTTCAGACTTGAACTTCAGACGTTTCATCAGCTGATGACTTCAGTAGATATCATCAGCTAATGTCTTCAGTCTTTGTCTTCAGACTTTGTACACCAGTTGTTGATCTTCAGCACTTGTAGACTCTTCAGCTGTTGTACTTCAGTACTTTGGTCTTCAACTTCAACACTTGTGTTCTTCAGCTGTTCAGCTTCAGCACTTGTGTTCTTCAGCTGTTCAGCTTCAGCACTTGTGTTCTTCAGCTGTTGAGCTTCAGCACTTTAGTCTTCAGCTATTGAAGTCTTCAGTACTAGATCTTCAGCTGTTGAAGTCTTCAGCACTTTGTCGAACTGCTGATGAAGCCTTCAGCAGTTGTTGTGATATCATGTGGGACTTAGAGGTTTTCTGATCTTGGCTCATTGGTTCTTTTGGTCCAACATATAAGGACCTTTATGTCTTGGATCTATCAAAGGCCTCCACAACGGATCATGAAGTTCAGTGTTTCTTGTCAAAAGCTACTAAGAAGGATTCTATCTCCTGGCATAGGAGAATGGGACACATTAATCCATGAAAGATGAATCACTTGATCTAGAATGATCTAGTGAGAGGAGTTAATGTCACAAACATCCAACTTCCTGATTTTTGTGTTGCATGCAAGAAGGGCAAACAGACTAAGAACTCTCATAAGGAAAAGAAAGTTCATTCCATCGAACTTCCACTTGAACTTCTCCACATGGATTTCTTTGGTCCAGTCAGTACAAGAAGCATCGCAGGTGATTTGTACTGCTATGTCATTACTAATGACTACTCAAGATTCTCTTAGGTGATGTTTCTGAAATCCAAATCAGAAACATTTGAGTCATTCAAGGAATTAGTAACTACTCTAGAGTCCCTATACAAGCTAAAGGTATGACAAGTACGCTCAAACAATGGAACTGAGTTCAAGAACCAATGGATGGAGGCATACTGCAAGGAAAAGGGAATTGTGCACCAGTTCACTTCTGCCTACACTCCTCAGATGAACGGTGTTGCTGAAAGAAAGAATCAGAGCTTGATAGAGACTACACGGACTATGCTAGCAGACTCGAAACTGCCTATCCAATTCTGGAATAAGGCAGTTGCAAATGCGTGTTACATGTTAAATCGAGTTTTGGTAGTTAAACGCCATGGCAAGACGTGTTACGAGTTACTACAATGACGTAAACCTAATATAGAGTATCTCGAGCCGTTTGGCGCACCGTGCACCGTACTAAAGAAGACTCAGGAGGGAAAATTCGTGGAGAAGTCTGAAGAAGGTATCTTTCTAGGATACAACATACCGAACAAGAGAGTTTACAACAACTTGATGGGTCAAGTAGAAGTGTGGTGTAACGTGGACGTTTAGAGATACACCACCCCTCCTGCTAGAAAAGGACCCGCTTTCTTTTTCGACTATGATGGATTCTTCAAGTCCTTCAACATCCCTGTCTCCACGTCTGATGATGAGTTAGCAGCAAAGTTGATGTATGATGTTCTAAACACACCATCTCAGGAATCTACATCATCTGGCTCACAAGGTGATTCATCTACCAACTCAAGGGGAGCACTCGAGGTAAGTGACTCAGCCTCTGATGATGAAGCCGTGGAAAATGATCAGGACACTCAGGAGCAACAGGTTCCTCCTACTACAAGTCCACAAGCATCTGACATTTATGCCTCTGAGTCTTAACCTCACACTCCTACTGCCTCAGATCCGGAACCTAACGTTCATAATCTTGATTCTGAGGTAATTGTTCCAACCACTCCTGGATCACGCCTAAATGTCTATAATCCTTTGGATAATGTCATAGGGAATGTCAGATCAGGAGTTCAGACCAGAAATCAACTCTATTCAGTTGATTATGCCTCAGTGATAGAAAAGGGATACCTTCACAATGGTGCATATCGTTGTTTTGTGTCTTAATTGAGCCAAAATACATCAATGAGGCCCTAAATGATGAGGCATGGGTGAGTGCCATGCAAGAAGAACTTCTGTAGTTCAAGAAGTTAGGTGTATGGACTCTGGTAGATAGACCTAAAGGTGCTAAGGTAATTGGTATCAAATGAGTCTTGAAGTGTAAGAAAGATGATCAAGGAGTCATCATCAGGAACAAGGCTCGACTTGTAGTTCAAGAATTTCGACAAGTTGAGGGAATAGATTACATTGAAGTGTTTGCACCCGTGGCAAGAATGGAAGCCATGCCTATATACCTATATATAGTGCTATTTGTTGAGAAATACACAAAAAAACCATTTTTCATTATTTTATTTTCTACTCTTCACTCTTTTCTCTATATTGATAACTAGTGATATTCATTATCTAATTTGGTTAATTATTTATCTCATCATAATATGTAGATACATGTGTTAGTTTCTGAGCTTAATATAAAATGTCTTTATTGTCTTACACATATGTAATAGAATGGGTACTAAATGAAATACAATGTGTGGTTGTGCTTATAATGTTGAATATTTCATTGCTTAGTATGTAATAATGCTTATTGAACTTACTATATAGGTTTCTAGTTGTTTGAATAAATCTAAGTCAAATAATGATTGTGAAACATATTCAAAATTAATCATATGAAGTTCTCATGCGAATGGCCTATGCTAATGGACCATACGCATGAACAACTTCATGCTAATGAACCAGTCGCACGACTGAACCAGGAGACTGGATCAGTCACATGATTGTAACATGAGATTGACTCAGTCGCATGACTGAACACTCAGTCATGCGAATGGATCAACCACATGACTGAACCATGCTAATGGTTCAGTCGCCCAAATGAGAAACCCTAACCTATAAATACCACTTAAATCGTGGAAAAACATAACACTTCGAAAACCTATGTACTAAATCATACCCTAGCCGTCCAGAGACCTCTAAGAACCCGTTCCAAGTTCATATATCGCATTAGATCAATTACCAATCGTTCTTAACGTTTAGATTCAATCTACAATTGTTTCTATGTGCGTTCTCACTGATTGGATTGCCAATCAAATAGGATTCCATACTATTTGATTCAGTATACACGTATTTCAGTTAGTATTTCGTTCAATACACGATCCTAATAAGTGGTATCAGAGCTTTGGCTCTTGATTTACGTGTGATTCAATCGTTTTTTATATAAAAATTATGTTTTTTCACTAAATACGCAATTTTTTCGTGTCAGACGGTGTCTTAGACGTATCCTATTCGTAAAGTTTAACTTTTTCCGGCATACGGCAATTAGGGTTAGTGAAAATTCGTGTTTTTGCGTCCAAAACACCTTAAACCTACGAATTTTCGAAATCCAGCAGCTTCAGTCACATGATTGACCCAATCGCATGACTAAATACATACGCATCCCTCATACGCACAATTGGACTCATTTGTACCTCCATTCGTACGACTGAGACGTTTATTCGCATTGTCCAATCGCATTTGTTCATTCGCCCGACTGAGCCATCCGCATTGTTCAGTCGCACGATTGAACCATCTGCATTGTTCAATCGCACGAATAGCCCAATCGCACACCTTCATTCGCACAAGTGAAACAGTTTGTTCAAAAGTTTAAAGTTGATAGAAATGGAGGACCATACTCAGCGTTCACAGCAGGGAGAGACTCAAGGATTTAAAACCTATTGCTTCTGGAGAATGAAGTGGGGAATCACAACAAACCCCCTAAGCTAATCACGTTAGATGAATACACACAATGGAAGCAACGTTTCGAGGTCTACTTAAATGGAGTAGATCCCAATCTGTGGGAATCAATAGAGACGGGGTACAGCATGCCAGTAGGTGCTGATGGTGTCAAACTTACACTAGGTGGCATAACTGATGGACAAAAGGTCAAATACAATGCTGAGAAGAAAGTCTATGCTCTGCTTACTCAGTCGATCCCCAAGGATATTTTCCACCATTTTTCTGAGTATACACAAGCAAAGAAGCTATGGGATGCATTGGAGAAAAGGTATGACGAAAATGCATCATTAAAGGCGATAAAGGCTAAAGCTTTGAAGAAAAAGTTTGACAACTTCTCTTCAATGGGTAAAGAAAGCCTGGATGACGTCATTGACAGATTCTACAACTTGATGAGTGAGATGCACACTCATGGACTAACGACGTCAATGGAAGACAAAGTGTCAAACTTTGCAGATGGGTTGTCGGAGAAATGGGTTTCCTTTGTCTCCAATCTTAGACAAAATGATATGCTAACAAAGTTAGATATAAAAGATTTCATTCTGAAGCTGAGAGAGGAAGAGCTGAGGATGAAGTATAGACCCCAAAAGTCTTCCTATGATCAGAATCCGGCAGTGTACAACGCGACTCCACAAGCCAAAATGTCTGGAGCACCACTTCAGATGGCTTTTGTGTCAAGTTCAGCTAGTCCCTCTCAAACCTCTACTTTAGGGTCAGAAAAGTCAGGGTCATCTGGTACCTAATACATAGTACCTGAAGCCAATGCTGCAAAACTAAAGACCGTGAATTTCTGTAATGTGACAGTTGAGGTAGCTAAAGAGCACATAGATCTCTCAGCAGCGGTAGTCCACTCCTATGATGGACTAATTGCGGGAAAAATTGGGAACTGTCATCTGGCAGATGAGGACTAGGAGCAGGTGGACGAGACAGAGCTGGAGAGGATGGATATAATGTGGGCCTTAGCAAGTGCTGTTCGGAGAGCTAAGAAGTTTGTCAAGAAAATCAGACAGAACTTGGTTGCAACTAAGGACACTACCTTTGGTTTCGACAAGACCAAGGTGACCTATTTCAACTGTGGCGAAAAGGGGCACTTCAAACGTGAGTGCGTGAAGCCCAAGAATAATGGAAACGACAATTCATTCTCATCCTTCAATCATCAGGATAAACCAACTAGCAGTCCTACTTCGTCAAGAGAGAATCCTAAAGCCTTGACTGCTCATGATGATGAAGGACATGACTGGAGCTTTCAGTTTGTTTCACCAGGAGAATCCAACATTGCTAGTGTTGAAGATTTAGATGACGATTCAGCTAGTGAAGCAGATATTGCAGTGGAACTCGTGATGTTAAGCACCGAAGAGACTGCAACAGTGGTCAATTACATGCCTGTAGAAGGGAAATCTACAACAACGTCAGAATCACCAAAACCAGAAACACCAGACTCTGCTTTGATGGTTGATTCATCAGAACCCTCTCAGGTAAGTACTACTGACCAACTTTTCAATAATCACACTTGTTCTTATGGTAATAAATTTCGGGAAAGCATAGATTTAAAATTTTCTAGGTTATTAGACCATAATGATAGCTTAGTGAAGGACTTGCAACTGTGCACTGAAGCTAACAGAATTCTTAAACAAAATGAGCACAGTTATAAAGAAAAGATAGAACTGTTGAACAAACAACTTAGGAAAACCGAAGTTGTAGCTTTTAACCAATCAAATGAAATTAAGTTCTATCTTAACTCCCTAGAAGACGCTAAGAAACAAAAGTCGGTTTTAGAAGTAGAAGTTAATTCACTAAAGCAAAAACTGCATGTGGTGAATGCAAAAAGTAAACCAGTCAATAACAATCCAATCAAGGATCATGTGGTGTCCACTCCTCTTGTAAGTGATCTAGATTCCACATGTGAATCAAATGAATCTGGTACTAAACAAAAGGAGTCCACTTCAAAGGCAAAAGGTAAAATGCCTTGTGTTAATCTGGAAAAAGAGTTTGAGAAGGTTAATATAAAGCTAGGTTCAACCACAGTCAAAGCTGAACCTAAAAAAACCAGTAATGTTAACCAATCACGGGTTTCATGTCAAAGTCCAGGTAAACAAAATGGAAAATATGTTAAAAATGTTAAAACAATTAACTTTGTTAAACAAAATAACACATCTAAACAAGAAGAGTGTCTACCCAAAAAGGTTAATGTCACATGTGTGTCACACACTTCTCCACACAAACAAATCGAAAAGTCAAAAGCAGATCATGATACAACTATGGAGAGTATGGACACATTGCGTCTAACTGTCCTTACTATCAGACACCAAGGAGGAAAGTTGAACTTTAGGACCCAAAACCTAGTTCTTCTAAGAGGAACTTAGTGACTCCACCAAGAAGGGCTAGTGAACCTAAAGTTCAACCCATTAGCCAGTCATCTGTTTATCACAAACAGGCCTTACACAAGGCGGGCTTATGGAAATAAAAATCAACCTCAATGGCTGATAATAAGAACAAGAAGACAACTGAGCTTCCCTCACCCTCTAATGGTTAATGGGTTGAATTTATGATGTGTGATGCCTCTGGGACACCCAAGCCAGTAAAGGCTTGGGTCCTTAACTTGAACTAATGTTTTCAATTAAATGTGCAGGGTGTTCGTTATAGTGTTGAAACCAATACGTGGATTGTAGATAGTGGAGCATCTAGGCACATGACAGCAGAACAGGGCTCTCTTCTCAAACATCAAATAAATAGAAAGAGGCCATGTTTCATTTGCTGGAAACAAAGGAGGGTATATCACAGCTCAAGGGGAAGTGGGAAATCGTAAAGTGAAGTTTGACAAGGTAAACTATGTTCAACAACTTCAGAATAACCTGTTTTCTGTATCCCAAATTCTTGATAAAGGTTTTGAGGTAGTATTTGACAACAAGAAGTGCTATGTCCTGAAAAAGGACTATGTGATCCCGGAGGACCAAGTCTTAATGTCTACCTCAAGATATAATGACCTTTATGTATTGGATCTATCAAAGGCCTCCACAACGGATCGTGAAGTTCAGTGCTTCTTGTCAAAAGCTACTGAGAAGGAATCCATCTCCTGGCATAGGAGAATGGGACACATTAATCCACGGAAGATGAATCACTTGATCCAGAATGATCTCGTGAGAGGAGTTAATGTCAAAAACTTCCAACTTCCTGATTTCTGTGTTGCATGCAAGAAGGGCAAACAGACAAAGAAGTCTCATAAGGAAAAGAAAGTTCATTCCATCGAACTTCCTCTTGAACTTCTTCACATGGATCTGTTTGGTCCAGTCAGTATAAGAAGCATTGTAGGCGACTTGTACTGCTATGTAGTTACTGATGACTACTCAAGATTCTCTTGGGTAATGTTTCTGAAATCCAAATCTGAAATATTTAAGTCATTCAAAGAATTAGTAACTAAACTGGAGTCCCTATACAAGCTAAAGGTACGACAAGTACGCTCAGACAATGGAACTGAGTTCAAGAACCAATGGATGGAGGCATACTGCAAAGAAAAGGGAATTGTGCACCAGTTCACTTCTGCCTACACTCCTCAGATGAACGGTGTTGCTGAAAGAAAGAATCAGAGCTTGATAGAGACTGCACAGACTATGCTAGCAAACTCAAAACTACCTATCCAATTCTGGAATGAGGCAGTTGCAAATGCGTGTTACACGTTAAATCGAGTTTTGGTAGTTAAACGCCATGGCAAGACGTGTTACAAGTTACTATAATGACGTAAACCTAATCTAGAGTATCTCGAGCCGTTTGGCGCACCGTGCATCGTACTGAAGAAGACTCAGGAGGGAAAATTCGTGGAGAAGGCTGAAGAAGGTATCTTTCTAGGATACAACATACCAAACAAGAGAGTTTACAACAACTCGATGGGTCAAGTAGAAGTGTGGTGTAACGTGGACGTTCACAGATACACCACCCCTCCTACTGGAAAAGGACTCGATTTCTTTTTCGACTATGATGGATTCTTCAAGTCCTTCAACATCCCTTTCTCCACGTCTGATGATGAGTTAGTAGCAAAGTTGATGTATGATGTTCTAAACACACCATCTCAGGAATCTACATCATCTGGCTCACAAGGTGATTCATCTACCAACTCAACGGGAGCACTCGAGGTAAGTGACTTTTCCTCTGACGACGAAGCCGTGGAAAATGATTAGGACACTCAGGAGCAACAGGTTCCTCCTACTACGAGTCCACAAGCATCTGACATTTATGAGTCTTCGGAACCACACACTCCTACTGCCTCAGATTCGGAACCTAACGTTCATAATCTTGATTCTGAGGTAGTTGTTCCAACCACTCCTGGATCACGCCTAAATGTCTATAATCCTTTGGATAATGTCATTGGGAATGTCAGATCAGGATTTCAGACCAGAAATCAACTCTATTCAGCTGATTATGCCTCAGTGATAGAAAAGGGATACCTTCACAATGGTGCATATCGTTGTTTTGTGTCTTAATTGAGCCAAAGTATGTTAGTGAAGCCCTAAATGATGAGGCATGGGTGAGTGCCATGCAAGAAGAACTTCTTCAGTTCAAGAAGTTAGGTGTATGGACTCTGGTAGATAGACCTAAAGGTGCTAAGGTAATTGGTACCAAATGGGTCTTGAAGTGTAAGAAAGATGATCACGGAGTCATCATCAAGAACAAGGCTCAACTTGTAGTTCAAGGATTTTGACAAGTTGAGGGAATAGATTACATTGAAGTGTTTGCACCCGTGGCAAGAATGGAAGCCATCCGTATCTTCCTTGCCTATGCATCGTAGATGAAGATTAAAGTCTATCAATTGGATGTCAAGAGTGCATTTTTTCATGGTGAAATCCGAGAAACAGTGTATGTCAGTCAACCCAAAGGATTTGAGGATCCATATTATCGGGACAGAGTTTACAAACTCGATAAGGCTTTATACGGGCTTCATCAAGCTTCTAGAGCCTGGTATGAGAAACTCTCCACTCACCTTGTGAAACATGGGTTTCGCAGAGGTGTTATTGACTGCACACTGTTCATCAAAGAAAAGGATGGTGATTGCTTGTCCAAATTTAGTAGATGACATAATCTTCGGTTCCAAGAACGAAGAATTATGTAAAAAGTCTGAAGCAGTAATGAAGGCTGAATTTGAAATGAGTGCCATAGGAGAGATGAAGTTCTTTCTCTGGTTATAGGTGGATCAGACACCTAAGGGAATTTTTCTACATGAGACCATTATGTAGGAGATATTCTTAGTCGGTTTGACATGGAGAATGCTTCCGCAGCTAGGACTCCACTTGCTACAAACCATGATGTAGCACCCGACGAGAATGGTGATCTGGTAGATGACACCATGTACCGTGGAATGATTGGATCTCTAATGTACCTCACTGCCTCAAGACCTGATATCATGTATGCTACATGTCTACGTTCAAGATATTAGGCAAAGCCAAAATTTAACCATCTGATAGGGGTCAAAAGGATCTCCCGTTATCTCAAGGGTACACCAACACTAGGGTTCTGGTATCCTCATGACGATGACTTCGAGCTTACGGCGTATAGTGACTTGGATTACGGCGGCTGCAAGATGAACTACAAATCTACATCAGTAGGATGTCAATTCTTTGGGAGGAGATTAGTGAACTAGCAGTGTAAGAAGCAGACCTCGGTTGCTTTATCAACATGTGAAGCCGAATACGTTGCTGCTGCAAGTTGCTATTCACAAATCATATGGATTCAACAGCAAATGTGGGACTACGGTTTGAATTTCTCTTCTACTCCTATTTTTCTTGATAACTCTACTGCAATTGCAGTAACTAAAAATCCGGTCCAACATCCTAAGACCAAATACATCGGAATAAAATATCACTTTATACGTGATTGTTTTGAAAAGAACCTAATCGATGTGGTTAAAATAAATATTGATTTTCAACGCGCTGACCTCTATTCAAAGGCTTTTGATAAACCACGTTTTCTATATTTGTTAGAGGTCAATGGCATTAAAAAGAAAACTGATGTAATTCCTGAAGATGATCATGTGTAGTCCTATGCGAATAGTCCATTTTTCTTTTAATTTTTATTTTCTTTATTTATCTAATTTATTTTAAGTAGTTAACTAAATTGAAGTTATTTCTTTGCCTAGTAAAATCCTAAAAATGAAAATCATTTACGGTTATAGAATATTAGGGGAAGATAGGTTTAGGAAGTAACATTATAAAAAAACAACGAGGGAGGAGGAGAGGTAAGCTTTAGATCGTATTTGTGATACCGATTCAAACTTTGGAAAATGATAGTACACAAGATCAAACCACTTAGGACTTTAAAAGTTTAAATTGAATAAGATGCGAAATTCAAAGTATAAGTCCTTGTAGTCTAAGCAATATAAAAGGAAAAATGATGGTAAAACTAGCTACTACCAAGATAACACAAAGAAAGTAGACCTAGAGGTTGCTAGACCACTGATGATATGTCGGTAGATTCAACACAATAGATGATTAGACCTTGTTGGTGATCTCAAGATTAAACTAAGTTGTTCGATAAGCTGTCAGTTATCATCTTATCCCTGGTTAACACAATCAACAAAATTCCAATAAGGGGTGACGAGTAGAATAAAAACCACAAATGTGTGCGTATGACCAAAATATGAGCAAAAGCACGTGATGAAAAAATGCAAAATCAATCAAACTAATAACCTATTTGTTGGTGAGATCTGTGCAAAAAGAATAAAATTGCTCAAACAAGAAGATAGGTATGTGCCTCTCTACTGTGCGGTGGCACTGACCTGAGGATAAGCATAACCTATATATTCTAGAATTCATTGTTGTTTGCCACCTCTCTACTGTGCGGTGGCACTGACCTGAGGATTGGCTTCTCTTTGAAAGCTCTAAGAATAGTTTCTTCTTAAATACTACCCTGAGACCGCTCAAAAATCTCCTGAGGAATGTTGATTACCATAAGGTGGGATCCATAAATGCTTGTTGAAATAATCAAACCTTAAACTGTCACCAATCTGTGTCAAAAGTCTGTGTATAGATTTAAGAGGACAAGTATACTGACAATCATCATGGCTACAATTCTTAAAAGTCCAAATCAATATAGGGATCTAATAGTACTAGTATGATTTCCTAAACTTGCTAAAGACTCTAGATGAAAAACAAGAACAGAGCATCAAAAGGTTTTGATAACATGTCCCGAATGATTTGACGTACCTGTATGATTCCAAACTGAATCGGTCCACTTATGATCAAAATGAATTGAAGCTACCCTTTCAGGAAATGAATCTTTTAGATTTCCATCTTAGAATTTCCACCTTACACAAAATCACAAAACCAAGTTTTAGTTTTGTATTTCAGTTTTTAGTTCTTTTGATTTGTTTAAATTTCATCAATTTAGTTTGTTAAACATCGGACTATGCCATGGAATTCAATCGGGGATTTACTCACCTAAAAAGGTCACGTCTGAGGTGACCACACAAGTTTTCAAATGTGAAATGAGTCACGTCTGAGGTGACAAAGTGTGTGTTTTGTTTAAAAGGATCACGACTGAGGTGATTAAAAGTCTTTAAAATTAAAATGATCATGTCTAAGATGATCGAATGCTCATAATGTTTAATAAAAGATAAAAGTGTGGAATGATCATAAAGTCAAAATCATGAGAATTATCCATTCGCACGACTGGACCATGAGTATGGACCAGTCGTATGATTGGAGGATACGAATGAGCCCAATCGCACGATTTACCTACACGTATGGAACATACATGCGATTGGACCATGAGCATGGATAAAATCACATGATTGGATGACTAAAATGAGCCATCGCATGGATGAAGGTGACCAAATGACACAGTCGCACGGCTGACTTCTAGTCGCACGACTGAAAGTGACCGACTGTGCTAGTCGCACGACTGATCTTCAGTCGCATGAATCAACTATGCGACTGGACTCAGTCGCACGACTGAAGGAAACCCTAGTATAAACAGAGGGGGAGTCGGTCGCAGTCACTCATCACACCCAAATCGCCCCTAAATCACACGAAGCACCGTTACTCTATCTGATTTTCATTTGATCATTCTAGACCATTGATTATTGCATACTGAGGATTTGTGGTTACTATACAGGTAATGTGTGGTGCAGTCCATGAAAATGTCCATCGATTCATGCCAAAAATCGACTGAATTGAACCCTAAAAAGAACCGAGACTTAGTTTAACTAAGAAACTAATAAAAGTAAGTCCGTTGTGAAATTAAAGGTTATTAGGTGTTCTGTCGGTCACATGCGAGCCTAATGAGCCAAACCACGACGTCTAACATTAAAATTTGCACAAATTTGATTTTGAATTGAACAGTCAGTCTGTCGTGCGAATGGAAAACCTGATGAACTTCAGTCGCACGACTAAACGGGGGAATGGCTAAACCGCACGGCTGAACCATGCGTATGCGTTCAGTCACACGACTGGTGTAAACGCATGAGATAGCATATGTATGAGCCTAGTCGCTTGTTCAGTCGTACGTATGAGGTCACTCGCACGACTAGATCTTAGTCGCACAGCTCATTAGCATGACTAGATCTCAGTCGCACAGTTTCATTCGCACGACAGAACAAAAAAATTTCAAGTTCAAATGAATCAAATTATTACTCATTGAAGGACACTAACGTTTGTTTGCATTGTGTAACAGATGGCTAGTCGTTCGACTATGAGCACCAAGCACAACATCTGTGCTCATCTAGATCTGACCTCAAGGAATGCTGCAGACTTCTCTGGCATTATCAGCTTTCTACGGAGATCGAGGATCTTTCGTGCCATCTCGACTCCGTGCACACCATACCGCTCGGTCCAACAAGCTTTCTGGGAAAGTACTGTGGTAGACAGATCCTTAGAGCCCTATCGCATCAGGAGCTCGAGTTTTGGAGAGGCTATTGAGATCACAGAGGATGATCTTCGGACTGTTCTAGAGTTCGCGGATGATGCTGACTGTCCCACTCGATTACACCCCCTTACTGTTTAAGGATGTTTCATGTGAGCTAAGTACTCTGGGGACATCAACACAAGGGTGCTCAATAAGAGCAACCTGTGCCCCCAGTTCAAGTACCTCGCCCATGTGCTGCTGAAGTGCATAGCTTCTCGGAAGGGATGGTTCGACGAGCTCTCAGATCAGATTCAGAACGCTTATGCAGCGTTGGTGCTGAACCACCCGTTCAGCTTCTCTAAGATGATCTTCGCCTATTTGGTAGAGAACATTGAGGGGAAAGGGAAGGAGGGGTTCTGCATGTACCCTCGATTCATCCAGATGATTATCGATCAGAATCTACCATCGCTGCCTAAGGAAAAGGAGGACGTTGTAGCACTTGAGATGATGGACGACACCACACTAGGTCGTATGAAGGTTCACAGGGGGAAGCAGGTTAAGCCCCCTGTGAGGAGATAGTTTGGGCATCTGGCCCAGGAGGATTGTGGCGCCAGCGAAGCGTAAATGGCACCACGCGGACAGTGATTCTGATGTTGAGCAACTGGTGCTCCCGGATGATGATTCCGACGACGATGAAAGCGGTGATGGTGGAGATACAGGGCCCACTCAATTGAGGGCCCCCACTGCTGATATAGCATCTCCAGCATCCACCCAAGATGGGACAGAGGCAGCAGGTTCCATCAGGACTTCCGATCTGATGAGGAGGAGGAGTCGGATGAGGAGCCGTTGACTCGAACGGTGGGCAGCAAGGTGGTTGCCACCGAGCGAGGGATTAGGGCAGCTGGTGAATGCCCAGGAGGGTCTGGGGAGACTATGACTGATCCAACCTACACCCTAGATCAGCCCACATCCCAGGGGGAGCATCCACCTCGAGGGGTTTGAGGAAGAAATGGATGGCTCAGCCCCACGGGATGAAGAAGAAGAGGAGGAGGATGACATTTATCACCACCACCACTACTACCACCACTTCCACCACTCCACCTACTGCCACCACCTCTACCACCTCACACACCACTCCCACAGCCACTCCACCACATACCCACATCCAATCCACCACCACTACAGCTTATCCACCACCACCTACATCTATACCACCCCCAATCTTCACCACTGCCACCACCACCACCACTAGCCACCAAGCCGGACCATCATCCCACCCAACCTACCACAGAGGATCATCTCTACCCCCCATTGGGGTAGAGGAACAGCTGTCAGCACTCAATCGTATGGTGCTAAAGCTGTTAGCTGCTGATGAGGAGAAGATTGTACAACTACATCAACTTGTGAAGCTAAACTCTACCCAAGCACACCAGATCTCACAACAAGCTGAGCAATTGCCCAACTCCAGGAGCAAAACATCCATCATCAAAGAGGATAGAGGAGTTGGAGGCATCAAACAAGACCATCATGCTCAAGCTAAAGGGCTCAAAGGATGAGCCACTAAAGATCAGAGAAGGAGATGGAGATGATAGTGATGATGATGACAGTGATGATGATATGATGATGATGATGATGATGATGATCAAGGTGACAATACAGAGGGAGGTGATGATGTTGATACAGGTGATGATGATGATGAAGGAGAAGGAGATACATCTGCTACGGGTGCCACATCAACAAGCGAAAGGAGGACCAAGAAAGCTCAAGACAAAGGTCCTTCTATATCAGCCCTCTCAGCAGAGGAACACGTGATACAAGACAAGAGTAATGCATAGTTGTTTATGTCATTTAAAATCATATGTATTTGAATATTTTATCAAACTAATGTACATAATGTTTATATTTTGTTAATGTGTTTCTGTTTTGATTATTGACTAAGAATGTTGTTTTACGTTTTTTAAATCAAGCAGATCACACATCTCAGCAAGATGAATATGATGTTGCTCCCCTTCAACATATCAAGTTTCAACTCACAATGATACTTGACTGCAAGGGATAGTCAGAATTCTGTGAGTACACACACCTGAAAAGGTGTTGATACATGTATGTCCCTAGATCGTGATATGTGATGTAATAGATCTTGTTTGGTATGATTAATGAACTGATGTTGATAGTCTGTTGGTTATAACGTTTAATAGTTCGTTAATGAGTCGTAAATGAATTGATTGAGTGTATGATTACTTGAATGATTACATATAATATTATATTAATTAACTAAAACATTCAAACTTAAGTTAATGAAGTTCCCATGCGAATGGCTCATGCGAATGAACCATAAGCATGAAGAACCTCATACGATTGACTCAGTCGCATGACTGAACCAGGAGACTGGATCAGTCGTACGACTGTAACATAAGAATGGCTCAATCGCACGACTGAACACTCAGTCGCACGAATGAACCAACCGCATGGTTCAATCGCACGACTGAACCAAACTAATGGTTCAGTCGCACGATTGAAGAGTGCCAACCTATAAATACAACTCAATTCGTGAAATACAGGGAGATTCGTTCAAGTTCAATTCCATACGAACCCTAGCCGTCCAGAAACCTTCCAAATCGTTCTCCAAGTTCATAGAACACATTAGATCGATTCCTTATCGATTTCTAACGTTAGTTTCAATCTTGATTGATTCTTCGTGTGTTCTCACTGATTGGATCGCCAATCAAATATGATTCCGCACTATTTGATCCGGTATACACGTGATCTCTAGGTATTTCAGTCGAATACCAGGTCCTAACAAGTGGTATCAGAGCTTTTGGCTCGTGATTACGTGTTGATTCAATCAAGATTGCATAAAGTTTGTGTTTTTACACTAAAAACGCAATCTTTGGCATCAAAAGTGATCTTGGAAGTTCCCTGCTCATCGACGTGTGGTTTCTACGGACTCAGGCAATCAGAACTTGTAAAATTTCGAGTTTTTACGGCTGAAACCGTCAAACCTAGAAATTTTCGCAAACCAGCGGCTTCAATCGCACGACTGACTCATTCGTACGACTGGACTCCATTCGTACTACTCATATGCACGATTGGACCTAGTCGCACCTTCAGTCGCCGATTGAACCATTCGTTCGCGTAGCTCATACGTACCAGATTCATTCGCCCGATTGAACCAATCGCCCTGTTCATTCGCACGATTGAACCGATCGCAGAGCTTATACGCACGATTAGCTCAGTCGCCTCCTTCAGTCGCATCAGTAAAAGTTTGTTTGATTAGATTATAAGTTTATTCATCATGGAAGATCAGATGTCAGCCTTTACTGCAGGGAAAGACTCAAGGATACAGAATCTGTTGCTGCTTGAGAGTGAGGTGGGGAATCACAATAAACCACCAAAGCTCTTGACTTTAGATGAGTTCCCCACTGGAAACAACGTTTTGAGATCTACCTTAATGGAGTAGATCCTAATCTGTGGGAAGCCATTGAGACAGGTTATAGTACACCGGTGGGAGCTGATGGGGTTAAACTAACATTAAGCGGGATGACCGATGCGCAGAAAGTAAAGTACAATGCAGAGAAAAGAGTATATGCATTGATCACTCAGTCGATCCCCAAAGACATATTCCACCAGTATTCGAGAACAAGCAATCCAAGAAACTGTGGGATGCGCTAGAGAAGAGATATGATGGTAATGCATCATTGAAGGCAATCAAAGCAAAGGAGTTAAAGAAGGAATTCGATAACTTCTCTTCAATTGGTAATGAAAGCTTGGACGACGTCATAGATAGATTCTACCACTTGATGAGCGAATTGCATACCCATGGAGTGGTTACTACCATGGAAGAAAAAGTAAGCAACTTCGCAGACGGGTTGCCGGATAAGTGGGCTACGTTCGTGTCTAACCTGAGACAGAATGGTATCCTTGTAAAGCTGGATATAAATGACTTCATTCTTAAGTTGCGCGAAGAAGCACTAAGGATGAAGTATAGAGCTCAGAAGTCTTCGTACACACAAAATCCAGCTTTATACAACGCCACACCTCAAGCAAAGGCATCTGGAGCACCTCTCCAGACTGCTTTTGTGTCTAGCTCGTCAGGTCCTTCACATGCCTCTACTTCTAGATCAGACACTCTGGGTCATCATGTACCATCATATTGGATCAGAAGCTAACGCTACTAAACTGAAGACCGAGAACTTCGGTAATGTGACCGTGGAAGTAGCACGAGAGCAGATATGGATCTCCTAGCAGCATGGTTCATTCATATGATGGACTCGTTGCTGGAAAGATTGGAACTGCCATCTGGCAGATGAGGACTACGAGCAGGTGGATGAGATGGAGCTCGAAAGGATGGATATAATGTGGGCCTAGCAAGTGCTGTTCGAAGGGCGAAAAAAGTTTGTGAAAAAGACTGGACAGAACTTGGTTGCTACTAAGGACACCACCTTTGGCTTTGACAAGAGTAAAGTGACCTGCTTTAACTGTGGTGAGAAGGGGCACTTCAAACGAGAATGTGTCAAGCCAAAGAAGACGGGGAATGGGAACCCGTTCTCATCATTTACTCGCCAGGACAAGCAACCCTCTAATTCTACACTTATCAAACAAGCCCTAAAGCACTAACTGCTCATGATGATGAAGGACAGGATTGGAGTTTCAGGTTTGTCTCACCAGGAGAATCTACATTGCCAGTGTCGAGGATATTGACGATGATTCTGCGAGTGAAGGTGATATAGCAGTTGAAATTGCAATGTCACATAGTGAAGAAACAACTGCAGCCGAGGTCAGCTACAAGCCAAATGAGGAAGTCTCCACCTCAGAGACTGTAAAGCCAGAGTCGACAGAACCAGAATCATCTGATGTAGCACTGATGGCTATACTTCTGGACCAACTCAGGTAAGTACCACTGACCGACCTTTAATAACCATGCTTGTTCTGATTGTGACACGTTTAGGAAGAGCATAGATGACAAATTGCTAGGTTATTAGACATAATGATAACTTAGTAAAAGATTACGTCTGTGTACTGAGGCAAATAGAGTGCTAAAACAAAATGAGCAATGTTATAAAGAAAAGATAGACCTATTGACCCAACAACTTAGGGAAACTGAAAGTAGTGGCTTTTAACCAAGCAAACGACATTAGGTCCTATCTTAACTCCCTGGAAGACACTAAGAAACAAAGAGCAGTGTTAGAAGTCGAAGTAATTCATTAAAACAGAAACTGCATAGTTGGACTAGTTCTTCACACATAGTTCACACTTAGTAAGAGAAAGGAATAACGGGGAGGGATTAGGCTACAAGTGGTTCCCCCACCACCTGAGACCTTGATGAACACCAAGTCTAGACCAGTAAATATAACCCTCAAGGATCATGTGGTGACCACTCCTCTTGTTACTGATCCAGACACCTGTTCATCTACTGAATCTGGTAAGAAACAAAAGGAGGCCACTTCAAAGGCAAAAGGTAAATTCCATGTGTTAACCTGGAAATGAATTTGAAAAAGTTAATTTACAGTCAGGGTCCAATAGAGTCAAATCAGAACCTAAAGGACTTCAAATGTTACTTTTTCACAAGCTTCAGTCAAAAACCAGCTAACCAAAAGGAAAACAGGTTAAATCAGTAAAATTTGTTATACCAGAAAACATCAAACATCCAAGAGTCAAAACTAAGTGATTGATGTTACTAGAGTGTCACGCACTTTCTCCACAAAGAAAGTCTACTCATAAAGTTGATAGCAGGTCATGCTACAACTGTGAGAATGTGGACACATTGCTTCCGACTGTCATTTCTATCAGACACCTAGGAAGAAGATTGATATTCTGGACTCTAGACCTAGGTCTTCTAAGCGGAGTTCTCTAACTCCACCTAGAAGAGCTAGTGACCCTAAAGTCAACCTGTAAGCCAGACGACTGTTTATCATAAACAGCACTGCACAAATCTGGCTTATGGAAAGAAAAATCCACCCTCCTGTCTGATACTAATAACAAGAAAGAACCTGAGCTACCCTCACCTTCGAAGGGTCAAGGGTGGAGTTTATGATGAGTGATGCCTCAGGGAAACCCAAGACAGTCAAAGCTTGGGTTCCTAACCTAAACTGATCCTTCACTTTTGTATGCGCAGGGTGCTCGATATAGCGCTGACACTAACACGTGGATTATAGACAGCGGAGCATCCAGGCACATGACAGGAAATAGCGCCCTTTTATCCAATGTCAAACAAATAAAAGAGGGCATGTTTCCTTTGCAGGAAACAAAGGAGGATATATCCAGCTCAGGGAGAAGTGGGAAATCAAAAGTTAAGTTTGATAAAGTGAACTACGTTCAACAACTTCAGAACAACTTACTTTCTGTGTCCCAAATCTGTGATAAAGGATTTAAAGTCGTCTTCGATAATCAAAGTGTTACGTGCTGAAGAAAGAATATATGATCCCAGAAGACCAAGTTCTGATGACTGCTTCAGATATAAAGACCTTTATGTCTTGGATCTGTCAACAGCTGCCACAACGGATCATGAGGTTCATGTTTCTTATCTAAAGCTACTGAGAAGGTTCCATCTCCTGGCATCGGAGAAGGGACACATTAGTCAAGGAAATGAATCATTTGATTCAGAAGGATTTAGTTAGAGGATGAATGTCAAGAACTTCCAACTTCCTGACTTTTGTGTAGCTTGCAAGAAGGGCAAACAGACAAAGAAGTCTCATAAGGAAAGAAAGTTCATTCAATAGAACTTCCTCTTGAGCTTCTTCACATGGATTGTTCGGTCCAGTTAGTACAAGGAGCATCGCAGGCGACGCGTACTGTTATGTGGTCACTGATGACTACTCAAGGTTCACTTGGGTAATGTTTCTGAAATCAAAATCAAAACCTTTGGAGACATTCAAAGAATTAGTAACCACACTGGAATCACTCTACAAGCTCAAAGTTCGACAAATACGCTCAGACAACGGGACAGAATTCAAGAATCAAGGGATGGAGGCATACTGCAAGGAAAAGGGAATTGTGCATCATTCACCTCTGCCTACACACCTCAGATGAATGGAGTTGCTGAGAGAAAGAACAGGAGCTTGATAGAAACAGCCCGGACTATGCTGGCAGACTCGAAACTGCCTATCCAATTCTGGAACGAGGCAGTGGCAAATGCTTGCTATACACTGAACAGAGTCCTAATAGTCAAGCGCCACGGAAAGACATGTTATGAGCTACTTCAAAGACGCAAACCGAATTTGGAGTATCTTGAACTTTTGGCGCACCGTGTACAACTTCTGAAGAAGACACAAGAAGGAAAATTCAGCGAGAAGGCAGTTGAAGGAATTTTTCTAGGATACAACATACCGAACAAGAGAGTTTACAATAACTCAACGGGTCTTGTGGAAGTGTGGTGTAATGTCGACGTTCAGAGATATACCACACCCCCTACAGGAAAGGACCTGCATACTTCTTCGATTATGATGGATTCTTCAATCCTTCAACATCCCTCTCTCTCCCTCGATGATGAGTTAGCTACTAGGATGATGTATGATATACTAAACACTACTCATCCAGCACACAGGGAGAGTCATCTACTCAGTCAGAAGGGGTCGTCAATGAAAGTGAATCCTCCTCTGAAGATGAAACTGAAGCAGATGACCAGAATGGTCAGGAGGAACAGGTTCCAGTTCCTGAAAGTCCACAAGCATCCACAAGGGATGCACCCTCGACTTCGGAACCTCAAACTCCAACCTCCTCCGATGCAGACCAAAATGTTCACAATCTTGGCTCGGAGGTGACTGTGCCGACTACTCCAGGATCACGACTAAACGTCTATCATCCCCTTGACAATGTTATTGGAGATGTCCGATCAGGAGTACAAACCCGAAATCAGCTATACTTAGCTGATTACGCCTCATTTATGGAGAAGGGTTACATACATGATGGTGCTTATCGCTGTTTGTCTCGCAGGTTGAGCCAAAATATGTCAGTGAAGCACTAAATGATGAGGCGTGGGTGAGTGCCATGCAAGAAGAACTTCTGCAGTTTAAGAAGTTAGGTGTATGGACACTGGTAGATAGACCTAAAGGTGCTAAAGTCATTGGCACCAAATGGGTACTAAAATGTAAGAAGGATGACCAAGGAGTCATCATAAGGAACAAAGCTCGACTGGTGGTTCAAGGTTTCGCCAAGTCGAGGGTATTGATATAACGAAGTGTTTGCACCCGTGGCAAGGATGGAAGCTATTCGTATCTTCCTCGCCTATGCCTCGTACATGAAATTAAAGTCTACCAATTAGATGTGAAGAGTGCATTCCTTCATGGTGAAATAAGGGAAACAGTCTATGTCAGTCAACCCGAGGGATTTGAAGACCCTATCATCGGGATAGAGTTTACAAGCTCGACAAAGCTTTATATGGGCTTCATCAAGCTCCTCGAGCTTGGTACGAGAAACTCTCGACTCATCTTGTGAAACACGGCTTTCGCAGGGGAGTCATTGACTGTACACTGTTTATTAAGAAAAGGATGGTGACCTACTGCTTGTACAGATCTATGTTGATGACATAATCTTCGGGTCAAAGAACGAAGAGTTATGCAAAGAGTTTGAAGCAGTGATGAAGAAAGAGTTTGAGATGAGTGCAATGGGGAGATGAAGTTCTTTCTCGGGTTACAGGTGGATCAAACACCTAATGGGATCTTTCTACATCAACCAAGTATGTAGGTAGACATTCTCAGTCGCTTTGACATGGAGAATGCTTCTGCTGCTGGGACTCCCCTCGCTACGAATCATGATATAGCACCTGATGAGAGTGGAGATCTTGTAGATGCCACTATGTACCGAGGAATGATTGGATCCCTCATGTATCTCACTGCCTCAAGACCTGATATCATGTATGCTACATGTTTATGTTCCAGATATCAGGCTAAACCTAAGGTCAATCATCTAATCGGGTCAAAAGGATCTTTCGCTATCTAAGGGTACACCCACCCTGGGGTTGTGGTATCCTCATGATGACGATTTTGAGCTCACAGCGTATAGTGACTCGGACTATGGAGGCTGCAAAATGAACTACAAGTCTACATCAGCAGGGTGTCAATTCTTTGGGAGAATTAGTTACATGGCAGTGTAAGAAGCAGACATCGGTTGCATTGTCAACCTGTGAAGCCGAATATGTTGCTGCTGCAAGTTGCTGTTCCCAAATCATTTGGATTCAACAGCAATGCGGGATTACGGTTTGAAATTCTCGTCTACTCCTATTTTGTTGATAACTCTGCTGCAATTGCAGTAACCAAAAACCCGGTTCAACATCCTAAGACCAAACACATCGGTATTAAATACCACTTCATAAGAGACTGTTTTGAAAAGAACTTAATAGATGTGGTTAAATTAATACTGATTTTCAACGTGCTGACCTCTATACAAAGCCTTGATAAACCACGTTTTCAATACTTGCTAGAGGTCAACGGCGTTAAAAGAAAAAGTGAGGTAATTCCTGATGAGATAATGTGTAGTCCGGGGTAGGTTTCATTAATGTTTCTTTTATTTATATTATTTGTTTTTTGTCTGTTACATTTAACTTCATGTTACCTTGCTGTTTATTAAAATCCAAAAATAATTAAATCCGAAATGATTTTAGTATTTTAGGGGGAGAATAGGTCAGCAAGTTAACATTAAAAAAAAATGAGGGAGAAGGGGTAACTAGCTGAAATAAGGTAGATTGTGTCTGTGATACTAATTCAATACCTTAGAATATGATAGTACACAGGAACAAATCGAGAGGGATTTAAAATTTAAGGTTTGAAAAGATGCAAAAGTTCAAGTATAAGTCTGCGTAGTCTAAGCATATAAACGGGGAAAATGATAGAAAACTAGCAACTCCTAAGGTGACACAGAGAAAGTAGACTTAGAGGCTGCTAGACCACAAATGATATGTTGGTAGATTCAACACAATAGACAATTAGACCTGATTGGTGATCTCAAGATCAAACTAAGCTGTTCAACTGACTGTGGACTCCCATCTTATCACTGGTTAACACAATCAAATATATTCCAATAAGGGGCAATGAGCATTTAAACGCCACAAAAGTGTGCGGATGACCAAAATTAGAGCAAAGCAAGAAAAAAAAATGAAAGACAAATGCAATAAAGCTAATGGCTCATGTTGTTGGTGCATTTTGTGAAAAATAAAAGTAAGCTGCTCTAACAAGGAGATAGGTTGTGTGCCTCTCTGTTGTGCGATGGCACTGACCTGAGGATAAGCATAACTTAGATATTCTAGAATTCATTGTTGTTTGCCGCCTCTCTACTGTGCGATGGCACTGACCTGAGGACAGGCTTCTCTTTGAAAGCTCTAAGAATAGTCTCTTCTTGTAATAATACCCGTAGACCGCTCAAACCCTCTGAGGAATGTTGATTACCATATAAGTGTGGGATCCACAATGTTAGCTGAAATAATTAAACCTAAATCAGTCACCAGTCTGCGTCAAAAGTCTGTGTATGGATTTAAGTGGACCAATATACTGACAATCTTAGTGGCTACCTTCTCAAAGGTTCAACTCAATGTGAAGATCTAAGAGTTTCAGTATGATTTCCTTAAGTTGCTAATGACTCTGGATGAATACCGAGAATTAAGCGTCAAAGAGCTTTAATAACTGTCCCAAAATGATTTGATATTCCTGTATGATTTCAAAATTGATTTGGTCCAGATATGATCAATCTAAGTTAACGCTGTCTACTCCTAATCAAATACCTTAGATTCTCATCTTAGGGTTTTATCTCTCACAAAAAGTCCAACATAAACTTTAGTTGTGTAGTTAGTTTAAGTTACTATGTTTATTTTTAGTTGTGTGTCTGTCGGACTACATCAGGGAAATCAGAAGGGAATTAACTCACCTGAAAAGGTCATGTCTGAGATGGCCACATGGTTTTAAATTTAAATGGTCACGTCTGAAGTGACTGAATTGGTTAAGAGCTTACAAGGTTATTATCAAAAGTGAAAAGAGTCTGAATAGTAAATGTTAAAAATGACTGTAAACTCATAAAGTGTGACCCATTCGCACTAGTGGATCATGGTTATCGACCAACTATGCGAATGGCTCCAATCGGCCGAATGGACATGAAATGTTTCATTCGACCGAATGGAAGGGGGAGAATGAAACAGGAGACCGACTGAGGCTCAGTCGGTCAACTAAAGGGGCGAATGAAGGAGACCGAATGAGCAGTCGACCGACTGAGACTCAGTCGGCCGACTGAATGCGATTGACTAGGCCAATCGTGACTGAACCTCAGTCGCCCGATTGAACTGAGCGACTGAGGCCAGTCGGCCGAATGAACCTAGGTTAGTATTTAAAGGTCTTAATCGATCGCATATCACTCATCACTCTCAAAAACCCCGAATCGCGCTCATTACCGTTACCCTATCGAAATTGCCTCCGATTCTGATATTCTTTGCGCTTAAGATTCTTCATTCCAGTGACATTTTACAGGTACACTACTCCTTGAACCTATCAAAATCAGTACATCACCGAACTACAAATATCTACATTGGATTGAATCAAGAACCGAACATCGAATTGACCTAATTGCCTATGTAAATGAGCAATATGTTAAAATTGAGTTGACTAGGTTATTAGTGACAAGTAGACGAGGCTAATGGGCGAGGACACACTGTTAAAAGACTTAGATTGGTCAAGATTCGACCCACAGGCGATCGAACATGGGGCGAGCGACTGGACGACTTCGAATGAACTCCATCGCACGATTGAACCTTGCGATTGGATCATTCGTCCGACTGAACCACCCCAATGAGTCCATCGGCCGATTGAACTCAATCGCATGCATCAATCAGCGCAGATTGAACTCAATCGCATGCATCAATCAGCCGATTGAACTCAATCGCATGGCTCAATCAGCCGATTGAACTCAGTCGCATGTCTCAAACAGGCGACTGACTTCAGTCGCATGATTCATTCGCACGAATGAATCAAAATGACTTTCAACTTTACACTTAGAACAGAAAGTTTCATGTCTTATGTATTAATAGTTCTATGTCTTGTATGTTACAGATAAATGGCGAAAAGTGGACCATAAATCCCAAGCACAACATCTGTGCCCACTTGGATCACACCACCAGGAATGGGGCTGAGTTTACCGAAATAATTGCATTTCTGAGACGGTCCCGGATCTATAAGGCGATCTCCACTCCTTGCACGCCTTACAGATCACTCCATCAGGCATTTTGGGAAAATGCCTCGGTGGACCGCTCTCGTGAGCCTTACTGTATCAGGAGCTCCATACTGGGCCATGGTATTGAGATCTCTGCCGTCCATTCAGAGGGTCCTGAGTTCGGGAGGATGCTGATCATCCTACAAAACTACATCCATTGACTGTAAGAGGATGCTTCCTAGGCTAAAGTACGCTGGGGATATCAACTCAGGTGTGCTCAACAAGAGCAACCTGAGCCCCCAGTACAAGTACTTAGCTCACGTGATTCTAAAGTGTGTAGCTTCAAGGAGGGGTGGTTTTGACGACCTCTCAGACCAGATTCAAAATGCCTACGTTGCACTGGTTCTGAACCACGCCTTTAGTTTTTCCAGCTGATATTCTCCTACTTGTGGAGAATTGGAGGTAAAGGGAAAGAGGGGTTCTGTATGTACCCCAGATTCTTACAGCTTATCTTCAACGAGAAGCTACCACAGTTTCCCAAGAGAGTCATGACGCAGTGGCTCTGTAATAATGGATGATACTACATTGGGCAGAATGAGAGTTTACAGGGGAAAGCAGATTAACCCCAAGTGAGAGAATGATTGGCCACTTAGCTGATGAAAGCTATGTGGCACCGGGGAGACGCCTATGGCGTCACAAGGACAGTGACTCCGACGTGGAGCCGATTGTCCTCCCTACTGATGACTCTGAGGAGGATGACATTGAGGATGAGGCTGTTCCATCCCGAGGCACCGTGTCTGACTCTGTTCCCTCGGTGTCTGGCTCACCTGCTGAGGTAACTGAGTCAGCAGGATTCCATCAAGATTTTGTGCTTACCGAGGAAGATGAAGATGAATCTGATGAGGAGCCATTGACCCGAACTGTGGGAAGGAAAGTGGTTCCCACAGAACACGGGTTGAGGGTTGTCGGTGAACAACCGAGAGGATCCGAGATACAGAGACTATCCATCATATGCTCCGAGTCCCTCAGGCGGTTGAAGGGGGAGCATCCACCTCGAGGGGAACGAGGAGAAAGCGGATGGCTCAACCCCATGGCCAGAAAAAGAAAAAAACGCAAGGTAACCTTCATCACCACCACATCCCCCATACCTTCCACACTACCACCTCTGCAGACACACCTTCCACCACCATACCTCTCCCCACAGCAACCACAACCACCACCATACCTGCTACCACTACTACATTCACCCCACACTCACCACCACCACCATCCAGACCTTACCCGATATTCACCACCTCCACCTCCACCACTAGCCACCAAACCGAGCCCTCAGCCTACCCCGCACACACCTCTAGATCTCCTACTCCAATCGGGGTAGAGGAACAGCTGGCAGCCTTAAACAGAATGGTGCTACGACTGCTGGCGGCTGATGAGGAAAAGACCTCTCAGATCTGCCAGCTCACCGACCTGACTGCTGCACAATCGCAGAAAATCGCAGAGCAGGATCGAGCTATTAAGGAGCAGGGCCAGAATTGGCTGCTCAGACAACTGAGCTGGACCAACTCGAGCACAAAGCGTCACATCAGGTAAACAGATAGAAGAGTTGGAAAAGGCAAAAGGTCCATTTTGTTAAAGTTAAAAGGATCAAAGGAGGAACCTCTAAAGATAAAGGATGGAGAAGAGAGAGTGATGATGATGATGATGATGATGACAGTGATTCTGATGAAGAGAAGACAGAAGAGTGGTGTGCTGATGAAGAGACTGAAGAAGGAGAAGCAGCTGACTCTGTCTCAGCTCCCGGTCAAGAGCAGAGAACAAAGAACCGACAGGATCAGTCAGCTTCTACTTCTGCACCTTCACACAAAGAGACTAGCACATAGGATAAAAGTAAATAGTGGATATTTATGTATTTAATTACTTTTGTATTTTGTATTGAAAAACGATGTACTGAATGTTTATATTAACTTAATGCATTGTGTTTGATATATTACTAATGATTTGAATGTGAAATGTGTAAATCAAACAGATCCAAAGTACCACAGAGATGAGTTTGATATTGCTCCCCTTCACAGGTCAAGTCTCAACTCACAATGATTCTTGATCTGCAAGGGATTGTCAGAAGGTCAGTGAGTTATACACCTGAAGAAGGTGAAATAATTCACGACCTATCTAACGAGCAACTGGCAGAAATTTCAGACTCAATCCTGATGATATTGTCAAGGATGCTCCAACAGTTGATTCAACCAGTGACGACGAACTACACGACGTTGATGAAGTTGAGGTTGAAGATATTACTGCTGAAGAGTACCCTCAATACGCTGACAACGCGGGTAATGTGGTCCCCATCTGGGTGAGTCCCTAGTCATGTGATATGTTTGAGGTACTGGACAAGATGGAACAGGAAGCAGGAAGAACGAAGGAACAGCCCAAGCCTCAAACGAAGATGTATACATTCGAAAGCTGAATGGCTGAATGTTTTAAAGAAGTCAGAGCCCAACGTGATGCACCGAAGAGGGATGCCTACACCAAGTTCTACAGCGTCCAAGAAACATCTTACGGTGTCAGGCAGGATTATAGCATGGGCATATCTTGATTATCTTAACGTGTATGCCGTAAGAGGAAAAGGGCATAGAGTACTTTAGATTTCCACATGATCTAAAGACTCTACCTGGATTTGAGCTCAACCAGCTGGCCAAGTTGAAGCTGTTTATGCTGACACGAGAAAAATGTCAGGCTGGTTTGAGGCTGCCCTCAAGAAAGAGTACCACACCAGATGGATTAACTTCAGACCTCAACAACCTACAAGGTATATTAGAAGGTCTGAGATGGATGCCATTACTGGAAAACCTAAAATTGTGTTGAAGTGGAGTCCTCCTCGCACTATGTCGAGAATCCCTCTCAGGGAAATGCCACAGGACTTCACTCCACATTTCAAATGGTGGTACTATGATTGGAGAACTGCTGAAGCTGTCATAGTTCTAAACAAGGGGATCAAATGAATACTGTCAGGGTATTCGACCCAATGTGGCTAACCAACTTGTCTGCTAATGATGTCTATCATTATACAAGTGGCCACTGTTCTATGACACACAAGACATTGTACAAGCCCTCCAGTTCCAAAATGTTTATCGACTTTGCTTTGCGTTTGATATTCACGCAGAGTCGCACAAGAGGACAAGTACAAGAAATATGAGAAGGTAATGAAGAAACAAGATATTAGAGAGATCTAGGTCCAAGGGGGAGTTTGTTGATACATGTATGTCTCTAGATCGTGACATGTGATGTAATAGATCTTGTTTGGTATGATTATGAACTGATGTTGATAGTCTGTTGGTTATAATGTTTAATAGTTCGTTAATGAGTCGTAAATGAATTGATTGAGTGTATGATTACTTGAATGATTACATATAATATTATATTAATTAACTAAAACATTCAAACTTAAGTTAATGAAGTTCCCATGCGAATGGCTCATGCGAATGACCCATAAGCACGAGAACCTCATACGATTGACTCAGTCGCATGACTGAACCAGGAGACTGGATCAGTCGTACGACTGTAACATAAGAATGGCTCAATCGCACGACTGAACACTCAGTCGCACGAATGAACCAACCGCATGGTTCAATCGCACGACTGAACCAAACTAAGGTTCAGTCGCACGATTGAAGAGTGCCCACCTATAAATACAACTCAATTCGTGAAATACAGGGAGATTCGTTCAAGTTCAATTCCATACGAACCCTAGCCGTCCAGAAACCTTCCAAATCGTTCTCCAAGTTCATAGAACACATTAGATCGATTCCTTATCGATTTCTAACGTTAGTTTCAATCCTTGATTGATTCTTCGTGTGTTCTCACTGATTGGATCGCCAATCAAATAGGATTCCGCACTATTTGATCCGGTATACACGTGATCTCTAGGTATTTCAGTCGAATACCAGGTCCTAACAGAAGGAGAGATAATCCACGACCTTACTGATGAGCAACTTGCTGAGATGTTCAGACTAAATCCCGATGAGATCGTGAAGGATGCTCTTACAATGGAAATTGACAGTGATGATGAGCTTAATGATGTCGATGAAATCGAGATTGAAGATGTCAAGGCTCAACATTATCCAGAGTATGCGACAGGGAGGGAAATGTAGTTCCCATCTGGGTGACTCCCTTGTTAGTGATACTTTTGAAACTCTAGATAAGATGGAGCCGAGTCGAAAAGAAGAAGACAAGCCCAAGCCTCAGACGTTGACATCAATATCAAAAGGCTGAATGGGCAGCGTATTTGCAAAATTAGAGCCCACGCAGTGCTCTAAAGTCAAATGTCTACTCCAAACTCTATAAAGTGAAGAAGCATCACAAGGTTCAGGAAAAATTATAGTGTGGGCCTATTTTGAAGATCTTAACGTCTATGCTGTTAAAAGAGAGAAAGGGATTGAGTACTTCGGATTCTCACACGATCTGAAGACTCTTCCAGGTTTTGAGCTTAACCAGTTCAAAATTGAAGTTGCTATATGCTGACCCTCGTAAGATGTCAGACTGGTTTGAAGCAGCTTTAAAGAGAGAGTACCACACCCGGTGGGATCAACTTCAAGCCTTAACAACCAACGAGGTATATCAGGAGATCTGAAGTTGATGCCATAACTAGGAACCAAAATAGTGCTGAAGTGAGTCCTCCGCGCACGATGTCTAATCCCTCTACGGAAATGCCACAGGACTTCACTCCACATTTCAAGTGGTGGTACTATGATTGGAGAACAGGAGAGGCAGTCAGTATTGAACATAAATGGTAGTATGGAAACTATCAGGGTGTTTGACCCCATGTGGCTCACTAACTTGTCATCTGATGATGTTTACACCTTATACAAGTGGCCATTGTCCTATGACTCACAGGATATTATACAAGTTCTCCAATTCCAGAATGTGATACGGCTCTGCTTTGCTTTTAAAATACATGCAGGAGTCACAAGAGAGGAGAAGTACAAGAAGTATGAGGAGCTTATGAAGAATGTAGGACAGTAGATGAAACTAGGTCCAAGGGGGAGTTTGTAGATACATGTGTATCTATTTTCTGAGCTTAATGTAAAATGTCTTTATTGTCTTACACATATGTAATAGAATGGGTACAATGAAATACAATGTGTGGTTGTGCTTATAATGTTGAATATTTCATTGCTTAGTATATAATACACTTATTGAACTTACTATATAGGTTTGTGATTGTTTGAATAAATCTAAGTCAAATAATGATTGTGAAACATATTCAAACTTAATCATATGAAGTTCTCATGCGAATGGCCTATGCTAATGGACCATACGCATGAACAACTTCATGCTAATGAACCATCGCACGACTGAACCAGGTGACTGGATCAATCGCATGATTGTAACATGAGATTGACTCAGTCGCACGACTGAACACTCAGTCGTGCGAATGGATCAACCGCATGACTCAATCGCACGACTGAACTATGCTAATGGTTCAGCCGCCCGAATGAGAAACCCTAACCTATAATTACCACTTAAATCGTAGAAAAACATAACACTTCGAAAACCTACGTACTAAATCATACCCTAGCCGTCCAGAGACCTCTAAGAACCTGTTCCAAGTTCATAGATCGCACTAGATCGATTACCAATTGTTCTTAACGTTTAGATTCAATCTACAATTATTTCTACGTGCATTCTCACTGATTGTTATCGCCAATCAAATAGGATTCCACACTATTTGATTCGGTATACACGTATTTCAGTTAGTATTTCATTCAATACACGATCCTAACATAATAGGATATTATATATTAAGTTACCATTGGAGTTTTAACCTCTTACTATCATAGAATAAGGTATCTAAAGATTCACATGCCAAGTCTAATTTCCTATATCATTATTCTTAAAAAATTTAATAATATATACACTACAATTTACATCCTACAAGATTTAATTTTAATCTTTTGATGGTGTAACACGCTATTTGACCATCAATATATCCCATTAAAGACGGCTAGATGAAAATAATAGCAACATTACGATGATAGATATTTATTCTATGTATCATTTTCTCCACATATTTTATATTTTAGAAAATGATACATTAAAACACGTATCAACATTATATTTGTCGTTTATAATTTTCTTACAAATCTACATAATTTACTCTTTTGTTCTAATTATGTTGATATTATTTCCATAGCAGCTATGAGTAAAAGTTTTACTGAAAACTTCACTCAATAGTAACTAAGTATTCTAACCATAAAATTACTTTAATTTTATTCATTATTATAATCTTATGGAATTCTTATATAGATATTAAAGTTTCTAACAATTAAGTAAACCAAATGAAGTATAGATTTTTCAACAAGTAGGGGCCAAGAATAGGCTAGGTTAAAGCAAGCAAGTTGTGATCGGTTAGGTAGTACGGGTCAAATAAAAAACAACATTAATGTTAGCAAACTCTCAGGATATTAACACGATTTTACGTAATAATATAAGCAATGAACCAAAATAATAAATATAATGGCTGTGCATACGTTTGAGGATGTCAAAAAGCCTAATCTCATACCACTTAACCTGAAGATGTAAACTGGATTCATAAAGATTCCTAACTTTTCAATCACTAACGTAAACAAGCTAATGTTTATTGAATTTGAACATGTATCAAATGCAATCTAAACAAAAAAGGGAAAGAAAGGAGTAGAACAAACTAATATATAGCATAAAATGCCTTATTAAATCTGTGATCTAGGGCTTCTAAAGGTTTGTAGTTTCAAGCATATGAACAATACTTCACGAAAAGAGTAACTAGATTAACATAAACTATAAAGTTGAGTTAAGTTTTTTGAGACATACAATCAAAAACCTAATGGAAAATATGTGATCATGTTTCGAATGATAAGTGTAATATTAATCGGGTCCATATATTCGTTTGATAACCAATATCGTGAGCTTGAACCAAATATTGGGGGGAGGCGAAAGTAAACTTAAAAAAATATCACTATCAGGCCGAAACTTTACACCACCGAACAAAAAATTAAAACTACTAATGGGAAAAAGAGGGGGGCGGGCCCCCTCCCCAAATTAAGAAGCTTCACCGGTGAATACCGCAACCCCAACCCCATTAAAAGAAAAATTATTGTTGAGAAAACTTCTTGACTCAAATCTAAGTATTTAACTTGGTTTATACAAAGCACAACTAAATGTTCTAGCGGAACATTCATCAAATAACTTAAAGGCATTTCATAAGGACATATAATATGCGAAGATAGAAAGTAGTTGGTTTTTTCACGTTAGGTAATTGGAGAGCCCAACTCGATCGTAATCATGTGAAGTATGGTGTTCATTAGATTTTGTCCCTTCGCGCTACGTAGCGGGGGCCAATCACTTTTCCACATGCAAGGCTACGTTACTTTGGTCGTTGTCGAATTAGCTTGTCAGAACCATAAAAACGAAGTCTTATGGTGAAACTATAAAATAGTATACTTTAATGATCAAACTCTAGAAATACATAGCAGGATGCTAGTCATTTTTCCAACATGCAATGCAACGTTTTTGGTCGTTTACTATCCGGCTTGTCAAAAACTATAAAATCAAAGTTTGGTGATGAAACTATAAAATACTAAACTTTAGTATGTAAAGTCAACATAAAAACATATCTCTATAGATAGTTTAGGAATCAAACTCTAAGTTACTAAAATTTAGTGCCTAAATTCACAAAACCAAAGTAGTGGCCAAACTCAAAGATCATAAACTTAGTCGTCATAATAAAAACAAAACAAGAAAACAAAAACAAAACAAAAACAAAATAAATCGGCGGACAAGCTATAAAATTACCAGACTTTAGTGACAAAACTCGGGAAAGTAAAATAATGTAAATAGTTGGTGGTCAAAGTCTAAAATCTAAAAATTGTGTGGACAACGTCCAAAAATCAAAAATTAAAGTTAAATGTGAAAATATTTAAAACAAATGTGGCTAAATTTACAAATTAAATCAAGAGGAAAGGAAAGATTAGGTGGAGGAGTGTAAATGCAGAGAAACGACTTTTTAGTTGGTTGATACTATATAGAATTTTTCAAAACGCTTGAAACTAGTTTGAAAATGCTTAAAAAATTGCTCATTCGATTTTGGCTCGGTTGTAAACGAGTCGAGCCGCTCGGTTCGATTTGTAAATGAACCGAGCACGAGCAAAGTTATGCTCGCACGGTTTCGTTTGAATTATTTTTAAATGTAGCTTTTATATACTATATACATGTAATATTTTAGTTAATTTATTAGAGTCTAGGGCATTACTATTTTAATTATTTAGCACTTCTCTTTTAATTTTTTTAAACATTATTTTTTAGGGATTTTTGTATACTTGTTTAAACTTTAAAGAACGTGGATCTTTGTAGTCTATGATTGTTGGATGGTCAAAGAAAAACACAGGTATAGAGGACAAGAAAATTGTCACAATGAAGAATGTGGATGTGGGTTTTAACATTATTTATTCGAGTCGAGTTTGAGTTAAACCTTTATTTGTCTTTAAGATTTCTATTTTCTTAAACATATTTTGTATGTTTTGTTTTCTTACATTGTTAAATTTGAGAAATAGTTTGTTGCATGCCTCGGCTTTGTGACCCATCTACTGCTCAAACCGCTGGCTTGCTCCGGGCAGTTGCTAGATCGTGGCGCGGGGGATCGAGAAATAGTTTATGTGGAGAGGTGGTGGTTCCCGACAATGTTCCAACGCCGGTTCATGGTGGTACGACAGCCACCAGTGGTGCGCCTTTTAACCTGGAGCCATTTCTCGACGCTATGAACACAGTGGTAAGCAATTTATTTTATAATCTTTGCATAAAGATGTTAAGATGGCGTAGACGATTATGTCCAGAATGTTGTTGCATGTGCTAGTGTTCAAAGATTGGAAAATTAGGGCTCATGTGGAGAGCTCTCAGGTGTAGAACCTCTTCATCTTCTTTGGTTCCTTATGTTTGCTTCTCTACATTACATAAAAGGTGAGTGAAAGTTCGTTTGAAAGTTCGTTTGAAAGTTCAGGTAGTTACTGCATAACCACTCAAACAAAAGCATTGAGATGTTGTAATATATTCAAGTATATATACAATGCCAAACACCCCCTACAAACTCATATTGTTTCAGTTATATTATTTTAACTCTGTTTGGTGTGAGAGATGCATATTATTTATGAAAACTCATTAAGTTATTTGACATTTTCTTCAAATGATATTAACACTTTATATATAATGTTACTTCTTGAAATGTATAAATGTTCCAACAAATTCAGGTTATTAATATTTGTTGATGATAAGAAGACACCTCACCGAGTGAAGAAATCTCAGCTCCCATTCTATTGCGATGTGAATTTGGAGTGGCAGTTGGGATTTTGGAGCGGCAGTTGAGATTTTGGAGCGGCAGTTGAGATTTTGGAGCTCAGTCATTTCGTTATGTAGTGATGTATTTCTTGAAAGGAAGGTTTTATATATTTTGGTCTTATATATAATTCATACTTTATATTTTCTATTAGCATTTTCACCATTGCCTTATTCGTATTTGTATATATAATTGGAGCCTTTTCTGCCAAGGGTACAAATATGATAAAGTTAGTGAAAAGAAGATGCTTGCTCCATCCAAACAAGTTCTAAGTGATAAAACCTATAGTTGCTTCGCAAGTGATATCCAACTAAATTTACATCTATTGACCTCATTTTGATTTTTTGACTAGCGTGACTCGATAGAGTTAATTCTGAATTTTTTCATGTTTTTTTTTCCTTTTATTAATAAAATATAGAATTTTCATAGAGAACATGCTTTCGTTTTTATACAATATCATCATATGAATGAGATATTTTCATTGAGATAGATCTATAAGAAATCAAATTTCAAGCTTTGGGGAGACATGGAACAAATAACGAATGTTAACATGTGAAAACACTAATATATGACTACAATAATACAAGCTTGAAAATGGTGAACATCAGTAACAACAATGGTGATTAGACTACAGAAATTTTAGTTTTGATACATCTATTTCTTTAATACTTTCTCAAATGGAAATGCAGTTGATTTGGATATGGTGGCTTCCACAGTTCACATAAACATGTGAGTGTATCATCTTCATTTTATTTTTTCTCATTGTTAGCAATACATACCAAATTCGGGTTAAGTTACCCTGTTACTCAATTACTTGTATAGTGTAGTGTTAAGTCAGGTAAATGAATATTTCCATTCAACTATATTACTTTTGACCCGTTTGTGTTTCTACGAGTTCATATCACTATTATTTGAAGTTAGATATTTAAATTTGATAGATGTAGTTTTGGTTAGCAAAATTATTGGCTATTGATAGGAATAATCTAAGAGATCGGTAAGCTTTTTTTCCTACAAAATATTCACGAATTTGGTTGTTTGTAGACAATTTTGTAAATTCTAACTTGCTGTCTCACATGAAAAATCACAGTTGTGTGATAGAAGGGTCGATGCAAATGGCTTGGCGGATGTTCTTTTAGTTTACTTCCTATTTTCATGAATTTTGGTTCGTAGTAGGAAGGACAGGAGGAAGCAGGAAGGAATCTTTAGCAGATTGGTGAGAACCTTCTTCATAGCTAACATCCCAGACGAGTGTACGAGCACTCAGATATGGAAATTATTTCAAAACTTGGGTGAGATAAAAGATGCCTATGTGCCCAGAAAGAAAGACAAATTCAGTAGAAGCTTTGCGTTTGTTCGCTTCGCTGGTGTCAGTGATGTCAATTCACTTGTGGAGAGCCTTAATACAGTGACAATAGATAATGTTAAGGTACTTGCAAACGTAGCGCGTTTTGACCGTAGAAATGTCAATATAGAAACTAGGATAATGATCTGTCAGCTAGGAGGGCCCAGTATAGGAATGTTCCAAGGCAGCACGATAATGAGGGGTTGATACGTAACCCCAACGTGTCGTTAAACAAGTTGTCATGGGTGAACATGGTGGAAATACAATTGATCTGGGTAAGAACTTGGCTGATACAAATGCAAAGATTTCTTGGAAGGAATGCTCGTTGATTGGGCAGGTAAAGAGTTTAAACATCCTTGAAAATCTAAGGAATTTTCTTGAGTCAGTCGGACTCCCGGAGGTGGAGATCAAGTATGTTGGAGGACTAAAGGTGTCACACCCCCGCTAAGAGCGGAAACACGGGGATGCAACGAGACGGGAATCGTCATAACACATGGTAAGCGATAGATATGCAATAATAATAATGATGACAAGCGTGTCATGACGACACCCGACAACAAGGGGACTTGTGTCGTGTTTAGTCAGTATTCACGACAACATAGCCATAAGCATAAACATGATACATGAATCATATAACAAAGATGATAACATTGTATGCAATTCCCACAACCCGGGAACAAGTTACAAAGTATAATGTTGTTTGAAACAGATACAACAATTGTTTTCAAAATGACAAGTTTAGCCTGAAAATGCATCCTAGGGTCTCCCCTAAGGCAACACACCTAGAACCTCAGCTAGCATGATCACCTGAAAAGATATGCTCAAAATGGTCAACAAATTGTTGGTGAGCTCGCAGGTTTAAAGTAAATGAGTAATTGATGTTGTATAAGGTTATTGCAGAATACCGTGCATACAGTTATAAGTAAGCAAAATCACATGACAAGAGCTTTACAACCAAACCTAATGACGTACACAAAGAATCTTGTCGGAATATATTCACCCAAGGCCCGTTCCTGGCTTTTGTTGGTACTAACTAGTATACCAACACGAGGGTGGGGGTGTCAACCCAGTAGTACTACCAATACCTAACCGTCGGTTCCCACACTGGAATTAAATGGTTGTAAGAAAGAACCACAAAGTAGACTCAAGCATGTATCAGATAAGTACCCACAAAACAGTAGCATGTTGATTCTAAGTATGTAAATTGAATGTATGTTGTACAGCATAGAAAATAGGCGAGCATACTTTTCCCCCATGTTTGTAAATGTTTGTAAAGTAGTATAAGCGTAAAAAGGGGCCACGAAACTCACATGTTAAGTGGCAAGTATGAATGATCAAGATTCCAATAGTTGAATGCAATGAACAGTCAAACACCTATTGACAGTTATTGTTAAGCATTAATGACGTGTACAAAGTGTATAGTAATGTTTGGTCGGTTCGGGTTGTATCGGTTCGGTCGTGGGTAGCACACACACACAAGCGGACACACGTATCAGATCTTATGTAGATCCAAGTACTAAGAGTAGTCGTCATTGCTTATGACATCCGTGTAAAGATCTCACTGTTATGAAAGATAGCACTTGTTAAGCATTTGTAGTTCCAAATGGGTTTTCGATACTTGTAAAATGTTAGGTTGATTTCAATTGAAATAGTATGTGCATGTTGATAGCGTTGACTTTAATCTTTGTGGTCAAGCAATGACACTTTTACTGATGTTACCTTATCATCATTAGACGTTCAAGAGGAAATTCACACTCAACATCATCAGTCACACAACAGGACCAGACGCTCGACTCAACGCTCCATTCGTACGAATCAACCTTCAATCGTACGGATCAGCTTCATTCGTACGATTGAGTCTTCATTCGCATGACTGGCATTCAGTCGTACCACACAACACACATTCGCATAACCCAACCTCCATGCGCACGAATCAACCTTCAATCATGCGAATTAGCTACTTTCGTACGATTGAACCTTCATTCGTGCGATTGGACTCCAGTCGTGCGAAACACGCACAATCGCATACATTCAGTCGGTCACCTGACTCAATCGCACGCATTCATTCGTTCGCATGACTCATTCGCACACATACATACGATCGCACGACTCAGTCGCATGATGTCCCCAGTCGCACAACTCAGTCGCCCGAATGACACAGTCGTATGACTCAGTCGCACGACCCACCCAGTCGCACGACTCAGTCGCATGACAGACCCAGTCGTCTGAACTGCAGGTTCGCGACTGCAGAAGTGAAGAGCAGCCTTCGGCTACTCCGAGCACGGGTTTTACATAACAAGGACTTCCAGAAACACTCTACAAACATACACAAACATGAAACACAAGCAGAAAGACCTCACACGCACCACACGACCTCATGTGTTCGGGTTGAACCCGAACACCCGAAACCCTAGTTTGGACGGCCGTGAATAAGCAAGAAAAGGGACAACCAAGGTCGTCTACCTGCTAGAATAGAGTAGACTAGGCTGTAGATGGAGTCTAGACGACAAGAACAAGACCAAGCGGGTTGGATTTGGTGTTAGAATGAAGAAGATGTGAAGAAGAAGGTGAAGAGGATGAAGAAGATGAAGATGAAATGAGATTAAGGGCTGGAATATGGGTTAATATACCCAGCCCAAGTTTGCAAAATGGCGAGTTTAGTCCCTGCACTTAACCCCCGAGTTCCCCAAAATTTGTTTCGGTTGATTACGACCTTAAAATGTTCGTTATATTAAGGTTAAAAGTGTGTTTAATGTTAATTGATAGTTTAAAAATAGTTTTATTAATGACAATGGTTGAAATTAAAAATGATATATTTGGTGGTAATGGTGATGAAATTTGTAAAAGGTTTATGCTTAGCACACGTTCAGGGAAATAAAGCAGACATGATTCCTTAAAGCAGACATGATTCCTTAAAGCAGGAGTTCATGAAGAAGAGGAAGAATAATTAAAATAATTCTATGCTTAATTATGTCGTTTGACGGACCTTAAGGTGACGGGTGTCACAAAAGGTCCTCTTAGTTTGGTCAGGTTCAAAGATGGCTAGTGATTTTTTGTCTAAAGGCAAAGTTTCATGAACAGAATGGTTCGAGTCGTTAGAAGTTTGGTGTGGGCAAGAGATTCGGTATGAAAGACTTGCACGGCTTCTAATAAAAGGTGTGCCTTTGTCCTTATGGGATGGTGATATTCTCGACAAAATCGGTGAAAAGTATGGTAAAGTTATCAAAAATCGGAAGCTTCAATTCGGGATCAGAACTTATCAATTGGCAGATGTAGTGTGCTAGTGCATCAAGGTAGGAAATGTGACATCTCTTAATTTTGTTAACTTAGAAGTTAACTTTGTTAAATCTTAAAAGGGCCTTTTATGTCATTTTGAAACTTTGGGGTTTGTTATACTTAATAATTAATTTGGTGATTAATAAATTAATATAATAATAATAATAATAATAATAATATTAAAAAAAATAATAATAATAAACATAATAATAATATTAAAAAATATATATAATAATAATAATACTAGTAATAACTAAGACTATGGTTAAGATATTAATAATACAAGTAAAAATGATTAAAACCTAATATATTAAGTAAAAGGGTTTTGTTTTGTGATTATTAAAATTTAAATGAATGTTTTGGCATAAAATGATAACAAAACAAACTACAGGGGTTTACTGTGTAAATATCAAAACACCCAAACCATTCCCCCCTTAACTCCCGCTTTTCCGGTCGGTCACCGGCCACCGCCGGTCGACCTCCGGCGGGCATTAGAAACCCACCAAAACCGTTCATTTCGCTACCAAAAGATCCCAAACGGTTCACCAACACATTTAGAACTCAATTATGATTGTTAATTGGGATTAAAAGACCGTTATGAACCTTTAACATTACGAGAAACGGTCGCGTTCATCAAATGAGCCGTTCGAGCATTAATCTCCCTTAATAGTCCAATTAATCGAACCTAAACAATCATATACCTAATTCTAAACGTTTGCAACTCTCAATCGCATCTGAAACAAAAGCTAACACCCTGTTCAATCTTCATCTCACCGCGAACCTGTGCTACACCTAAACACCATCATCCGAGTTTCGTTAACCCAAATTAACAGAGGGCTTGCGTTCTTCGTGATCAAAAGAAGCTATTCGTGCAATAAATTGGGTTATCATCATCATTTGCTCACCAATCAAGCGTAGCTCGGCCGCGGTCCGTTCATCTAGGGTTCCTCATCAATCGTTCTCAATCTAGGTAATTAAATGGTGTTCCATACTCGAAATCATGGGGGAAACAAAAGCCCCATGATTCGGATCATTATCATTACTGATTTGAGCTTCAATTTTGGTTCGAATCAACTTAGGGTTCATAGGATTTGGGGGGGGGGGGGGTTCTGCTTGAGCTATGTTCTTAGTTTATTAAAACGAAGTTTAATCGCGGCTGAGGCCTTGGTTCAATTGGTAACTTTGGTGACTTCTAAACAAGAGGTCCCTGGTTCGAACCCGGGGAACCTCCTGTTTTAATTTTAAGGATTTTCAGCCTTGTTTTAATTCAGTTTTTTTTCTAAAAATTCTAAAAATTCATTTTATAAATTCTAGTTATTTTAAGGGCTAACCAATTATTCTTTGAAAATTTATTTTTTATAATACCTAACATGTTATTCTATTTTGTTAAAACAAAGAATATAATTAGTTAAATATCTTGTTAAATAGAATTTAAATATTGTTTAATTTATAAAATCATTACATGCTCAAACATACAATTGGATTCTTTTCTAGTTTTAATTATTTTAATAAATAATAAAACATTGATCCAAATGCTTCCTTTTAAAAAACTTAATTATTTTTCTATGATCATTTAACTTTTATATATTTAAATGGCTTCTTTTAAAATAACTGAATAATTATTTACATGAATATGGACTTGATACAATAATTTAAAAATTATTTAAAATACTAATGGGCACAATAGTATTTTATTCTTTAAAGGTTTACTTTTATAATTGTGATAATGATATATTATTCTTAGAAAACTATAAAGAATTAATTACATATTGAACTCCAACTTTGTTATATTTAAATTCATTTCTAAAATATTTACATATATAATTCTTCTAATGAATTAAAAATGTAAATAATTACTTTGTAAATTGTTACTTATCAAAAACCCCTTAAAACTAGTGAAACCCTAATCATTATTTTAACGTTAATCATATTATGAATCTTCATCTTGTAATACATATTTAGGTGCCTTGTAATGAATACTTGGGATTACTTTGGATCATCCTTTAATCTTGTAATGCTTATATCAATGTGAGTATTTCCATACCCCTTTTTCTTATTTTCACACTTTGGGGTGAAACATGTTAACTTATACTATTGCACTTGTAAACTTATTTGAGACTTGTAAACCTATGGCAATTCATCTTGTAATTTGTGGTTAGTTGAACTTTCGTGGTTACCATGTTATGGCGTTATATGTACAATCATTAACTATTGCTAGCCCAGCGAAGTCATAGATCTATGGACCAGACAAGCCTGCTTTGGTTGATCCAAGTACACTTAGCTGATCGTATAATCTTGTAAACGTTTGAGACTTGTAAAACTTTGTCGAAGTTTGATTGTTGCATGTTCATAACATCCCTAATCACTTTATTCACTAACTTATGACTTGAATTGCCATATTTTATATAATCTATGTATTAAAAACTATGGAATGCTCACCAACATTTTTATGTTGACCTTTTATTTTTAACATGTTTCAGGAATACCCCAAGTATGTGTTCTACTCTTTGAAGCTTATCACATCTAGGATTAGACCTAGAGATAAAATGGATGATCATGTTATTTGTAGGATTTGTACATGATGTATTCTTTGTTGAAACTTTTGCTTGTAATGTTACAATTGAATCTTATGATTAATATATTTGGATTTAATAAATAGCGTTATGTGGCTGTGAACAATCGTAACCCTCACATCTCGACGTTTTCGCCGTCAAGGTTGGGGTGTGACAGATTGGTATCAGAGCCTATAACTATAGGGATTTAGGTTATTAGAAATGGTGACCTAGACTATAGTTGCATGAACCTCATAGATATACCTTTGTGCTTACATGTTGTTTGCATGCTACATAATGCTATGCCTTTGTGCAACTTGATGCCTTAGCATAGGATTGCCTTATGTATGCTTAAACTTAGTTACTTGTCTCCCTAAACTTAACTTTAACTCTTTGATTCTCCCCGACAAATGAACTTCCTAAACCTATTCTCAACGACATGTGGAATCTACACTTATCATCTGGGTTCAATTCCTTAGACACTATGTCTAATCTATGAAAATCCCATCAAAGTTTTGATTCCATGAACCAAAGAAATTTGTGTGACACATAGACACCTGTATTCTAGATTTCCTGGCAAAAGGCCTTCGGGCTAAGGCAAGCATATCGTATAAATATCATTGCGAGACCAGTTATGCTTACCTGGGGATTTCTGGGATGAGTGATAAACTATGGTTAATATACACAAATCTCTAAGGCAAATGGGTCAATTTACCTTGACGTATCAACGATTCCAAATGGTAATGCATTACCAAATGGAACCATCCTCCTTGTATCTTAAAAATCCTTGATTTTCTTGAACTGGTTTATCACCAAAGTTTCAATATCTTCTCATTTTTAACATATATAATGTTCCTGTTAATATTGAACCCATTCTACATTTCAACTCTTACATTTAAACATCGCTACACGTTGGGCGTTTCATGTATCTATTTCTATACCTTGACCAACGTGTGCATGACTCTTAATATATCCAAAGATATTGGGAATGTAAACCGAATGGTCTTCAAAAATTTAAACCGTTACTTGTGGTTCTCAAGTCTTCTTAAGGATGTGTCCCATAACTAAGAACATGAAATGCTGTAGGTGGAATTCCTACATCTGGGGATACTTTGTCTAGGCAAAGTGTAAATGGTGATTTGACTCGATCATTGAATCCATTTACTTGACTCGAAATCCTTGAGTCTTATGATTAATATATTTGGATTTAATAAATAGCGTTATGTGGCTGTGAACAATCGTAATCCTCACATCTCGACGTTTCCACTGTCAAGGTTGGGGTGTGACAGGAAAATTAACGAGACAATCTACATAAGGTGGAATGACGCATTGATTCCGGTGTGGGTTTCAGAGGAAAAACAAGACTGGTGTCCATGTTTTCCCCCGGTCTTTGTAGATTCAAACGATCTAGACGAGGATAGTGTTGTTATGTTGGAACATAAGGATGACGATTTAAAGGATTTGGAAGAAGGCAAACTCGTTGGAATTGACCTCCAAGATGAAGGCGTCATTGCGGGAATAATTGGATTGGTGAACGGAGACAAGTGCTCTGGCAAGAGTAATGGAAATGTCCCTTGTGAAAATTCAATGGAGTGTCCTATAGAAGAGGAGGAGTCGAAGATGGGGACACCAAAAGGTGGCAAGCCGGCTGTCAGAGTTCCAAGCATGCATACTGAGGATGCAATTATTTCACAACTGGTGGATAACAATCTTTTACAATTTGGGCCTCTTGTGGGGCCTGACTTGTCTTTTGTTCCAGACTCAATTGAACTCAATAGCCCAGAAGAAGAGGTAATGCTTTAGGGTCCATTAGGCCGGTGGAATTTATTACAGCCCGTGAAGCTAACGAGGTTCCATCTATCGATTTGAATTGTGAGATCTCTTTGTGCCCCTTATCCCCAAAAGAACCACAAATTGAAGGTTGCCTCCAGAAAAAAAGGTGTTAGAGCAAAGAATTTTAGGAGTAAGCCCCTTTATTCCTTAACGATGAAAGATGTTATTTGGAGTGCACGGTCCGCCGTCTCTGCTGCTAGAACGATTGGCTTGCAGAGGCAGTCGCACACGGAGGGTGGCGGGGGAGATTTATCCATTTCCACAGGTTCTGAGGCTGAGGTTGTAGAAACGTACCAAATTGGAGAGATGCTTGGATTCAAAATGGACGGTCAAGGAAATCGTTTAAAGGAATTGATATCAGGGAAAGGGGTTGAAAAGGAAATTAAATGAATTGGTTGACTCTTAATATTCACGGAGCAAGAGGAGTTCAAAAAAATCATGGGTGCAAGCTTTGAGAAAGGATAACAATGTTTCATTCATAGCCTTACAAGAAACACAGATCGAGTCTCCTCAAATTGTAGATTTCATGGGTTTTTGGGGTAAATCAAGGGTGGATTTGGAATTCGTTGAAGCTACAGGTAGATCAGGAAGTATGGTTTTGATTTGGGATCCGGCATTATTTTCAAAGTCTCGTGTCATAAAGGATCAGTATTATCTGATTATCATCGGGTCATCTCCTAGTAGTCATTCTAATATAGTGGTGGTAAATGTTGATGCCCCTCACGACACGGCAACTCGATTTGCTGTGTGGAATGATTTATCTCAATTAAAGTTAAGTATAACAGGTATGTAGGTCTTTCTTGGTGACTTTAATGAAGTTAGAATTCCATCAGACAGGTGGAACTCCCGATTCAGTGCTATTAATGCTGCACGTTTCAACTCATTTATACTAGATGCAAACTTATATGAATATCCGATGGGTGGTCGCAGCTTCACGTACATGTCACCAGATGGGTCCAAACTTAGCAAGATCGATAGAGTTTTGGTGTGTTCTGAATTTTGGAAGACATGGCCACATGCTGCTCTCTTGGCATTGCCGAGAAAACACTTCGGTTATTCTTAAAACATGGGTTGTTAATTACGGTCCAATCCCGTTTCAATGTTTTAATTCTTGGTTAGAATGTCCCAAGTTTAAAAAGGTTGTGTCATTGGCATATAATAATGCATCTGTTTATGGTCCCTCGGATAGAAGACTGATGAAGAAACTTAAGGTAGTTAAGCTTGCGATTAAGGAGTGGAGAAAATCAGTAAGGGTTATTGAACTTGCCCATGTGGAAGATTTGGAACTAAAAGTTAAAGAGATAGAATTACAAGCAGAGTCCAGATTATTAAATGAGGAGGAGTTGAGAAATAGACTGAACTGGATGCACGAAATAAAATGTGTTGAAGTAGCAAAGGCTAAAGACCTTCAACAAAAAGCTAGAATTAAGTGGCTCGCAGACAGGGATGAAAATTCTAGTTTTTTTCACAGGTCAATTAAGTGCAACATTAAGAGTTCTAGAATTAACGGGTTGGTGGTTAATGGGGTCTGGACCACCTCCCCTGATGAGATAAAAAAAGAAGTTTTTCAGCACTTTGCTATGAGATTCACTGAAACTATGTCGGATCGGCCGAGGTTCATTAATAACAAGTTTAAAAAACTCCCAGTGGATGTTGCTCAGTCCTTGATAACCCCTTTTTCTAAGGAAGAAATCAAAGACGCTATTTGGGAGTGTGGTGGTAACAAAGCGCCAGGACCCGACGGTTTTAATTTCAATTTTATCAAAATGTTTTGGTCGAATATGGAAGAAGATTTTGGCGCGGTGATGGAGTATTTCTTTTCTGGGGCACCGGTTAGCCCCGGGTGTAACTCTGCATTTATTTCCCTAATCCCCAAAGTTGTTGACCCGTTGTCTATCTCTGACTATCGACCGATTAGTTTAGTCGGATGTTTAAATAAAGTAATTTCTAAGGTTCTGGAAAATAGGCTGAAAAAGACAATTCATTTGGTTATCAGTGAGGAACAAATGGCGTTTGTTGCGTTTCATGGCCCCATAATAGTGAACAAAATTATTTCTTGGTTGAAAGCTTCAAAAAGGAAAGCCATGCTATTTAAAATTGACTTCGAAAAAGCTTACGACACGGTAAATTGGAGATTTTTAGACTCTATTCTGGAACAAATGGGATTTCCTCCATTATGGAGGAAATGGGTAAGTAATTGCCTCCATTCTAGTCGTTCATCCATTTTGGTGAATGGTTCTCCCACTATAGAATTCCAAGCATCTAGAGGTATGCGTCAAGGCGATCTATTATCTCCATTTTTATTCATCATTGTCATGGAAGCATTACATATTGCTTTGAGTTCAGCTACTGATTCTTGTATTTTTCATGGAGTTTCTATGCCAAATAATGGTCCGATCATATCAAACTTATTATATGCGGATGATGCACTAATTCTAGGGGAGTGGTCGGCCTCAAATGCTAAAAATTAGCTAGAATTCTTCAATGCTTTAATCTTGCTTCGGGCCTTAAGGTAAATTTTGTTAAAAGTAAGCTATATGGGGTGGGGGTTGACCAAGGAGAATCCATGGAAATGACAGGTATTCTTCACTGCCAAAGTTCTTGTCTTCCTTATATTCATTTAGGGATCCCAGTTGGAGCAAATATGAGCTTTATAAAGAATTGGCAACCGATAGTAGAGAAATTAAAGGTAAGATTAGCCTCATGGGAAGTGAAGACCTTATCTCTTGGTGGTCGACTGACGTTGTTGAAGGTGGTACTTGGAGCAATTCCTATATATTATTTGTCTCTTTTGAAGGCACCTACGCAGGTGATTCATAAGCTTGAAGGAATAAGGAGAAAATTTCTATGGGAAGGCTTGTGTAATAAGTCAAAAATCAATTGGGTGGCTTGGAAGAAGATTACCACTCCGAAGGAGTTAGGAGGCCTCGGGGTAGTGGGGATTAAAGAGACTAATATGGCAATGTTAGCTAAATAGAGGTGGAACTTCAAAAAGGATGGAACAAAGTTATGGGCGCAATGCATATTGGCTATTCACTTCCAAGCCTGGAACCCTAAGTCAATTCATCTCAGATGTTCAATACATGGGGTTTGGAAAAACATCGTCCTCATTGATAAGGAGTTTCAGAAAGAAAACATCAATCTTGATATGCTTATAATGGGTAAGGTAAGAAGGGGTGATAAAATTGCATTCTGGCTGGATAATTGGGTGGGAGTTGGTTGCCTTAGAGAACAGTTTCCTTGTTTGTTTGATCTTGAAAAAGATAAGGCATGTTTGGTGGGCGAAAGATTGGTTAATGATGACGATATGTTGATCAAGAGATGGAAGTGGAAGAGACAAGTGCTTAACAATGTTGAGAAAAATGAATTAGCTCACTTGGAGTCTGTTTTGCAGATCTTTAAAAAAGGTGAAGGAGATGATTCGTGGTCCTGGATGGGGGACGACTCCGGTGCATTTTCGGTAAAAGCTATACGAAAGATTATTGAATCCAACCGTCCCCCTGTGGACTTATGCCCGATGCCATGGTTTTTGGGGATTCCATTGAAGATAAACGCTTTCATTTGGAAAGCAAGATTGGATAGCATTCCTGTCAAGACGAAGTTAAAAAGGTGTGGGGTGGAGTTAGAATCCACAGAGTGCAGTCTGTGTTTTGGACATATTGAGTCAGTTGATTATATTTTAGTATCGTGTCCCTTGGCTAAGCACATATGGTGTCAAATAACTTCATGGTGCCAAGGTTTGGGGTACGCGTCATTGACCATTAGACAAGCTTTAGTTGATTTACACAATTCTAGGTGTTGCCAAAAGATAAGAATGGTTATCCATTGCATATATAGCAACATGGTGGGATATTTGGAAGGCTAGAAACGACTTGATTTTCAACGGAAGACCGGTTAATCCTGCAAGAGTAGTGGAGGAGATAAATGTTAATTCATATTTGTGGATTAAGAATAGAACACAGTTGAAAAATATAGATTGGCATCATTGGTGTAATTTTGATATGTACAACTTGATGTAATTGGTGGTATGTGCTCTAGCATCTTGCTAGCAGCATCTTTTAATAAAAATTTTGTTTTGCCGTTCAAAAAAAAAGAAATAGCTACCCAAGCTTTTGATTTTTTTTATTTTCTTGTTCTGAATTCTAGCAGATAGGTTTGAATTTGATGACTTGACGTGGATTGTTTGTGATAGTAAAAACAATACCAAGTCAAAATCTCTGTAACAACGAGCGCATTTTGCTCTTTTGTCCTTTGATTCAGAACCAAATGCAGATTGTATAAATTGTCCGGTAACAAACAACAAACACACAACACCACAAACCTAACCACCAATCGCGCTTTGTGCGATGACGAACCCCACTAGTAGCTTTAATCACATGTGAATATAAAGAAACCATCACTACATTTGAATACTTTTATGAAAACCAATTTTTTTCTTACCAAGTAATCGTGTGTGTATATATATATATATATATATATAAATAAATAAAGATGATGTTTTAATAGTGTTATTAAATATCTATAAAGTATCTTGATTTTAGAAAACAATTATACTCTTGGAAATTAAGAGTACACGAATATGATCAATCCAAAAAGTTAAGAATAAAATATCTTATAATAAATACGAAAGTTATAAAAACAATTAATTTCATTTTTTTAACAAAAATATGTTAAAACAAATATATCTATATTTATATTTCGTATCTCTCTCATATTAAATGATAATTATTGTAAATTAATAAACTAAAATATTAAACATCTAAAATATAAATGTAGTTATTTTAATAATTTATTAATACATATTAACTATAGAGTAATAATTCTAATGAATTACAACTTTTAAATATTTATTATATTTTTATTTCATCAATGTGTGTTACAACTTTTAAATATTTATTATATTTTTATTTCATCAATGGATAATTACATCTAGAAAATAAAATATTTATAAAACTAATGATTTAATATTTTATTTATTCCACCCATGTAATACGTGAGCTCTAACCTAGTTATTTAATAGGAGAGAGACGGAAAATTTTTGGTAAGAATGATTGTCGTGCCGCCATATGTCATTTTAAGATACTTTTTTATTAGAGTATGTACATTATATAATCTATAACCTCTAATAAAATAATGTTTCTTTTGCCACTTATCATTCTCTTAACATATATTTTTGCCACTTGTTCTATTTCTAAACATTCACATATCAATTTTCTTTTCAAAATGGTGTTATATTAATTTAAACACTCATGTAAATTTCTTTCTCTTATTAATTGTTATGTTTCTCTCTCCTATAGATTTTTAAAAATCAAACTATTTTTTTAGAATAGAATTTATGAAGGAAATTAAAAATAACATCTTTTATTAAGATCTAAAGAACAAAAATTTAAAGGTTTATATAATATGAAATTTTTTAAAACATTAAACGTTTTTAAACAAAATATTTTAAAATCGTTTTGTTTTTAAAAAAATAAAAAACATGTGAAATATTTTAAAACAATCTTATTAAAATAACCAAAATAATTACAAATCATATTTTTCTAAAACAAGATTTTTATAAAAAATATTTTTAATAAAAATTTTAAAACGATTGTTTAAAAATAAAACTATTTACATAAGAGAGTTAAAAATATTATAATTGTTTTATTTCTTGAACTATTGCCTATATATAATTTTAATTATATTTTACATTAAAATATTATACTGTAACTATTCATGTTTATTTTACATATATATTGCCTATAAAAAAATTTTAATTGTTTTATTTAATGGATGTTTAGGCTATCTGTCTATCTATCTATCTATGTAAGGCCCCGTTTCCGGAGACCTCACAGTTGGTTAATCACAGCAGTTAAAAACATTAAACATTATAATTATACAAACTTAAGCAGCAGAAATAATTTATCAAAAACCATTCATTTCATTTAAAACACTGTTGTTGAGCAATACATCATCGTTTAACTGTTTACAAAAGAATTGTTTTACTGCATTACAAAATAACAGCAACATAAAATACGAATGAATGTCAATCTTTCCCTACCGAGTAGCTTCACCCTCGTGCCATCCTCAGCAATAATTACCTGCCAACTGAAAATGTATAAAAGTCAACGTTGCTAAGTGAATTTTAGTTCTAAAAGTAGCAAAATACTTTTTGTATGTTGTATATGAAAATACTCTTTCTATGAAATACAACTCTTTACTTTGTATGTGAGCACACATTAACTATATGAACAGATACTGTTCATTCTCTTTACTGTATGCCTTGTATATTCTGTAATCTTTTATCTTTATTTTTCACTTTCTGTATGGACCAATGAGCAATACCCTAAACTGTATGCGCGATAAAAACCGGTGATGGGCCATCTATATCCCTCAAGAGGGTTCTGTTTACTGTATACAAGGCCGACCCAAACACCTAGGGTACGCTATAGAGGTCCTGCCAATCTCCAAAACTGGCCATGTGTGCATAATAGGGTAGTTAACCCGCAACACAGTTGAGATAACGACAACACGGTCGTTTACCTCCTGTAAGCTTGCAAGATTTGTTAACATTTTATTAATGTTCATCTTCTCTTCTTTATTGCTATTTCTCTTTATTATTACAATATACCTTACGTTACGATAATAAAGATACCACGTAAAGTCACACACTATAAGTAATAATAATAAGAAACAATCATAATCATACATGAAACCCATCATTAATAAGCCCTAGTCAAACCTCGGTCAAAACCCTAAAAGCACAGACTCCCAAAAACTATGTAAAAATTTCTAAGTGTTTAGGCGCTTTGACACTATTTGGGCGCATGAGCCCTGCTTGGGCGTTTCATCACTATGTAGGTGCATCAGCCAGCACTTAATCATTTTAACACTTAGGCGTATGAACTACTCAGGCGCATGGGCACTTAGACGCATGGACCACTTGGGCGCATGGGCACTATTGGGGCGCATGGCCATACACTTAGTCGTCCGACTAATATTTCTAGGCGCCTGGACCACTGTTCAGGCACATGGGCCATACTTAAACATTTCTAAGGCAATTTCAGGCGCATGGGCTACTGTTTAGACGCATGAGTTACACTTAAATTCTTCTAAGGCATTTTCAGGCGCATGAACCTTCTGTGTAACATGTTTCTAGGATGATTTCAAACCCAAATCATCAAACCTATATGTTCTAAGCTTACCAAGGCTATTCTAAGCATGAACAACTTATAAGCATCTAAGAATCATCATCAAACATGCATAAATATACGGGTATACATACATAAACATTTGAAAAATCGTTTTAATACATTTTCAGCCCCAAGAAGAGTTTAAAACAAGTAAACCCGGTTCTAGAAACTCACCTGGTGCAACTTTGGGTGTTTCTTCCTTCTAACCCGTTTGCAAATGAGTTCAAAAAACACACCAAAACACACACATATGGACACACACACACAAACACATAAGCACATAAGCATGTAACCGAGATAAAACCCAACATGAACACTTAAAACCTTGAATTCTTACCTTGAATTCAATCTTCTTCTTCTTCTTTTTCTTCAACCAAGAGTTTCTACTCTCTTCCTTTCTCCCTCTCTAAAACCGATGAAAAAGGTGATGTAAAGAGAGGGTGGGCGGCCATGCCCACCTTTACACCAACTTATTTGTACTTTTGTCATTTTTACACATTTAACCCCTCAACTTGGGTTTATTGACATTTTCTTTCTTTATTCTTCAACTCTTATTCTTTCTTTTCTTTTTAAGGAATAACCGGGTGTTACAATCTATCTATAAAAAAACTAAAATAAGCGTGAAACTATTGTAGATCTCATACCATTGAATACTAATAATATTCTCATATTCTCTATATTATTAATAATAATATTAAATACTAATAATATTACTCATATCATTTTCAAATTAAAATATATAATTTAATAAATTAAAAACCTATTTTTCTTTATTAAAAACACACTTTTTAAAAACAAAAATTTTATAAAATACATAATACAACAAAAAATTTTAAAAATCATTTTTCTTAATACAGTATATTTAAAAATCACATTTTTTTATAAAATAAAAGTTTAAGAAAAATACATTATTGTTTATTTACTTAAAGTAACTATTTATACGTACTTATAATCATATTTTATCTTCAAACATGATTTTATAATCCATAAATTCTTATTAATAATTATTTAATATATTATTTATTCAATCTGTGTATTACACAGGGACTAAACTAGTTTAAAATAATCTAACATATGTTATAGATAATATATCAATGAAATTATTATGTATAAGTATAACAAACATTAAATTATAAAAGGTAGTATAAAAAGTTCATTATTCATAAATATCCATAAACCTCTTTATATAACTTTTGAAAATATTTTAGTTTTAACAATGATTAGCTACAAATTAAACTATATTTTAACAAAACTAAGTCTAACTAAAATGTTTGTTGAAACTAAATATTTTAGTTTTAACAATAATTTCATTTTTCTTAAAACAGTATATTTAAAAATCACATTTTTATAAAATAAAAGTATAAAAAAATACATTATTGTTTATTTACTTAAAGTAACTATTTATACGTACTTATAATCATATTTTATCTTCAAACATGATTTTATAATCCATAAATTCTTATTAATAATTATTTAATATATTATTTATTTAATCTGTGTATTACACGGGGACTAACCTAGTTTAAAATAATCTAATATATGTTATAGATAATATATCAATGAAATTATTATGTATAAGTATAACAAACATTTAAATTATAAAAAGTAGTATAAAAATTCATTATTCATAAATATCCATAAACCTCTTTATATAACTTTTGAAAATATTTTAGTTTTAACAATGATTAGCTACAAATTAAACTATATTTTAACAAAATTAAGTCTAACTAAAATATTTTAATAAAATGTTATTTTTTCTTCTAAAAATAAATTATCTTGATTAATATGGTATTAATGAGAGTTATTAAAAAAACATTTTTTAAGTCTAAAATTTTTATTAAAATTGTAATTTATTATGATGCCGACACATGAATAATCCTATGTGGTGTTTAAATGGAAATGTTAAAAAATAAACATGTGACTACTAGTTATTTTGATTTATTACAGTAGATGAGAAAAACCAAACCCCTTAATCTCCAAATATAATACAACTTTATAAAATTGGTAAATAAAAAGTTCCAAATTATTTATAGAAATTAAAAATTGGTTTTGAAGAGATCCAACAATGATCGATGGGTATTTGAGATGTGTAATAGGTGCTCAATCTAATAAATAAATGAAAAGGTGTACCAACAAATAATCATGAATATCTAATCAACAAGAGTAATAAATTCGGACATTAGACATTTTCAAGCACATATATAATCGGCCTCATCCAAATATGGTAATATAACCAATACAGTTACCACCTTCATTATAATTTCATCCACAAACAATAATTTCATCGTTTAATTGTTGACAACAATGGCGAAGAAGGCGGTTTTGATCGGATGCAACTATGCCGGAACAAAGGCGGAGCTCAAAGGATGTGTGAACGATGTGAAGAGAATGCATCGTTGTTTGATCGATCGTTACGGGTTCTCAGATGGTGACATTAAGGTCCTAATCGACGCCCATGATTCGTATACGCAGCCCACAGGGGCTAACATCCGCAAAGCGCTTGCGGATCTTATCGGGTCGGCTGACCCCAACGACGTCCTTTTCGTTCATTATAGTGGGCACGGGACCCGGCTTCCGGCTGAAACGGGTGAAGATGATGATACGGGTTATGATGAGTGCATTGTGCCTTGTGATATGAATCTCATTACTGGTATGATGTTGATTTCTTATCATGTATATGTATAGATTATTTTAGCTGGCCATTTTGAATTTCTGATCGAGTTTAGGATCCCATGCATAGTTTCGAAAATTTATCATACATATACATGCATGTTGTTCAATTGTCATCATATAAAATTGCGACCAAATTTACAAACAAATAAAATGGTCACCAGTTTTGCTACTGTTTAAGGGGATAAACACATGTTTTTGCTACCACATCCGTTCACAAATAGCCATTTGGACCGATTTGTGAAAAAAAAACCATCAGCAACAACACATACTTTTCTAGTAATGATATTCTAACATAGCTACAACTTTAATAATCTTGTTTTATCAAATGACAATAGTCTTGTTATGATCAACCTTGTCATTCCACCGTAAAAATGACGTGGGTTGAAATACTCACTGATGAGTTGAATTAGAAAAAGGTAATTGTTAAAAAAATCTTTAACCTTGTGAAACATATTACTTGTGGGTGTTTTTCAGATGATGATTTCAGGGAGCTGGTAGACAAAGTACCCAGCGGTTGCAAAATAACCATCGTATCCGACTCATGCCACAGCGGTGGCCTCATCGACGACGCCAAAGAGCAAATCGGCGAAAGCTGCAACGATGATAGCAACCAACCCGGTTTCGTCGGTAACATCATACAAAAGACCGGAGACGCATTAAAGTCCGCATTCAGCCGCGACGACAGCAGCGACAACATCGAAGACACCACAGTCGAAAACCGATCACTGCCTCTCGACATCGTGGTCGATATCCTGAAGCAGAAAACCGGCAAAAACGACATAAGCGTTGGGAATGTTAGGCCAACTTTATTCGACCTGTTTGGTGAAGACTCAACTCCAAAGGTGAAAAAGTTCATGAAGGTACTTCTGGACAGCTTCAAAGGCCTCGGTGGCGGTGGCGGTGATGACAACATTGGCGGTCAAAGTGGCGGCGATGGCGAGGGTGGTGGTGGTATTATGGGGATGGTGGGTGGTTTAGCACAGCAGTTCCTGAAGCAAAAGCTGGAGAACAATGCAGATTACGGTAAACCCGCAATGGAAACTGAGGTTGGTGGGAAACAAGATGCGTATGCGGGATCGAAGAAAAAGAAGTTGCCCGAAAACGGGATATTGATCAGCGGTTGCCAGACGGACCAGACGTCTGCGGATGCAACCAAGTGTGCTGAATCGTATGGCGCGTTGAGCCATGCGATTCAGACCATACTTGAGGAGTTGGAGGAGGGTCAGGTTATTAGTAATAGGGAGATTGTGGTGAGGGCTAGGAGTTTGTTGAAGAACCAAGGGTTTAAGCAGCAGCCTGGGCTTTATTGTGAGGATAAACATGCTGATGCACCTTTCATCTGCTGATTATTATTATTGTTATTGTTGTCATGTGATGCAATGTTTTTGTTTTTAGTTTTGTTTGTTTGTTCGGGCTTGTTTCAAATGTCTTTGAAATTTTGAAAAAGATGATATATTCATATAAGAATGGTTAACTTTTATTCTTTTATCTTCCTAACAACATTCATTATCTATTTTTTATTTTTATTTATATAATTACAATAAAATTATTATTTTTTTATTCTTTTATTTTATTATTATTTTTTCTCTCTACTCCACTTAAAAATACAGATTTAACAAAATATTCTTTTTATTCTTTACTTACAACCACTTATATTCATACCCTATAATATAAATAATACACTCATATCAATTTCAGAAACAAATTGTAAATACTCTAAATTAGAGTTAAGCCTACAAATGCAAGCAAGCAAACTTGTCATAGGGGATATGTAAGGTCTCGTTCCTGGGACGCTTACAGTTGGTTTCTCATCGCACATAAAACATATATTTACATTTGTTTTACAAAAAGTTGCAGCGGAAACATTCAAAAATGACATCACATTTCATTATAAAAACTTTTGCCAAATAATACATCGTCAATCAGTTACAAAATACATTGTTGCATTATATCACAAAAGCATTAAATAAATGGATGTCATCCCAAAAGAGCTAAGTAGCCACCTCGTGCCATCCTCAGCAACCATTACCTGCCAACTAGAAACACATCAAAGTCAGCGTTGCTGAGTGAGTTCTAGTTTTATAAAATAAAACATACTTTTCTTTCGTTAAAACCGTTCTTTTCTTTCATGCGATCATACATCATACGTATACATAGATAATAGTTATATTATCTTCTTCATTCGTTCATTCATCTTTACATCTTTTCTTGTGTATCGGATATCTTCCGTACCAATACCATATGCTACACCCCGAACTATTCAGCTACTGGGCCGAAGTCTATAAATAGACAGCTAAACATGGTGCCACAGTACTAGGGGTAAGCGGTAGAGGTTCTATATAAATGGTCGATCACGGAGAAGGACCCCGATGTGCATCCTCCCGGGGTAGCGAACCCGCACACCGTTGGGCTAACACCTTTAATGGTGTGTCCCGATATCCAATACTTACAAGACTTTCATTACTTTCATCGTTCATTAATGCATGCATTCTTAATGTTCCACTTTTCATTATCTTTCACTTTACGTTACGTAATACTTCAATTCATTCATTATCATAACACGTAAAGCCACAAGAAAGATAAACATACATCATAATAAGGAACATCAGCATGCATAGTCATCACGTCATACAGGGCAACATCATACGTACATAACATGCATCGTGCATAGACATGCAACTTCATCATCATGCCCAACATGCTCTCTAAGGCCTCAATCGTCACCTTACATGAACTTACGAGAACCTTTACATCAAAACTTACATCTGCACTTTCCCCCGAAAGTCAGAAGTTAAACTACACTTCACCTCGGGTGAAAGAAAGTGATAAATGGTGTAAGGCCATGGAGGAAGAGATGGAATCTCTGTATAAAAATAACACATGGGAGCTGGTTGATAAACTTGATGGTCACAAGCCTGTTTCATGTAAATCGCTGTTCAAACTGAAAGATGGTAGCTAAGGGGTTTACACAGAAGCTAGGTGTGAACTATAATAAAATATTTTCACCTATGGTAAAACATTCATCTATCAGGGTTATGCTTTCATTGACTGCTTCTATGGATATAGAGCTACATCAGTTGGATGTAAAGACTGTATTTTTACATGGGAAGCTAGATGAGACTATCTATATGAAGCAGCCAGAGGGGTTTGAGGTGAAGGGGCAAGAAGAGAAGGTATGTCTCTTGAAGAAGTCTTTATATGGGTTGAAGCAATCCCCTAGACAGTGGTATAAAGAGTTGATGAACATATGGTTACTAATGGGTTTATTGGAGCAGTTATGATAGTTGTGTGTATTTTAAAGAATACAGTGAGAACAAATTGTGTATTTGTTGTTGTATGTTGATGACATGTTGGTGGCTTGTTCAGACTTAGAGGAAGTTGAAGCTACTAAGAAAATATTGATGTCTGAGTTTGAGATGAAAGATCTAGGTGAAGCAAAGAAGATATTGGGCATGGAGATTACAAGAGACAAAGAGCACATGGTATTGAAGCTGTCTCAAAAGTCTTACTTGGAGAAGGTACTAAGTAACTATAGGATGGATGGTGTGAAGCCAGTAACAGTTCCTATAGGTGCTCATATTAAACTGTCAAGTTCTGATTATCCTAAGTCAGATGCTGAAGATGGATATATGAAGAAAGTACCTTATGCCAATGTTGTTGGAGCTTGATGTACTTGATGGTTTGTACAAGGCCAGATATTAGGTATGCTGTGAGTTTAGTCAGTAGGTATTTGTCAAATCCGGGGAAAGCTCATTGGGTTGCTGTAAAATGGATATTGAGATATCTCAGGGGTACTAACCACTATGATTAGTGTTTGGGCATCATGAACATGAGAAGGTTGACAAAATTGTTGGTTATGTGGATTCAGATTTTGCCAAGGACCTAGATAGAGGTAGATCTATCACAGGGTATGCATTTCAAGTGCTGGGTAACTTAGCAAGTTGGAAAGCTCAGTTGCAACATATGGTGGCATTATCTACAACAGAGGCTGAGTATATAACTTTGACTGAGGGAGTCAAGGAAGCTATGTGGCTGCATGGGTTTTGTTTCTGAGTTGGGAATCAAAGTGCAGGCTCAGTGGTATTTTGTGATAACCAAGGGGCAGTTCAATTGTCAAAGAACAGCATGTTTCATGAGAGAACAAAGCATATTAATGTGAAGTTACACTTCATAAGGGATGTGGTGAATGCTGTAAGGTGAAAGTGGAAGGTGTGTCTACTTGGAGAATCCAGCAGATGTGTTTACAAATTCTCTCCCTGGTGGCAAATTCAAGTTTTGCTTGGATGCATTGGGAGTTGGTTAAAATCTTGTTTTGGATTTAAAGGTGGAGATTGTGAAGTATTAAAAGCCAAAACAAGTGAACATCCGAAGGTTGAGTTTTCTTCCGAAGCTTAATATAGTCTTCCGAAGCTAAGTTGATATCTTCCGAAGGTTATGTTTGCTTCGAAAGGATGTTTTGTGTACTTTGGATTTCTTCCGAAGTATACATATGTTTAGTAAGGAATCTTCCGAAGGGTTATTTCCGTTCGGAAGATATAGTGTAGGGTTTTTTGTGTAAAATCTCAATACGTGTTGAGAGTTAGAGTTAGTTACATACTATAAATACAGGAGAGTTGTAATCGGTGAACAATCCGAAAATCATTTCAATTCATAATAATCATTTGAGAGTTCTTGTTCACATTTATTCTTTCTAGTATCATCTTTGGATTGATCGTTATTCCGCGTTCATATTCTCAATCGGTTTTTACAAAAGACACTGTTTTGTCGTCACCAATAGGTCTATGGTAACGAGTTCACATAATTGTTTTCATTTTAAACTTATGGTAAGAAATATCGTCGCTATAGACTTATCTGTATAGACAGAAATCCTTTCCTATCATAGGGTTCACATTAGATTTTTAGTTATTTTATTTATCATTAAAATTTAAATTTACGTAGTCTCAATACAGACATGCTCACGATCCTCTTTGAACTATATCATCAATAATAATTGTGTATAGAACTATTGATTGCGTATAATAAGGTTACACAAAATCTCGAGAACAATATTGCACAAAGATAAATTAAAACTACATCACAGAAATTTATTGAAAAATACATAAGTATTGGTAGATTTACTTTAAAAGCTCAAAATCACCGGTTTACATCCTCATTTAAGCTTAACATGGAACTAATTAAGTAGCTTAGTCTTGGAATCGGTTGGCTTAGTTCTAGAATTGGTCCGGAGGTAGAATGGAAAACTTAAGAACGAAACTACTCGCAGAACGGCACCTAGAAGATTCACTAAGATTCGATCCTCGACTCTTATTTGTATCACATCTTGGGTTTGGGTGTCGGGTTTCACCTGGTTCAATCCAGTCACACCCGTTTACACACCCTAGGACACGTACCCTCTCGCGTTGGAGATGGTCTAATAATAAAGAGCAATCGACCAAAACGCAATCAACAAACCCAAACTACAAGCAACACGAACCAAGTCAAGCCGCCTCTCTCTCCTCTCCATCATCTCTTTCCTCTCATTCCGCCTTCGAACATACTCATCATACCTCTCTTTCCACCCCTCTCCTCCCCCGCCACACCTCGGCCTCTCCGCCACCGCAAGTCCTTGCAAAATTACCATACTGTCCTTCCCATTCAAGCAATTTCCATCAATATCCTGTACAGTCAAACTCACCCCACTCACATACAACTCCGAACCACCTCCTCTAACACCACACGCGACCTCTATCTCACACTTCACATAATAATAATAATAATAATCATGCACCCGGGAATCGACCGCGATCACCACCGCGAAACTCACCTCCATCTCGTCCATGAACCAGTTCCGCTGGACCGAAACCGGCTTCGCACTCGATAGATTCACAGCCCGGTTCGAACTCGGGTCGATCATGATCCAACTCAATGTCATATGCTTCTCAAGATCCAATTGCACCTCATCATCACCACCACACACCTTCACCTCCGACTGCACGAGTTCTTTAGGCTCAAGAAGATCAACACGAAACGGGGTCGACTCAAACCATTCACTCTGTGCAGTATCAGTGGATTGGACCTTAGATAACACCAGATGGTCGTGGAACCTGAGGTCAACGGAGGAGATGATCGTTGGGGTGGTGGGAGGCGGTGGTGCGGCGGTGGTGAGGCGGTGGGAGGCGGTGGGAAGGCGTCGGAAAAGAAGCTCCGGTGGGCGGAGGAGAAGCTGAGGATGGCTTGTTGGACGAGGGGGTGTTGGATTGAGGGCCACGTGGAGGAGCAGATGTCGGACCAGAGGGTGTCGCCGGAGAAGAGGGAGTGGTGGTCGGAGAATGCGGATCCGGCGGCGGCGAGGGTTTGACCGTCGAGTCTGGTCAAGATCTGGGTCTGGATGATGTCTTCATGGATGTCTGCGAATCCCATGGGTTTTCTTCTCAACAATGGTGGGGAGTGGAAATGTGTTTTGGGATGTGTGCCATCGATCATAATTTTTAGTTTCGGCCTTTGTGTTTTTATGGAATAAAATACTTGTTATATGTCGACATGGGAAAGTAAAAAAATAAATAAATCTTGACTATTGATCTGGTTTTCGAGAATATATGTTGGTTTTTTTCTTTGGAATATTTTGCTTTTGTTGTTTAAAGATTAACGAGTAGTGCTAAGAAAAATAAGCACTGTTGTTTGACTTGGTTCAGTCGGACAGGGTTTCAGTTGCACCACACGTTCGATCCACCCCAATTCATTTTGTAACAAAAAGCATTTGATTTGGACTCGTTCAACGGTTGGATCGAAACTGGAAATCAAGTTGGACCGGATTTTCAATATTATTATATATTTTTTTTGTATTTTAGTAAGTTTTATGGGTAGCTCAAACAATGAATTGCATTATTGGACTAATTATTGTTTAATTTTATATATAATTTTAAAATACATGTATAAAATAGTTATATTGAATTATATATAACTAGAGGGATCAAATAAAAACATGTTTGTAATTGAAAACTATGAAAAACACCACTACTTAATATTTATAATTAATTTAATTTTTTAATTATTTAAATTATATTTAAGTTGATTTCAACCTTATTTGTTGATGTCATTATATATTTTTATATTTAAACTCCAATAAACGATGATGATAACGACACGACTTACGTCTATGTAATTTGTATGAGTTATATGTATGTAACTATTAGTTGAATACTTGGTAACAAGTATTTACATATATATAAAACCTTTAAACGCACGTAACTCTTAGTTGTATATTTTATAACACGCACTTACATATATGTAATCATTAGTTTTCATTATTTTCATTTATAATTTGATTTTCTTTATATAGGGCATGTTTGAGATTGCTTATTTTAGAGTGACTATTAACTTATTAACTTTTGAAAAGTTAATAAGTTAAGAAAAGTGTTTGGGAATGTTAAAATTATTTTTTAAACTGACTTTTAATCTATTTTGCTTATAAGGTAAAAAGTAGGTTTTAAAAAGTAAGAATGAAGTTATTTATAAATTTTTAAAAAGACTTTTAATCTATTTTGCTTATTATACCCCTCTACTACATCTTATTAACTCTTTTTATTTTTAAAAGATGTATTTTTAGGTTATTTTACAACAGTTTATTTTATAATCTAATCCAAACAATTTTTTAAAAACTATTTTTGAAAAATCATAAGTTAATAAGTATTTTTGATAAAAAGTCATTTTTAAGCAATCTCAAACATGACCATAATTATGTTGTTATCTTGTTCTTAAACCATTCCGACCTGGCCAACTAGTATATTAGTAAAATGACCGGTTTGCTATTCATATGTTTTAAAAACATCTTAAAAAAACATAAAAATAAGTCAGAGTGAAACTCGAATAAGTCAGAGTGAGACTCGAACAACTCAAGTTTGTTGAAAAAAAGTTAAATCCCTGATTAGTTGCACTGCGTCACCACTTTTTTGAAGTAATGCTACAACATATTATTTAACTTGAACATGTTTTTTAGATTTTTCAAATATCAAAATCAAAGAAGCAGGCTGGAAGGGAAAGGCACAGACTTGATTCCAGTTCGCAAAAAGGTGCAGCTTGCGCTACAAACAGGCTACGTGACTTCACTTATTTACAAACTCTTTTCAAACATATATATATACACAACACATAAACAAAATCAAGAAAATAGAAAACGTAAGATATAACAAATTGTCTGTCACATGATCGGCTAGACCCCTACCAATGACATCACTTATAAATTATAACAAATTACATATTACTAATTTAGTTATTAGTTATTATATAAGGAGATGAATTTTCAACCTGTTTTAAAAAAAACAGGTTTCTTTTGTCAGGGAGGGATTTGGTAATAAATAGAAAAGAATCTTTTTCTTCATTTTTGTATATAAAAAAACAAACCTAGTTTTGCAGTGGAACATTATTTAATACCATAAAAGATATTATGCTTGCTTAGTTAATTTAAAAGTTAGTAGATCTAATATTAAAATATGTAAAATTGCATAAAATAAGATATAAGTAAAATCAGTTATACATTTATACACGTCTCTTATCAGACCACCTGAATCGGGTCCGTGAAAACCATCTATGGTTTGGGAAAACAATTAAGGAATTTTTCTTTATTGAAAATAATTAAAAAATTATTAAACAAAAATTGTTTAATTATATACCTAATAAGTATTGCCAACTCATCTCTGCCCTCATATTTTCGTATATTAACTTAAAAGAAAGTCATTTCATCTCATCTCAATCCTTACTTTATTCCTATATTACTAGACGAACATAAACTCATCCTATATTACTAGACGAACATAAACTCATACTTATATTTGAGGGTCATTATTAATCCCTCATCTTCTTTTCTACTTTTTCTGTAAGTGGTTGCAAGAAAAAATAAATGAAAAAAATAAGAAAAAAATATATATTTATTAATTAAAAATAAATATAAAATGATACGTGAGATGCTTTTAAAAATAAAAAAATGTAGAAAATGATGTTTTTTTTAATTTATTTACAAAGATGAGAACGAAGAATAAACCCCACGTTCTCTAACATGCTCTTATCAAAATGGTTGATGACACAATATTATACCTTATATACGTGAAATAAAAGTAACAAATATTGCATACCTATCATTGATCTTTTATTATATTATGTCACCTTAGCCTTATTGAGTGTTCATCCTACATCTTCTACCTTATTTTATACCATATTATACTCATCTTTCATCTTTTAACCAATCTTTTACTTGTTTATACATTACATACTAATAAAAAATATACATCACTTTAAATAAAAAATACAGTGATAAAATAGAAACAAATTAAAATATTACTGTTTGTCATTTTGAGATAGTACGTTGTTATGTATATATGTTCCATTAAATCTAAGTGCAAGTTGCTATGTTTTTCTCATTTATAGAATTCTTGAATATTTATCTACGTATGATCGTTATCACTTTCTTATCAGTGAAAAGACGGTTGAATATCAATTTATCATACCTAAAAGTTTTTTAATTTTCTTAACTTGTAATCGTATCATGTAATATGATACCACACAATATCTTACTTACCTTTTGGGTTACCATGCTTGTGGATAGTCTTACACTCTCTGTCCACGTCGCTTGAGGATATTAAATGCTCATTTCACATCCTTCATTTATACGTGGATGTGTAAACGAATTAACAAATACAAAATCTCGAGGCTATAATACATCAATATGATAACACTTATGCTTATATTGGACTTGTTTAACTTTATATGAAGAGTCTAGTGCTACATTTATGATGTCATTGAATATGGGTGTCACACCCGGGTTTCAGGTTACCTTGGGAGCTCAACTAATAGGTAAATGTGTTTTTATTTTATTTATTTATTTATTTATTTATAATATTTTATGCAATAAAAACCTTTCATAAATCATTTTCAACTACATAAAAATCTTTCTAGGTTAAATTTTCATATATTCGTAGAATTTGAAAATCCTTTTGTCTTACAATAAAACATCATTCAAACAGTGATTAAACAAAATTTCTGCCAATTGATGGATATTATATAAGTTTCAAAAATTAGCCATAAGATATAGTTTGTGCTTAAAACTCATAGATCATCCAACACATATCCTTGGCTCTATATGTTCATAATCACCCGTAAAAATTTATAAAATAATATGTTAGCGAAAATACTAAATAAAATTAAACAGTTTAACAATAAAATGTTCTAATATCTACACGTTTAGAAGTTTAATTAATCTGTGGGGTTCATCCTCGTACAAAATAGATTTCTTGTCAAACTAATTAACGAAAAGACCTTTTGAATCAAAACTCTCTAGTTTATGACGGGAAAACACTACTTTTTATTTTTATTATTTTTTTTCTGTTTGTATTGTGTTTGAACCAGACTTAGCATCAGATTTTCACTCATCCCTAAGATATATAATTTAATAAAGCCATGCCTATGCTTTTTGGACTATGTATTAACTAGGATAGTGCTCCCTTACACATTAAAACATGTTTAGCATATTTATGTCATTTTCAAAATCATAAATTCATTTATTTGATTTTAAAAATATTAGACATATTCATCTTACCAGAGTGGTTGCAAAAATAAGTGTTTACAATATTTCCTAAGTTGAACAACACATTGTCTTAAGTTTGTCAATTCTCGTCTCGACAAACGATACTTCCTTACGTGTACGTCTAGATAAAGCATGGACCTAACAATGACATAATGGGTATAAGCATGACTAGGATAGGTAGTATATTTCAATGAAAAGAGTCTTGTAACTTCAAATATTTATAGGCTACTCTTGGGGCACCTTAGCAGACCGCTAAGGAGGTCAGTCACGTTCATTGATTGCCTCAAGGTTCATGTCACACCTTATCACGGCAAAAACATGAGATGAAACTATCATGGAGTACATAACACATGGTTAAAATAAAACACTCCTTACAATAAAACTGGATATCAAATGTATAGATTTTTTCAACCTAAAGTATTGTTTAAAAAGACAAGATCTACAACTATAATCAAAATAGTTGAGTAACAAATGAAGATCTCTCAAAAGTTGGTATCCTAAAGATATATTGTTTGCTAAACCCTTTTTTCTTTTCTTGAATTAAGTACTTAAAAAACATGTCAGAAAACTACAAAAATAATGTTTCTGAGTTCACAAGTTTTATTTACATGATCGAAATCTTTTTTTCTTTTAAAAAACATAAACTAACAAACAAAAGGTTCCAGCTAATCATCATAGTCAGTCCGAACCTACAACAAATAATGTGAAAACAAAGAGCTTGTAACCAAGCCAAGACAAAATACTCATTTGGCCCATCCCATTTACATTCATGGATATATGGAAAGGTTGATGCAACCTAAACATCTTTAGTCTTTCCTGCATGCTGCACAAGTGCATTGAAGTAGAATGCTTCGGAAGTTTCACATGTGCAACAGAAATACTCTAAGTGTGAAATCTTCTGAAGCCAAGACCAACATCTTCCGAAGCCAAGATGAAGTCTTCCGAAGCCTCAGAGACAAAGTCTTCCGAAGCTTCAAGTTCATGAAGACAGATTTCTTCCGAAGACTTTTAGTAACATGCTTTAATTGATGTACTGTTCCATAAAGCTGGACACCTTTCCGCTGCAACTCTGCAAGTCACCAACTAACATGGTTTGGTGAAAAGGTCCATGCTTTTGGTAACTGTATATTGAGGTCTTGAGTCTGTAACTTTCTACTTTATGTACTTTATCCTTTTTGTAATAGATAAGGATGTGAGCTATGGCATGTCATAGTCACAAGTCAAAAGGCAATATGCCTTTTGACTCTACAATTGATTTTGTGTGTGTCTAGTCAATTGTATCCAGCTGGCTTTCAAAGTATAGCCGGCTGTAGGATGTTGTATAAGTATCTCATGTTCTTGTATCTTTCGAATATGCTTTGTAACACTTGTAATAGAACATAGAGAAGGCAATATACTGCATTCTTGAAAACCAAATACTTGTGTTCTTTGTGTTCTGTCTCTTATATTACTTGTGTTCTTAGTGTCACTACTTGGTTAATCCAGTTTACTGATTGATCTAAGTATAGTTTATCTCCTCTTTGTATTGTTGTGTTATAACTTATACCCTTTAACGATCCTGCATTTGGTATCAGAGCATTCCAGGCTCTTGATATAAGATCTCACCATCTTAAGATCCCTCACACACACAAATACTAAAATTTTCAAATGGCAGCCATTTCTAAAACTGGTATAGAAACTGGAACCATGAACAAGTCCCCACTGATCACTCTTGATGAGTTTGATACCTGGTGTTTAAGAATGGAAGGTTTCATCAGGTCTCTTGATTCAAGAATGTGGGAGTCTATTAAGAATGGACCTTTCATACCCAGCACACCTTCTGCTACTGGTGCCGGTATGATCCCCAAAGATGTGGCTAACTACTCTGATGAAGATAGGAAGAGAGTAGATATAGATAGAAAAGTCATGACAGCTCTTCAAACTGCCCTTCCAAACTCTGTGTACAGAGGTTTCAAGAAGTGCAAAACAGCCAAGCAGTTATGGGATGTACTGAAACCGATGTATGAGGGTTATTCTGAAGCCAAGGAGAACAAGAAGGATCTCCTGAAGCAGCAGTTTGAAAACTTCACCTTCAAAACAGGTGAGACCATGACTCAGCAATACTTCAGGTATGTTGAGATTGTGGATACCCTTGTGGATGGAGGAGTTTCCTTGAAAACAGAGACATTGTAAGGAAGTTCATGTCCTCACTTCCTAGGCAATGGACACACTACTGTGTGGTGATCAAGAGAATTGAAAATCTCAAAACTCTTACTCTGACAGAGTTATATGGGATTCTTAGTGGCTACCAGATGGAGATGAACATGCAAGGTTCATCTAGAAACTCCAACAATCAGATGGGTTCAGCCCTACATGGTGTTGAAAAGGATAACATAGAACCCAAACATCATCTCTTATGCTACCCTGACAACTCACCAAAGGGTCCTTTCATAACCTTCCCAGAGACACCAAAGGAGAACTACACTCAAGGAAGCCCATTCCAAGAGACAAGCTCTTCTCAAGCTTTTGTGTCTTCTGATGAAAGCTGTGGCAACTCTCTTTTCACTCTTGAAGACCTGGATTGTATCCATCCAGATGATCTGGAATATATGGAAATAGTCCAGCAGATGGCTCTTCTCACTCACAGAGCCAAGAAGTTTTACAAGAGGACTGGAAGGAAGTTTCCAAGCAATGCAACCAGTGGAAAGTTGGACTGGACAAAGCAAAGTCAAGTGTTACAACTGTAACTTGATGGGCCATTTGCCAAAGAGTGTAAGGCACCTAGAACAAATGGTGGTCAAACACAATCCAGACCAAACTACACTAACAAAGCTCTCCATAATGAGAAGTCAAAGCAGCAAGCTGCTGTTGCTGTTGAAGAAGGAGGCTTTGACTGGAGCTTTCAGGTGGAAGATGCTTCTTTAAACCAAGCACTGATGGCAGATCATGATGAAGCCAAGGTATTGGAACATCTCTGTACTCCTGAATGCATTGCTAAAGTTAACAGGTACAGGTCCTATAACTTGGAACTGAGATCTGATGTTGAGTCCTTAAACATTTTAACATCTGATTTTAGAAAGTCTGAAAATGATTATAAGCTAAAAATAGAGGACTTAGAGAAAACCATTTCAGTTCTAAAACATGAACACACAGATTTTAGGACTTAAATTAAAGATCTCATAACCAAGTTAACTGAGTGCCAGGCTGAGCTTATGATCAGCAAAGCCAGGGTAGAAAAGAGTGTTCTTGAAGAAGAGACCTTCAAGAACATGATATCCTCATCCCTGCACAACAAAGTGTGCTATCAAAACAGGCAGGGACTAGGATCAAATGAGATAGCTCCTCCACACATAATCTTGTCAGTAAGATCTCCTAGGTGTGGAACTTGTGAAGATGAGCTTCCTCTCATAGATCCTATGAGTGAGGAGGATGAAGAAGAGATAGTGAAGAATCCCTCTATAAAGAGTGAAGAGGAGGATTCCAAGAAGGTCTACTATCCTTCTGAGGAGAAAGTAAAGACTGTGATGACCAAGTCCATGAGAAAGAACTTGATCAGAAAGAGCAAAAGAAAGGCAAGGAAGGCTCAAGAGATCAATGCTACTTTTGACTCTAAGCAGAAACAAGTTTTTATTTCTGCAGGGTTTAAAGTGGTAGGGACTGAAGACATCAACCAAAACTCCTCTGCTAAGAGTTCTAGTTCTTGTTCAACTCATCTCAGTAGCAAGAAGAAGACTGATCTGCTGTGTACCATTGCTGCACAGCCTGGACCATCAAACTCCAAGTACAGTCCTCAGCCCAAGAGGACTATCTCAGCATCTGCAAAGATGAAGGTGGAGAAGGGAAGTGACCAAAGACAGTCTTACTCTCAGGACAAGGCTCTTGTGAAGAAGAAAATGAATTGTGTCATATGTGACAGCACCACTCACATTGCCAAGGATTGTCCCTTCAATCCTAAAGGTATTGTCCATATGGCCAAAACAAAGGCTTCAAAGAGTTCTAAGAAGATTCAAGCTTCAAAAGGAGAACCAGTTTCCTTCGAAAGTTCCAAATCTAACAAGAAGGGAAGTGGAAAATTCTCTTCGGAAGAATATTGGTCTCGGAAGAAAGGAGTTCTTCCGAAGCACTGAAGTCTGCTGCAGTGTTTGCAGAATCTTCCGAAGGTTCAGTCATCAAAACTTCTGAAGTTTCAAAAGCTTCTAAGTTTTAAAGGTCAAGTCCAAGACTCCAAAGGTGGCGTGGACGTCTAAGAAAGACCAGGTGATTGAGATTTCTCTATCAACAACAGCTCAAGATCCTCTTAGTACAACCATAGGATCTATACTGTTGAATTACCTTCTGCAAATGAGCCCAAGACAAGCAAGGCTTGGGTTTCCAGATGTAACTAATCATTTCTTTGTGCAGGGACAGCTGAAGACAGACAGAAATGTCTAGATCATAGACAGTGGCTGCTCCAGGCACATGACTGGCAATAGGTCACTACTCCAAAACTTTGAAAGGATTGATGGAGGACCAGTTGCTTTTGGAGGAGATGAAGGCGGTTACATTTCTGGAAGGGGCAAGGTCACAAATGGTAAGCTCAGCATAGAAAAGGTAAACTTTGTTAAGGAGCTTGGATACAATCTTCTGAGTGTATCTCAATTTTGTGATCAGAGTCATAACATGCTCTTTACTGAGCATGAGTGCATTGTTCTTAAGCCTGGTGTGGTCATTCCTCATGAGCATATCCTGCTTAGAGCCCCCAGGAAAAGAAACATGTACAAGATGGATTTGCAAGAAACCTCTCCCTCTGGAGAAGTTTCATGCTTTCTGTCTAAAGCCAACAGTGATGAGTCTTTCCTATGGCATAAAAGAATGTGCCATGTAAAATTAAGAACATGAATAAGTTAATTAAGCATGACTTGGTAATTGGAATGCCAAAGAAAGAGTTTACAAGTGATGACCACTATGTTGCATGCCTGAAAGGGAAGCAACATAAGGTATCTCACAAGCCTAAGGAAAAGAACTCCATCACTACACCCCTACACTTGTTACATATGGATCTCTTTGCCCCCACCAGTGTAATGAGTCTAGGAAGGACCGTATACTGTCTAGTGATCACAGATGACTTTACAAGATTCACTTGGGTCTTCTTCCTTAGAACTAAGGATGAGACTCCTGAGATTCTGAAGAATTTCATCTTAAAGATTGAGAATCAATCTGATCACAAGGTCAAGATCATAAGATGTGATCAAGGAACCGAATTTAAGAACCATATCCTTGATACATTCGGTGATGAAAAGGGTATTACAAGACAATTTAGTGCTCCCAGGACTCCTCAGCAAAATGGTGTTGCTGAGAGGAGAACATGACACTGATTAAAGCTGCAAGAACCATGCTGTCTGACTCTAAACTGCCCATCACCTTCTGGGCAGAGGCAGTCAACACTGTCTGCTATGTGCAGGACAGAGTTTTAGTAGTTAAGACTCATGGCAAAACTCCTTATGAACTTTGGCACAAGTAAAGACCTTTCATTGGTGTTCTCAGGTCATTTGGATGTCCTTGCACCATCTTGAATACCAAAGATCAAATTGCCAAGTTTGCTGAGAAATAAGATGATGGACACTTTATTGGATACTTTTCCCAAGCTAAGGCTTATAGAGTGTACAATCTCAGAACTAGAATTGTTGAGGAGTCAGCCAATGTGACTTTCAATGAACACACACCTTGTGTTACTGGTTCTGGTCCGGATCGGTTGTTTGATCTTGATTTGGTTACCAACTGTTTTAATAAATCTTGTGAGAATGTTTCAGGATCTGCAAAAAATTAAAATACAGATATCCTGATCCAAGATTTGAGCTAGGAAGATCTTCAAGACACATATCTTCAGCTCCAGTTGGAACCACTTCTGCAAATGAGGTTTCTATCAGCCCTACAATGACAAATTCAGCTGATACATCTGGTATGCCTTCAAATTCCAGCTCAGAGACTCTACAACTAGATAAGAACACCTCAACTGTGGAAGACAACAATGGTGATGGTGACAGTGACCAAGAATTTCTTGATGCCACTAACCACACTGTGGATCAGAACATCAATGATGTCACACACTGCTTGGATCAAATTTCACTTGAAAAGTGTGCTGATGTGATGGGAGAAACATCTATGCCAGATCTAAATTTCTCAAATTTAGATCTTTCTCAACAACTTGCTGTGATTCCTCAGCTTAGGATCCACAAGTCTCACCCTACCATAAACATCATTGGAGATGTTATCTCAGGGGTAAAGACAAGAGGACAAACCCATGAAGCAAATGTTTGTCTTCACTCTTGTTTTCTATCCCAAATAGAGTCAAAGAAAATTGATGAAGCTCTAAAGGATGGAAGTTGGGTTGAAGCTATGCAACAAGAGCTGCTTCAATTCAAAAGGCAGAAAGTTTGGAACCTTTGTCCTCTTCCTTCTGGGAAGACTACCATTGGAACCAAATGGGTGTTTAGGAACAAGAAAGATGATAAAGGAATCATCATCAAGAACAAAGCTAGACTGGTTGTTCAAGGATACACACAAGAAGAAGAGATTGACTACACTGATGTCTTTGCTCCAGTGGCAAGATTAGAAGCTGTTAGGATATTCCTGGCATTTGCTACATCCAAGAACTTCAAGGTTTTTCAACTTGATGTGAAGTGTGCCTTTTTGTATGGAGTGATAGATGAAGAGGTTTATGTCAAACAACCACCTGGTTTTGTAGATCCTGATCATCCTGATCATGTCTGCAAGCTTGACAAAGCTCTCTATGGGCTACATCAGGCACCCAGGAAGTGGTATGAGACACTGTCTGAGTATCTCTGTAAACATGGATACAGGAGGGGTACTATAGATGGAACTCTCTTCATCAAAGGAATGGGAAAAGAAATATTGCTAGTTCAGGTATATGGTGGATGACATCATCTTTGGTTCAACTAATCCAAAGCTCTGCAAAGACTTTGAGAGGATGATGAAAGACAGATTTGAAATGAGTGCCATAGGGGAACTCAATTTCTTTTTGGGAATTCAAGTGAAGCAAGTTGAAGACGACATCTTCATAAGTCAGTGAAAGTATGTTCAGGACATACTCAAGAGATTCAACATGACTGACTGTAAGATTGCTAAGACACCCATATCCAGAAACCACTCTCTTGGTCCTGATCTTGAGGGGGAGTGTGTAGATGAGCATTTATATAGGGCTATGATTGGGTCTCTTATGTATCTTATTGCTAGCAGGCCTGATATCATGTTTGCTACATGTATTTGTGCAAGATATCAAGCCAACCCTAAGACGTCTCACCTTATCACTGTCAAGAGGATTCTAAGATACCTCAAAGGTGCATCAACACTTGGACTATGGTATCCCAAGAATTCTGACTTCAATTTGTATGCCTATACAGATAGTGATTATGGTGGTTGCAACATGACTGCAAAGTCTACATCTGGGGGATGTCAATTTCTTGGTGGAAGGGTTGTCTCATGGCAATGCAAGAAATAATCCTGTGTCTCTGCATGAACTACTGAAGCTGAATACATTGCTGCTGCAAGCTACTGTGCTCAAGTACTTTGGATTCAGAATCAAATGCTAGACTATGGGTTAAACTTCAAGGAGACTCCCATTCACATAGAAAACAACAGTGCTATCTCAATCACAGAGAATCCTGTGCAGCACTCAAGGACAAAGCACATCAATATTAGGTATCATTTAATAAGAGATAACTATGAAAAAGGATTAATTAAACTAGTCAAGGTTCACACAGATGAACAATATGCTGATCTGTTTACAAAGGCTTTTGATGAACAAAGATTTAAATATCTTATATCAGCTATTGGGATGATCAACCTTGAGTAGATCTTTGTTAAAACTAATTCTTTTATTTTTTAAAATATGTATGTCCTAAGTTGTCTAGTTCATCACTTTCATAAGCTCATGTTTTCTTAGGATGAAAATTTCTTTTTGAAGACTTTCCTTAGATTTTTGAAAATTTCTGATACTTCGGAAGTTATGCCTTTAACTTCGGAAGTAAATCATGCCTTCAAAATAAATAACTGTCTGAAAAATTTACCTTCGGAAGACTTTTCAAATTTATCTTCCGAAGCTTAAATATTTGTCTCAGACACTTACTCATTTTCAAGGACCATTTACTTCCGAAGCAAAATTAACTCTCAGAAGCTTTGTTAGTTTATACACAAAGCACTCAAGTTTTAATTTTTCTTCCGAAGCAAAATTTTCAAACCTCTCAGGAAAATCTTTCGAAGTCATTTTAGCTTCGGAAGCTTTTAAGTTAAAACTTCCGAAGATAATTATCCTTCGGAAGCTTTTTGTTTTCCAAGAAAACTACTTTTTAAGCAAAAAGTAAACTACTTTTTCAGAGGTGGGACCGACATCCAGATTTCAAAGTTTATTCTCTTTCATTAAACTTTATCTAAATCCTTCTCACATATAACCCAATGGTTTCCGCCCTCTTTCTATCATCTGTTCTTCCTCCAAACCTAAAACCCCAAATTTCTCTCTGAAATTTCTTTCTTTCTTCTTTCTTCGTCCCTAAGCTACTTCAAAATGGCCAACCTTGCTCACAGAAATGATCCCAACTTTACCATGCAGCTACAGACAACACAATCAAGTTGCTCTGTTATGCTCTGAGAAAGATCCTCATTTCTCAGAGGTTTGCCGTTTCTTATCTCTGTCCAACTACTTCACCTCCCTAACCATTGATCCTCCACTCTATGAGGATCAGTTGCTTGAATTCTGGAAGACCTGCCAAGAGGTCATTATGGATGGGGAGAAGGCACTGTCTGCCACAGTGCAGGGGAGAACAATCTTCATCACTCCGGCCATCATCAACCGACATCTTCAGCTGGATGATGAAGAAGGTGAGGTGTTTTTCCCAAGGAAGCTGTCAATCATTTCTTTAAGCAAATGGGGTATGAGGGAGATTTCTCTGTAAAGACCTTCAGGAAAGGGAAGGTCTCATCCTAATGGAGATTCCTGCTCCATGTGGTCATCCACAGTTTATCAAACAAACATGGTGGATGGGACCAGATTCCTGAAGATCTCTCCTTCATAGTCCATGGAATGGTTCAAGGGGTCAAATTCAGGTACTCTCAGTTTATTTATACAAATTTACTTGCAAATTTAGACTCCTTAGAATATTACATGTTTCCTAGATATGTTCAGTACATTCTTAACTGTGAACTGGGCTTACAGTTAAGGGAAACAGGTAACATTCTTAAATTGGGACAGATGAAGCCCGACATCTTTAAAATACTGAGAAAATACACTGTTGGATTATTTGGGGGTAGAAACAGCCCTAGTCCCAAAAATGTTAGAGCTCATTGCTCAAGGTGACAACCTAGCAGCACAAGATAGTGTTGAACCCACACCTGCTACTTCCCTACCAAAGAATATCCAAACGAACCCCTGCTCAGACTATTCAGTCTGTGGAGGCCCCCATACACTCAACCATACAGGAAGAAGTGGAAACTGGAGCTCCCACTTCTCCTGAGAAACAGACCACTCCCATCTCTTCAAGAATCAGTGCTGAGGTTCCTCATGCTCAGCCTGATGAGCTCATTAGCCCTGCTGCCTTAAGCCATCACTCTGAGTCTCAACACTCAAATGATCAACCTTCAGGGGACAGTTACCATCCCCAGCTGATGGTCTGTGGATAGTATATATATTTGATAAAGGTTTATTGCACAGATTCAATTTTAATTGGTTGTTACTAATACTAAACCACACACACAAAAGGCAATGTACCTGTCATGTGGTAATATAGTGTTGATAAGAACCGAGTATCAATCCGTGGACACACCTAGCCTACTCAACAAACTTGATGTTTGATTATCAGATTTGGTTTTTGTTAAAGAAAATGATATTTTGTATTGGAAAGATTTTTTTGGGTTTAAAAGTAAATAGTAATAAAAAGAAAGTAAAATAAGAATTGAAGCGTTTGGATTTAAAATCAGGGAATAAAAGTTATCATCCTAATTAGAATCCTCTTATGTAATTGTGATGAATTGGTCAGGTGATGTGATTATGTTAATGTTTATAAAGATGAGCCGACGCGATTTCTCGACTATCCTGTAGCCGTAGTGACTTGATCCTGTCAGGCTGATTTTACTGCTCAGATCAAAGCCCTAGTAATGTAGGTAAATCTTTTGTGTCCTAGTTGACATACGATTTCTGTAAACATAATTTAATGTTAAAAAGAGAGTTGATCAGGTTCCTTCCTATCATACCATTAATTTTAGAAAACCGTAACAATTACTGAAGTTTCCGAACTAATAAAAGGGAACCCGCAAATGATCAGAAAGTTAAAGTGATAGGATTTCTAATAACCATTTCTAGTTCATTAGCCATGGATTTATTATGAAGACCGGTTTCGCGAATGAAAGTTAATCATATGGTTTTCAACCTTGTATGGCAATTACAATCACAAACCATAAAGTTATAACTTCCCGTTCAAATGTAGATGCTACCCATCAATAGTTTTCCCAAGACCACCATAACATTGACATAATACTTATCACACCATTAGTTCATCACAAATTACATAAGTTTCATCCGATTAGGATGATAAATAGAGTTTAGCTCATGATGAGCTTTAACATAACAACGGATAACAAAGAAGATAGATAAGTGATCATCGGTGAAATGGAACAATCAAACCGATAATCCACAATGGATGACGTTTAGGTGATCCCAAGCTTCTTCCAAGTGTTTATGCACTCCCGAGCCTCCGAATGACCTTGAAGTCTTGATTCCCGAGAGAATTTAGCAGAGTAACTCTCCCACCAAAGCTTTCCAAAAATGGTGAGCTTAGGCTTCTATTTATAGGCTTTCTGGAGTGTTTAAGCACGGCCCCGTGCCTAAAAGATACGGCCCTGTGCTAGTACAATGCTTACGAAAGTTGGTCGGCTCGTACGTGCAGGTTATGTCGGGCACGACCCCGTGCTAAATAGGGCACGACCCCGTGCTAAATGGGGCACGGCCCCGTGCTAGTGGTGGGGCACGGCTCCGTGCCTTATGGGGCACGACCCCGTGCCTTATGGGGCACGGCCCCGTGTCTACTTTTAGGGGATAGTACTTTTTGTCCTGTCAGATGTCCAAGCACGGGGGTGTGTTTCTGGCAAGGCATGGGGGCGTGCTTAATGAGGCACGGCCCCATGCTTGGAGTCCAAAGCTCGGATTGCTTCAATTTCTTGTTAAATATGCTCCTTTTGTCCATCTTGCCCTTTTAAACTCCTGAAAACACAATTTAACACTTTTAAGTACATTTTCATCATTTTAAGGAAGATATTAAGGAATAATTGATGTGATTTTGATAGGATTTTTATGTATAATTTGGAGCATATCAAACATCCCCACACTTGAACTTTGCTTGTCCTCAAGCAAAAATCACTTAAAATGACAATTCCACCAAAAACCAAATAAATCAAATTAAACATGTCTTTCGAGAAGTATGCAAGTAAATACTATCCAATATAAATATTCTAAGCACATGTAAAATGATATCCTAGCAAGCAATAGGTTGGTCATTAAAGATTATTATCATGTAAAAATCCACACTTCTCACAAGATGCACTCACACTCGGCTAAATATGTGGAGTCATAATCAAGATTAAGTATGACTAATACACTCGATTGCCTAGTATGAATACGTGTGAAATTATATGCTTGTTAAGGGATCAAATCTCCACCTACTTAGATATTTATTTGCATAAATCATTAGGTCTTTGATGGGTTGTAACTTGGCTCGGGCTCGGGTATGGAATATTTGGAAAGAGTGGCTAATTGCTAAAGACGACGGTCTTGGCTTATTTTTCTAACATAACTACAAGGAAAGCAATAAAGGTTCCCTATACAATTCTTCAAGCTAGAAAGGATATGCTAGCTTGAGGACTCGTTTAAGGTCAGATTGTCAAGACCGTATATTTCTTTCAAGAATCGTACTTCATCTTTTACCCGAAGATACACAAAACTATCCTTTCTCAAGGATCATTCGGCTTGAAGCCTAATAGCACCCAATCGGATTAATTCTGTGTATTCGTATTGAGATTCAGTTTGATTCTTTTTGCATTTTCCATTATGGGACCATTTTCCACAATTTGGGCATCTTTCATATCTTTTCGCCCGTCTCTTTATAGCACTTTTTGAAATCCCACAAAATGGTGGAACTTGTTCCTTTTTTCATCATTTCTTTCTTGCGTTAACGTGAGATTGAAAATTTGTTCGCGGATTTCCGGGGGAAGTCCCGGTTTTGCGTGATGAAGGCAACAAAGCAAATTGAAATCAAAAGAATGCATTCCAGTTCTTTAAGGTCTGCCGGTAAAAGACCAATTTTTTTTATAAGCCAAAAATGTGTCTTTAACGAAAATGGGTTTTGTTGAAGGCTTTTTGGTTAAATGACTTGGTGACTCGGGTGATTGAAAGATAAAAACGTTTAAGCTCAACAGGGCTAACTAGGGTTGATGTTCGGGTAAGGAAAATTAAAGACAATGCTTGGGGCTTGAATGGTTAAGGTTTCCTAGTGCCTAACTCATTTTTATGCAACAAATACTAATTAAGGTCTTGAAATGTATACCCAAAACAAGTTCTAATCACATATATCATATGGCACCCTTAATTAAATCTAGAATGAAAGTAGAATTGCAACTTGCAAAAGCTTGTTTAAAGCTCGAAAATAAACTCACATACGGATGGAATTGGGTAAAAGTGTTTCATTTTACATGATTAAATATTTTACTAGATTATTGCTTTTAAGGATATCACAAAAAACATTTTCAATATTTATTTGGACGTCATGGATTTACTTCTTTATTTCCTGAAAACGTATATTTATAATTTGTTTTATCAAAAATTATATTAAATCTTTGGTTTCTTGTCATAAAAATTATTTGCTAAGTGATCTTTTCTTAAAAATTTTTAATTTGGACTTCTTTAGCAAAGTCAAATGCATTACTCCCATCCCCACACTTAAAATTCACATTGTCCTCAATGTGATTAATATATTCATGATCGAGAAAGGGTAACGAAATAACTCCCTTAAAAATGATTAATTTTTCACTTGTGTTTGGTTGCCCTTGCGTTGTTAGAATCCTCAGTATCACCTGAAATGTCACTAATTTATTGAAAGCATTAAAATCCTAAGCACACAAAATAAAAACAAAACGACATAAATTAAAAGATAGATTGACACAAAACAACTGTGCCGGGGCCCCGAAAATGATATGGTTTTCAAGGGCTTTGTGGTGGGATATCCCACCACTCATGGTACATTTGGTTTCTGATGTACGTGACATCTCTGCTCAAGTCATCGACTCGGAATTCAGATTTTTGACTCGATTGAAGGCTCGTTGGGCATATTCAAATGATCGCCTTGCATGGGTTTCGGTGGTTTGGATTGACTCATAAAGGTCTAACATGGTTGGAAATTCCCTTGTTCATGAACTTGAAGATCCAGCTCTGGCTCCTTCCGGCTGTATCGGCATGTCGAGGTCCATGATAATTTCTTCGGGATCCGCCGGATCCCAGATTTGTCCCTTCTTATCCATGAATCTCGGCTGCCCATTTGGTAAACTTGTCACCATGTACATACTTGTACAGATGCTCAAGTCCAATAGTCCTGGCATCACTCCTTCGGTTCCTTCAGTGTTATAACCATAGCTTTCATACAGGTTCAAAATCCAGCTTCCTCCAAACATGGGTGTTGGAGCACCTGCAATCACGTTCCTGGCAAAAAGATTACAAACAAATACCCAATATTACATGGCAACTGATTAACCATACAATATAAAATAAACAAGTCCCTCAAATTAACAACTCCCTCGCTTTGACCACGAGCTGTTATGGAATGGCTGAGTAACCGATGAATGTATCACAGCAGCGGGTCTTGTATCTGACTGCTTTTTGTTTTGCTCGAGTTGAACCCTCCGGTTCCAATCCACTCCCAAAATGCTTTCCTCATTGCACCACTTTCCGCGTCTCTACTTTCCTTGTCCGGGAAGGTATGATACGCTGGTATTCCAGATATAGCCTCCTCCTCCATTTCTTGTTCCGTGTATATTCCAAGATAGACACCGAACAAGGCAATGGATGTCTTATGCCAATTCCCAGCTAGTCTGAATGAAATTGCATTTTCATCCCAAAGATCAGAGTCTTTCATGCTAAATTTAAAAGATGCTAAAAATTCAAGAGTCAGTTCATAAACGGAAGGTCTATTTTATGAAAATAGACGTTTCCACTGGACACTTAATAAATTATTGTATCTTTCTAGCTGCCCGACTACCGCTAGTGTTTCTTCATCTGTTTGTAAGTGGGATCTTTCGACCCTTTGTAGCAATCTTTGAAGTCTATCATGACACCCGCTCTCGCGGCTCCCTCCAAAATGTAAGTAGGGATGCTCCATGATCCTGAAATTTAAAAATAAATTAATCTATACAAAACAATTTCTTAAGCAGTCTCATGATGTTAGTGAAAATCATATGTTTTTCAAGACATAACACCATAATGATTCAATTCATGTTCAAAAATAGTTAAGAATTTATCATCCAAGGAAGAAAATTTTTCTTTTGAACATGGGGTGCGCTTTATACAACGTGGAGGTGTGGTTAACATGTTTGGGCATGAAATCTTGACTCGAGCAATCGTGGTTTTGTTTGTAAATCGTTGATTAAGCATGGGTTAACATTTTCTTGCTTCAAAAATCAAAGATCATACGTTGAACATTTTAATCATTTGCTAATATTCAAGATACTAAAATATATATTGTTTTACATCACTTGAGAATTCTTGTAACTTAACATGATTAACAAAGGTTTCACCACGAGTATGAAGATAGTCATGTTAATAATAAATAAAACAACTAACTAACCAACTAAACATACTAATATCTAACTAAACACACTAATTAACACTAATCTACTACAAGAATAAACATGAACAAGTAGTTAAAGCATTCAACATTCCATAACACGTTTAAGAACAAGTGTTTACACATAATTGCTAGGATTTCGGTTGTTTAGAGACCTAATCACCTAACTACATGTAAATGACTTTCATAATCAAAGGAATTAGTATGCTAACCTCTTAGCTAAATACTCTTGCAAGAACACTTGAACAAATGAAAGAAAAATGGAAAAGAAGATAGAATTGAAAGTGGATACTACTTTGCAGGCACATTAGCTCGGTTTTTATCATGCAACATTGAATGGAAAAAGGACAAAAGGATGAAAATTGGCAGGTGGTGTCAATTCTTGTCGAACACGGGGGCGTGTTCATGTAAAAAGTTAGGTTTCAGTCTTTTGTTGTTCCATTTTTCAGTTTCGCCGCGTTGTGTAATTTTCCCGGTTAAGTTTTATCACTTTTAAATCATCAGAAAAGATACGAAAATAGTCTTATAGTTAAATAACACAAGCCAAATGAAAATTACATTCCCTAGAATCCTACAGTTATACGATACGTTTAAAGCCGAGAATCTGAAACAGCAAAACCAGACTCTTTAACGCGCAACAGCGCACTTAACACATCACAGAATGTTTCTAAAAGAAACCTCCCAACATTTCATGTGGGAGGTTTGGCATGGGGTAGTGAGAAGTGCGGTTGCTCAATTCCGCGAGCTGCTGGTTAATGGAAATGAGTTCCTCGCTCATCTGCTGAACTTTTTGGATTAGTTCAGCTAAGCGTTGGGAAGCAACGAGTTCATTTCAGTCAGTTGCTTGATTAGTTCATGCATCTTGAAGAAATATTCTTGAGTCGTAGGTTCTCGCGTTTCAAACGCGGTTTCTTCGCAGGATTCTAGTTTGAGCTTCCGTGACTTGATTCTTTCATTTTTTCAAACGTTTTTAAGCAGGAATGGGTGTGATGAAAGAATGGAATAAGTGTGGTATTTATACACAGGTCGTGGAAAGTGAACACGGGGGCGTGCTTGGCTCGCACGACCCGGTGCTTGTCAGAATTCGTCTTAAGTTCGACCTGCAACGTTCCAGAGTTGTTAGCGGAGATCGTTGAAAGAATTTTTCAGACACACGGGGGCGTGCTTGATGGGGCACGGCCCTGTGCTTATGCTTGTGAAGTCCTAAAATTTTTCTAAAAAATGAAAAAAATGTATGTACAGGTGCCGCGTTTAAGTTTCAGGTCTTCGGCATGACCCTTTCCCACACTTAGTTTTCGTTGGGGTGGAGGTTTAATTCCTCTGAAGAGATCTTGGTTGGTCCATCATTATACGGTTTCAAACGATGACCATTTACTTTGAAACTTAAACCTGCATGGTTGTAAATTTCAATGGCACCATTCAGAACACGTTTTTGATCGTATAAGGTCCAGACCAACGTGATTTCAGTTTTCCGGGAAATAAACGTAAACGAGAATTATACAGTAAGACACGTTCTCCCACATGAAATTTTTTTGTGCTCTTTAATCGAGCGTCGTGGAATTTCCTTGTCTTTTCTTTGTAAACCCTAGCGTTTTGTACGCTTGTTCCCTCAATTCCTCCAATTCGTGAATTTGTAGGAATCGATTCTTTCTTGCAAGGTCTTGGTCCAGGTTTGCTGCTTTAAGTGCCCAAAAGGCCTTATGCTCTAGTTCTACAGGTAGATGACACGACTTCCCATAAACTAGTTTAAACGGTGTTGTGCCGATGGGAGTCTTATAGGCTGTTCGAAAAGCCCATAATGCATCATCTAACTTGATAGACCAGTCCTTATGATTTTGACCTACAGTTTTCTCAAGGATTCGTTTGATACCTCGGTTAGTGACTTCGGCTTGCCCATTCGCTTGGGGATGGTAAGCAGTTGTATAGCGATGATGAACTCCATAACGTGCCATTGCTCTTTCAAGCTGATTGTTACAGAAATGAGTTCCTCGGTCACTAATCAGAGCTTTGGGGGTACCAAAACGAGAAAATAGTTTCTTAAGGAATTTGACAACGTTCCTGGCATCATTAGTAGGCAGGGCTTGAGCTTCAGCCCATTTTGAGACGTAATCAACTGCTACCAAGATGTAACGATTGCCAATGACACTGGGAATGGCCCATGAAATCAATACCCCATATATCAAATATCTCGCATACTTGAACTGGTTTCTGAGGCATCTCATCCCGTGTCGAGATATTGGTTGCTCTTTGACATGCATCACAGGTGCGTACCATGTTATGAGCATCTTTGAAGATTGTGGGCCAGTAGAATCCAGAGTCGAATACTTTCTTGGCTGTTAAGGTTGCTCCATGGTGTCCTCCTGTGGGTCCTTCATGACAGTGCCTTAGAATTTGTTCTGCTTCACTTTTGTATATGCATCTTCGAATGAGTTGGTCTGCACCAATTCTGAATAGATACGGATCCTCCCAATAGTAATGTTTGATATCAATAAAGAACTTCTTCTTTTGCTAATAATTCATTCCTTTGAGAAGGATTCCGCTTGCTAAGTAATTCGCAAAATCGGTGAACCAAGGGTGTTCATCGATTGAGGATTGAATGTGCATAAGGAATTCATGAGGAAAATTGTTTTTTATTTTGGCTTCCTCAGTTCGTGAAGGACTCGAATCCTCAAGACGCGAGAGACGATCAGCCGCTAGATTTTCCGCTCCTTTCTTATCACGAATTTCGATATCAAAATTTTAAAGCAGAAGAATCCAACGGATCAATCTTGGCTTTGCATCTTGTTTGTTGAACAAATAACGAAGGGCTGCATGATCGGTGTAAACAATTGTCTTTGAAAGGATGAGATACAAGCGAAATTTATCGAACGCGAAAACTACCGCAAGAAGTTCTTTTTCAGTGGTAGTGTAGTTTTCTTGTGCATTGTTTAGGGTTTTGCTCACATAATGAATTGGGTGAAATTTCTTGTCTTTCCTCTGTCCTAATACAGCTCCCACTACGAAATCACTTGCATCGCACATGAGCTCAAATGGTAGTGTCCAATCTGGGGAAACCATGATTGGAGCAGTTACCAATCTCTCCTTAAGCAATTTGAATGCACTAATGCATTCATCAGAAAATACGAATTTCACATCTTTCTCCAGGAGTTGAGTCATTGGTCGAGTGATTTTTGAGAAATCTTTAATGAAACGACGGTAGAATCCAGCATGTCCTAGGAAACTTCTGATGTCTTTCACGGTTGTGGGATGCGGAAGTTTAGAAATAGTGTCGACTTTGTCTTGATCGACTTCAAGCCCTGCTCGAGAGATTTTGTGTCCTAACACTATTCCTTCCGTAACCATGAAGTGGCACTTTTCCTAATTTAAAACAAGGTTGGAGTCTTCACATCTAACCAGCATCGTTTCCAAGTTTTCAAGACATTGCTCAAATGAGTTTCCAAAGATGGGGAAATCATCCATGAAAACTTCCATTGAGTGTTCAATCATGTCATGAAAAATTGCTACCATGCATATTTGAAATGTAGCCGGAGCATTACACAAGCCAAAGGGCATTCGCCGATAAGTAAATGTGCCATATGGACAGGTGAATGTTGGCTTTTCTTGATCTTTGGAGCAATAGGAATTTGAAAATAACCTGAGAAACCATCCAGAAAACAATAGAACATTTTTCCAATCTCTCAAGCATTTGGTCGATGAAAGGAAGAGGGAAGTGATCTTTCCTTGTGGCGTCATTGAGTTTGCGATAGTCTATGCAAACTCTCCATCCTATAACCGTACGAGTGGGAATAAGCTCATTCTTCTCGTTAGTTACAACAGTCATTCCTCTTTTCTTTGGAATAACTTGGACGGGACTGACCCAAGGCGAATCAGAAATAGGGTAAATCAAACCGGCATCTAGCAGTTTGATTACTTCTTTTTTCACCACCTCTTACATGCTCGGGTTTAAACGTCTTTGAGGTTGAATGACGGATTTGAAGTTCTCCTCCATCAATATTTTATGAGTGCAAAAGGATGGATTGATTCCCTTGATGTCCATGATTTTCCATGCAATTGCTCATTTGTATGCCTTAAGCACATTGAGCAACTTGTTTTTCTCATCAATTGACAAGGCGGATGAGATTATGACAGGAAGTTGAGATGTGTTTTCAAGAAAAGCGTATTCGAGATGAGATGGAAGCTCTTTGAGCTCTAAGACTAGAGGGTCTTCGATAGAAGGTTTGGCTTTTGGTTCTAAGTCATGCTCAATGATCTCAAATGCTTCTTGATGAAATGATGTTTTGTCAACTTCAAGTTTTGGAATGAGTTGGTTTTCACAGATGGGTTCAGTGATTGTGACTTCTATTAATTGAGTATTACAAGCTTCATTTTGAAGGGCTTCCTTCAAATGAAAACTTATGATTGAATCGCAAGCATCAACGTAATAAAGTGAGTCATCATGATGTTGAGGGTGTTTCATGGATTGGCCTATATCGAAAGTAACTTCCTCCTCGTCTACTCTAAGCGTGAGTTTGCCTGTACAAACATCAATGAGGGCTCGAGCAGTCGCTAAGAAAGGTCGAACTAGGATAAGAGGAACATTTTTGTCCTCATCCATGTCTAGGATCGCAAAATCAACGGGAAATATGAATTTGTCAATTTTAACTAAGAGATTTTCAACGATGCCCCTCGGATATTTGACAGAATGGTTAGCTAACTGGATACTCATACGGGTAGGTCTAGGCTCACCTAAGTTTAACTTTTCAAAAACCGCATAAGGCATAAGGTTAATGCTAGCACCTAAATCAGCTAACGCATTACTGACAGAAAGATTTCCTATTAGGCAAGGATGGTGAAACTTCCTGGATCAGTCATCTTTTGAGGTAGTTTGTTTTGAAGAACTGCAGAGCATTCCTCATTCAAACTACGTGTGATAACTCTTCCAGCTTCTTTTTGTTTGACAAGACACCTTTTAGAAACTTAGCGTAGTTTGGCATTTGTGCTAAGGCCTCCACCAAAGGCAGATTGATGTGGAGTTGCTTGAACAACCCAAGGAATTTGCCATATTGTGCCTCCATTCTTTGTTGTCTCAAACGACCTAGATATGGAGGTGGTGGAAAATTAGGTGGTTGTGGAACGTATTTCTTTGCTGGTTCTTCAATAACAACGGGTTGCTTTTGCTTATCACTCGCATTGCTTGGAGTTTCAGTTTCTACTTCTTCAAGGATGGGTTGTAATGCAGGTGCATCACCTTGAGTGATTTTGCCACTCCTGGTGGTGATGGCTTTGACTTGAGCATTAGGGTTTGGCATAGTGTTGCTGGGCAAAGCTCCTTGAGGTCTTTCAGAGAGTTGTTGTGCTATTTGACCTACTTGGTGCTCTATGGTCTGTAATGATGCTTTGTTGCTTTTGATGTCAGCTTTGTTTCTTTGGAACCTCTCCTCATTTCTTCATCAGATTTCAGGATGTAATCATCTGTGGCTTGTGTGGTTAACAACAATTGCTTTAATAAGTCTTCCATTGATGATGCTCCACGGTCTTGGTTACTATTGCTTGGACCTTGGTATGGTGGAATCTGTTGTTGGTAAGGTGGCCTTTGGTTGAATCTAGATGATTGTTGGTTACTGCCAGCATCTCTGTAATTCGAGTTGTTTCTCCAATTTGAATTGTATGAGTTGTTTGGGCCTCCTACGTAGTCAACATCTTCAACCATCATAACGCCTTGTGGGCACTCGTTGGTCTTGTGTGAATTTCCACATGTGTTGCATCGTGTTGGAGTTTTGTTTAGCTCGCTTTGCAATTGTTCAAATTTTTTGGTTAGAGCTTCTAATTGGGCTGCAATTAGGGTTTCAGAGTCTACTTGATGAATACCTTTAGAACTGGGTTTGGTTCTTAAAGGATTGTAAGCAAAGCTCTTCTTAGATGCTCTTTCTAAGGCTTGATATGCTTCTGTTGGCGTGACACTTCCAAAATCTCCTCCCGCACTTTGGTCTACTGCTTGCTTGTGGGCTCCGCTAATCACATCGTAAAAGGTTTGACACTGCAGCCACAGATCAAGTCCGTGATGCGGGCATCTTCGAAGGAGACCTTTATATCTCTCCCATGCTGCATGTAATGATTCATCGTTGTCTTGACGGAAACTTGTGATGCTGCTTCTTAGTTTGGCAGTACGATCGGGTGGAAAGTATTTCAAAAGGAATTGTTCAGCCATTCCCGCCCGTGGTGATGAAACCAGGCGGGAGTGAATCAAGCCAATCGATGGCTCGGCCTCGAAGTGAAAATGGAAAAAGGTTTAGTCGAATGGCGTCGTCTGAACAGTTATTGATTTTGAAGGTCGCACAGATACGAAGGAATCGTGAGATGTGAGCATTAGGGTCCTTGTCTTGTAACCCATGGAACTGAACAGAGTTTTCCACTAGCTGGTTGGACAACACTAGACTCATAACCATCTATTGACGGTGTGGCATAGCGTGTCATCTTCATTTCCTCGTCTTGGTTAGCCATGTCTTCTTCGGATGGTGTATCTTCCAAAATGTCTTCTTCAATGACTGTGCTTCTTGTTGTGATCTTTTGCGCAATCTTTGACGGAAAAGTCGTTCGGGTTTCGGAAGAGGCGGAACAAGTTCAGAACTAGACGAGTCGGACATACATTAACTTAAGGAAGCATAAACTAACTAAGGCTTAAAATGAATCAGGAAAAAATAACTAAACTAACTAAGGCAAACTACCTACAAATAAAAATGAAGTTAAACAAAAATATATTAACAGGTTATATGCAAGATAGTCAAAAATTTAGTTTGTCTTTCAAACTGCCGTGTGTCCCCGGCAACGGCTCCAAAAACTTGATGGTCTGCGGATAGTATATATATTTGATAAAGGTTTATTGCACAGATTCAGTTTTAATTGGTTGTTACTAATACTAAACCACACACACAAAAGGCAGTGTACCTGTCGTGTGGTAATATAGTTGATAAGAACCGAGTATCAATCCGTGGACACACCTAGCCTACTCAACAAACTTGATGTTTGACTATCAAATTTGGTTTTTGTTAAAGAAAGTGATATTTTGTATTGGAAAGTTTTTTTTTTGGGTTTAAAAGTAAACAATAATAAAAAGAAAGTAAAATAAGAATTGAAGCATTTGGATTTAAAATCAGGGAATAAAAGTTATCATCCTAATTAGAATCCTCTTATGTAATTGTGATGAATTGGTGAGGTGATGTGATTATGTTAATGTTTATAAAGATGAGCCGGTGCGATTTCTCGACTATCCTGCTGCCGTAGTGACTTGATCCTGTCAGGCTGATTTTACTGCTCAGATCAAAGCCCTAGTAATGTAGGTAAATCTTTTGTGTCCTATTTGACATACGATTTCTGAAAACATAATTTAATGTTAAAAAGAGAGTTGATCAGGTTCCTTCCTATCATATTATTTATTTTAGAAAACCGTAACAATTACTGAAGTTTCCGAACTAATAAAAGGGAACCCGCAAATGATCAGAAAGTTAAAGTGATATGATTCTAATAACCATTTCTAGTTCATTAGCCATGGATTTATTATGAAGACCGGTTTCGCGAATGAAAGTTAATCATATGGTTTTCAACCTTGTATGACAATTACAATCACAAACCATAAAGTTATAACTTCCCGTTCAAATGTAGATGCTACCCATCAATAGTTTTCCCAAGACCACCATAACATTGACATAATACTTATCACACCATTAGTTCATCACAAATTACATAAGTTTCATCCGATTAGGATGATAAATAGAGTTTAGCTCATGATGAGCTTTAACATAACAACGGATAACAAAGAAGATAGATAAGTGATCATCGGTGAAATGGAACAATCAAACCGATAATCCACAATGGATGACGTTTAGGTGATCCCAAGCTTCTTCCAAGTGTTGTATGCACTTCCCGAGCCTCCGAATGACCTTGAAGTCTTGATTCCCGAGAGAATTCAGCAGAGTAACTCTCCCACCAAATTCCAAAAATGGTGAGCTTAGGCTTCTATTTATAGGCTTTCTGGAGTGTTTAAGCACGACCCCATGCCTAGAAGACACGGCCCCATGCTAGTACAATGCTTACGAAAGTTGGTCGGCTCGTACGTGCAGGTTATGTCGAGCACGGCCCCGTGCTTAATTGGGCACGACCCCGTGCTAGTGGTGTAACACGGCCCCGTGCCTTATGGGGCATGACCCCGTGTCTACTTTTAGGGGACAGTACTTTTTGTCCTGTCAGATGTCCAAGCACGGGGGTGTGTTAATTTAGCACGGGGGTATGTTTCTGGCAAGGCAGGGGGGCGTGCTTAATGAGGCACGACCCCATGCTTGGAGTCCAAAGCTCGGATTGCTTCAATTTCTTGTTAAATATGCTCCTTTTGTCCATCTTGCCCTTTTAAACACCTGAAAACACAATTTAACACTTTTAAGTACATTTTCATCATTTTAAGAAAGATATTAAGGAATAATTGATGTGCTTTTGATAGGATTTTTATGTATAATTTGGAGCACATCACCAGCCTATAGATCTAAACCAACCATTCCCAACCTTGAGTTCTATACTAATAAAGATATAGGTTTTAGTGAGTATAATGAATCTCTCTTCTTTCCCTCTACTCAAAGAGAGATGAGTACTCCTGAGTCTCCTACATCTATCCCACATCAGTCACCTACAACTGAGGTGGACACTCTTGAACGTATTCAGGATGTCCGTATGGAAGAGGCTCTCACTTCTGAAAGTGATTACATCATTAAGACCTCAACCATGGCAACTCAGCCCACTAACATCTCAACTAAGACTTCCAGTGAGCAGAGGAAATCCAGTAGCCAAGAACTTAGAACTGGTCATGAGAGAAAGGACTCTGGTCTAATCTTCTCCACCCCCAGTGATTCTTCTGACGAAGATGAGGGAGATCTGAGACTAAAAGTGCAAAAACTGTCTAAAACATGCACTTACCTAGTCTCAAAGGTCAGTCACCTTGAATCTCAGGTGACTACCTTACAAAACAGGATCAATGATCACCAACTTGAGATTTCATATCTTAAGGAATAACTAGCTGGGAGACCCTTAAGGAGAGCTCAACTAGGAACACAAGAACCTGTGGATGTGATTGACCTATCCTCCAGCTCACCTATGCAAGTGGGTGATGCTACCAAAAAGGGGGAGAAAGTCATTACAGCCATAGAACCTAGGAGTTCCTATGAGAGAATGGACATTGAGGACTCACCATCCTCACTTGCAACTGTACATTCTCAGCAACCTCCTCTAGTTCACATTGATGTGGACTACACAGACTCCTTCATATAGAGTCTGTTTGAGGATGGGATACCAAGGGCTATGTCACCTTCACCATCCTTCAATAACATCATTGGGTGGAAGTATGACAACAACAGGAAGGCCCTCATCATCATAAGAGTTCAAGGATAGCAAGAAGTCTTTAATTTTTAGAACTTGGACTACTATGAAGGTCTGGATCTAGTCAACATGGCACTTGTCAACCCAAGCCAATCAAGACAAGCTGGCAGACTGGCTAAAAGAATCCAAGACAGGATCATTGCAGAGTTCAGCCTAAGAAGGAGACTAAGGCAATCAGGCAATGTCATCAGTCAACTGGATGTTGAGGCAGACCCTAAGATTAGCTTCATAGGGGAAACCTTGACTGAAGGCCAAGTGACAGAACCTAAGAGCCCTGTCTCATCATCTCCAACTGCTGCAGAGATCCATATTCCTTCTGAGACACCTGCTGGTGAAGCTGGTTCTCAACCTCTCTCTGGCCTGAGCTCAGATGCTGCAACGAGCAATGAAGGCCAAAGCTTTCTCCACCCTGAGTCACAAAGGTCTGTGAGTGACAAAGAGAAAAGAAAGATGACATCTAATTGAGGAGGAGGAGAGAGAGAGGAAAAGGAGGCTAAGGGGAGAAAGTTCCTCCACTGAGTCTCCAAGACTCATGGAGTCTGCAATCAGGGCTGCCCCCAGACCAGATACTCAGAATGATGAGTTAAGGGCAGTCAGGACTAACTATCTGCAGACTAGGAACTATGACATAAATAGTGTCATTTCTCTCCCCTTGGATAAATTGAATGAGCTGGTTGATCTGGAAAGATCAAGAGAGAAGAAGGAGGCAGGAGATGCAGAACTCCTAGTACAAGTCAAAGAAGAGAGAAGAAGAAAAAGACTGTACAAAGGTATGCCTACCCTCTCACCAGTTCAAGAAAGTCCTGAACAAGAGATGTGGTTCAATAAGAACCTCAGGTAGATAAGGAAGAAGGCAGAATCAAGATGATTAACTACCTGAGTGCCACAGGCCTCTATCAGGAAGATGCACTCCTTCCCTTACCTTATGTATATTGAGTTTGAGTACTTAAAACAACTTGAACTTGAGTTAGTCAAGGAAAGAAAGACAACAAAGAAGAAGCTGAGGGAAGAAGCTGCAAAATCAAAAGCCATCATCCAAAAGAGCATGAAGAAGTCTACTGATAGGCAGAGGATGATGAGCTTCTTGAAGTTGTATGGATTCTCCAGAAGGAGACTTGGACCCATGTCTCTATCCACTATGGATGAGCATATCAGGGTAATCAAGCAGAAGATTAAGAGTGGAGAGCTCACTGACTTACACTCCACTCCAAGTCAGGCCCCACCTGAAGTGGAGGTTAAGGTTGAACAACTAGACACAACACAACCCGGACCTCCTGCTAATGCTCAGCAAGCTTCATCTTCTGATCCACAGCAGGGTCAACCTCCTTCTCCATCTGAACCTGAGAGAGAGGAAGTCCCAACTGAGAAAGACAGTGAAGATCAATCTGGCGCTGCAGGCCGGTCTTCTCAGTTAAAATTTGGAAAGAGAAAGAAGAGGATGGCTTCTAAACCAAAGTCTAAGAAGAAGAAGAAGCCTGTATCCCCTTCTGAACCTTAGGATGAATCAGAACAGCCTGAGGATGTGCATCCAGAGGATGCTCAATCAACTCCAACTTCAGTAGCTCCTCTAGCATCAGGAAGACCCATCTTGTCTTGGACATACACTACAAATCCAGAAAGGTGGCATGTTATTAGAGATCAAGGCATTGAAGACATTTATACATGGCAAGATATGTTTTAGTTGCCTCTGCATGACCTCTTTGACATGAGAAGACACTTTGACAGCCTGAAGGATCCTGATCATCTTATGAAGAAAGGAATGGTGATCATCCTAATAAGGACTGTTAATATCTGAAGTTTTCTAAGTGTTTTGGTAGCATCAGCCTAGGGGGAGTTTGTAGAGATTAATGAAGAGGCTGATGCAACCTAAACATCTTTAGTCTTTCCTGCATGCTGCACAAGTGCATTGAAGTAGAATGCTTCAGAAGTTTCACATGTGCAACAGAAATACTCTAAGTGCGAAATCTTCCGAAGCCAAGACCAACATCTTCCGAAGCCAAAGATGAAGTCTTCCGAAGCCTCAGAGACAAAGTCTTCTGAAGCTTGAAGTTCATGAAGACAGATTTCTTCCGAAGACTTTTAGTAACAAGCTTTATCTGATGTACTGTTCCATAAAGCTGGACACCTTTCCGCTGCAACTCTACAAGTCACCAACTAACATGGTTTAGTGAAAAGGTCCATGCTTTTGGTAACTGTATATTGAGGTCTTGAGTCTGTAACTTTCTACTTTATGTACTTTATCCTTTTTGTAATAGATAAGGATGTGAGCTATAGCATGTCATAGTCACAAGTCAAAAGGCAATCTACCTTTTGACTCTACAATTGATTTTATGTGTGTCTAGTCAATTGTATCCAGCTGGCTTTCAAAGAATAGCCGGCTGTAGGATGTTGTATAAGTATCTCATGTTCTTGTATCTTTCGAATATGCTTTGTAACACTTGTAATAGAACATAGAGAAGGCAATATACTGCATTCTTGAAAACCAAATACTTGTGTTCTTTGTGTTGTCTTTTATATTACTTATGTTCTTAGTGTCACTACTTGGTTAATCCAGTTTACTGTTTGATCTAAGTTTAGTTTATCTCCTCTTTGTGTTGTTGTGTTGTAACTTATACCCTTCAACGATCCTGCATAGCTATCCTTTGAAAATTTGAAATCATTCAATTTGTTAGTTGGTTGGGGTTAGCGTGACTAACACTATGAAAGTAGGTGTCAAACCTAATAGTACTACTAATCTGTTCCATTACTAAGTCCATAACTATGATTATAGTATGAGTTGACGGGTACTTCTATGGATGCAATAAGTCAATTCTAAGTCAAGATCTACATAAATATCACATAAGGCAGTTGATTATCATGTTCTTGTTATCGTACAACTAGAAATAATGTTTAGAAATATAACATGTGTTCTCCAAAATATAAGCAATAAAGGGGGCCTACACTCATTTTGTTAGTAATCAAATGGTATTGATAGTAATAAGTTGAGTATGTATGTGGGACTTGACCTAACCATGCCCTAAATAGGTAAGGATACCTTTTAGGTCTATGATATCCAAAATGGCATACACAAATCATTACTATAAGCACATATTTTCAACCTTTTTTGAAAAATCCAGTTATTAAGATGCGTAATCTGTAAATAGGAAATGTAAGCTTGTCTAGCATGTAAGTTCTAAACGTATGTAGATTTGCTCAGTTGAGCATGTCAAATATTTCTTGATCAGATACAACTAGTGCTAGTTATTGCTTAAATAGTTATTATATAGGAAAATGAAAGGTATATAAGGTAGTGGATAGTAAATAAGTTCTAGTGACTCGACATCTCAACAAACCCTAAGAGCATATAAGGTACTGCATCTAGCGTAAGGTCCATTAGTTATAAGTCATTAATAATACAATAACATGATCAAAGTCACAAGAAATTACACTTAATCAATGTATTTAGTTTTAAGTGGACAAATATATTAGCAACCATCTATGAT